>CM042406.1:34548127-34730627 GCA_023634145.1 Thymallus thymallus | reverse complement strand
AGGTCTCCTGCCCAAAGACAGCCTCACAGGTCTCCTGCCCAACGACAGTCTTACAGGTCTCCTGCCCAACGACAGTCTTACAGGTCTCCTGCCCAACGACAGTCTCACAGGTCTCCTGCCCAACGACAGTCTCACAGGTCTCCTGCCCAACGACAGTCTCACAGGTCTCCTGCCCAACGACAGTCTCACAGGTCTCCTGCCCAACGACAGTCTCACAGGTCTCCTGCCCAACGACAGTCTTACAGGTCTCCTGCCCAAAGACAGCCTCACAGGTCTCCTGCCCAAAGACAGCCTCACAGGTCTCCTGCCCAACGACAGTCTTACAGGTCTCCTGCCCAACGACAGTCTTACAGGTCTCCTGCCCAACGACAGTCTTACAGGTCTCCTGCCCAACGACAGTCTCACAGGTCTCCTGCCCAACGACAGTCTCACAGGTCTCCTGCCCAACGACAGTCTCACAGGTCTCCTGCCCAACGACAGTCTCACAGGTCTCCTGCCCAACGACAGTCTCACAGGTCTCCTGCCCAACGACAGTCTCACAGGTCTCCTGCCCAACGACAGTCTCACAGGTCTCCTGCCCAACTCTCATGCTCCTCCTAGTCTCAACTTAAATTCTTCATATGAATAAATGAACCAGCAACAACAATACAGTACAGTTAACAAGTAGACCCGGCTCTGTTCTTATAGGACCACTGTTGCTTCTAAGTCCAGGGCTAGGCTAAATATAGTTCCAACTTCCTGCAGTAGTCTCACCTCCTCTTGAGCACCTCCCTCTTCTCTATCCTGTTGAAGAGCTCCTGCTCCCTCTCCTTCTCAGTCATCTGCTCCAGGCGAGCCCTGTCCTCCTCGTCTCCCATCAGGTCCTCTCCGTAGCCGTCCCTGAACACATCGTCCTCTGACGAGGAGTCTGAGCTAGAGGCAGAGCTGTTGCTCTCTGAGTCAGACACCTCACCTGGAGGAGGAGACCATTAGATAATAAGATGGATAAACATCTCAATGTGTCTTTCTGTCATTCCTTGTCTCCTATCATCTGGTGGAAGAGACCATCACATAGAGTTAGAGACCATCACATAGAGTTAGAGACCATCACATAGAGTTAGAGACCATCACATAGAGTTAGAGACCATCACATAGAGTTAGAGACCATCACATAGAGTTAGAGACCATCACATGGAGTTAGAGACCATCACATAGAGTTAGAGACCATCACACAGAGTTAGAGACCATCACATGGAGTTAGAGATCATCACATAGAGTTAGAGACCATCACATAGAGTTAGTTAGCATTATTAGGTTGGTGATACACAAGAGTCAAATCAACTCTTGGTCAAATTAACCACTGGCCGCAATCAACCACTCTCTTGGGGTCTATCTCAATTCGTCTTTCAAAGATTCCTCGCATCCCATCTCCTCACCTCCTCCTCAAGCGTATAAGAGGAGAAGATCCAAGGTCTCTCCCCTCCTCTCCAGGAGACAAAAGGAGAGGATGAGAAGTATAGAGGAAAGCTCAATTGAGAATTAGCCCGGTTGTCAGGACAACATACCCTCCTCGGGGGCAGAGCTGTCAGCAGAACTGTCTCCACCAGAACTACCGGACGATGCAGCTTTATGGACCCTCTTCTTTGATGCCTCTTTCTTCTTCTCTGTTGCGGTCGGTTTGCCTGGCTTAACTTTCTTCTTGACTTTAGGACCACCGGCGGTCCACTACATGAAAACACAATGTTGTCACGTGGAGCATCAAGGACTGTATGAAAATATTGTGATAATAACATGACTCTTTCATGCCACTAGTATAAGGGCTGGTTTCCTGGACCCAGATCAAGCCTAGTCTGGGACTAAAACATTTTTTTTTTTAAAGGAGATCCTCGGTTCAGCATGCTTCTTAGTCCAGGAAACCAGCCCTAAGGAGATCAAAATTGATGTAGAGAAGAGATACACACCTCATCGTCACTGTCTGATGTCTCAGAGTCTGATGAGGCTGCAGGCTTGCTGACTGGCTGGTCATCCTGATGGTCATCCTGCTGGTCATCCGAGTCCACCCTCTTCCTTTTGGTGGCCAGAGACAGAAGCTCCTGGGTGCCACAGGGTGAGATACACAAGACAGAGGGGTGAGTTTAAAGCATTGGTGATTGTGTCTGAATAGGCCCACACAGTGATACATTATGTTGCACCCAGATAGGTAGCATAGTGTAGAGGCTTACATCCTGTATAACATAGGCCTTTTCAATAGTTAGTATGGATTGACTTATACATGATGAGTTCAGCCCGGCCTGCATAATGTGTAAATGTTACATACTGACAACATAAATCTCCTTCACAGTATATTTATAGAGGCTGCTACATGTTAGGAAGCATTATAGTCCCACAGTAGTGGATGGTTCATAGTTTATAGAGGCTGCTACATGTCAAATGTAGGCAAGCAATAACCATTTCAGAACAACTATGGATGAATTATTATTTTACACTTTAAATAACACTAGTCGAATAAGACATGGAAGAGATGACGAATTTTGGCAAAGAGATTTATTTATAGACTAATCCACTTGAAACAAATAGCCAAACCGAAAACTACAGACATTACTAGAGCCTCCCTGCGATCAAACCGCCATAAAACATGAAACGAAACTCAGCCTGACGTGATCATTGACAGCTGCCTTGAAGGACACAAATAAAACATGCTTCATGCTACTGAGATCAGTGAAATGTAGGATAAACTGACAACGGAGTGGAGAGCAGAAATCTCAACTAGATGAAGACCTGAGTTAGACAGGGACAACACCGGCACCCCAGTATAGAGCCTCACTATTGTTATTTTACTGACCCTGGTTTATTACTTGTTACTTGTATTTTCTATTTGCTTTCTTAACTGAAAGCGTTGATGGTTAAGTCAGCATTTCACTGTAAGGTCTACACCTGTTGTTTACGGCGCATGTGACAAAATAACATTTGATTTGAATTGTTATCTACCAAGTTATCAACATTCATTATTTGATGGTTACCTGAACTAAGTGAGTATTAGGAGGTATAATACCGAACTAGTAAAGGTATCTAGCTGGTTCTGATCACTGGGCCAGGTCATGCTCAATGATCGGCCGACATGTTTTAATAACACCGTGACTGTACGGGAACCGGACGGGACCAAGGACAACACGGTCCTCCGACAACGTTTTAAATCCGTAGGTCACTACATTATCTCATTACCAAATTATCGCAACACATTACATTATTGTTGCCACGTGATGCTATAAACGTCGGGCCTATGTCGCGGTGTGTTCCTCCAGACTGAAGGCACGGCGAGCATTATAACCTGGTTAACTAACTAACTAACTAACTAACTAACTAACTAACCCACAGTGTTGTTACCCAGCTGTCAAAACACCTTGCAACCAGACAAGTTGCATCCTTACCTGATCTAAATTATCATCACTAGCGCTGTCTTCAGAGTCAGAGTCGATAACGACTCGACCTTTCCGCTTCTTTACATTCACCATGATTAGCTATCTGGCCGTGTGTTGTTGTTGTTGTTGTTGTGTTGTTGTTGTGTTGTTGTTGAACACGAGCTCCGCAGTCCTCCGCACGGGCGCTATACAACTGAGCATGCGCCGCGAGTCGAGCGGTGCAAAACACTAGTGGAACCAAATGTTCCTAGCCGGGATTTCAGGGAGGGCTTTGATCTGGACGGACCACAACCTTGGATCATGTTCTTTGATCATGTATAAATCGGTTGGAGATTATACACATGTTATCATATGCTACAAGTGATGAACACAATGCTATTTACTTAGGCCACTTCTAAATGGACTCTTAAGACCGATCCAGCCGGTATCAAGTTAGATCGGTATCAAGTTAGATCGGTTGAGATAGATCGGTATCAAGTTAGATCGGTTGAGATAGATCGGTATCAAGTTAGATCGGTTGAGTTAGATCGGTATCAAGTTAGATCGGTTGAGATAGATCGGTATCAAGTTAGATCGGTACTTTATTGATCCGTCAGTCGCCGTGTAGTTCATGGGTAAGTAACTACGTACACTGCATTTCCTGCTATCTAAACTAGTTGATTGATATTGTACATTCTGTGATTCACTTCCTGGCTGTTAACCAGAACCTGGATGTCCTGTTAGACTGTTGATGTGGTCTTCTTTCTATGTCTTAGCCCAATGTTCACCTAAAGGAGCCTAACGTTACTCCTTGGTCCAAGGATCTTACATGTTCTTCTTAAAGGGTGAATTATTGGGTTTAACTCCATCTACACGTGACTCGATTTTCAATTGCGTTACGGTTCTACAAACAAATCCATCTACTTTCATATAACATCAAAATAATTTTACAGACGCAAAATTCACACTTACTGTAAGGTTTTAACCGGTTTTAACAGTGACAACATGTTTGTGGCAGACATAGCACAGATAGTCCACTGTCTCCTGTCAGTTTTCCAGAAACAAGCGCAGTAACATGGACATATGGTCGTGTGTATCTTTTTTAACCTTTTTGGTTTTTGAAAATTATTTCTTGCCGATATGAAAGATAAGCTAATTTTGCTTCCAAAACTGTACCGCAAGCGATGCGTGTTAATATTCATAACTAGCGTCGCTGCGACATTGTATTTGGTCCTCTTGGCAGTCAATACTTCACTACCACTTTTGTCTTTTCCCCAACAGTAAGACAAGAAACCAGGATTACATGGCAGGGTCAAGGGCTACACATTTCTCCCCAGCACTGCAGTTTCTTGGCTCCTGCTACAAACAGAGACTCTTGGCCAACCACCTGTCTGTGGGATGGAGGTCTGTCTCTGGAGGAGAGTACAGACGGCCAGGCCAGACACAGGACAAAACCCCCATATGGAAGAATTTTGACTTCAATAAAGGTGTGGAGGGGATGCGAAAGCATTTTGCCCTGCTGAAGAATGAGTTTCTGGGCCGCTGGACAGGGCCAGAGGGGAAGCCACTGATTGAACATATCCTGGAGCAGACCAGGGTGATCTGGGAGTTCAGAGGACCAGAGAGCCTGGAGCAGTGGACAGTGTCTTCAGACCGAGAGATAGGTGGGAAGAGTGAGGCCTATCTCAAGCTAGGCAGGAACAACGCTACATGTCTGGTGTATGGGACCCTCTGCTCTGCTCCCCCCAGGGACGGAGAGACGCGATACAGTGGATACTGCACACTGCGCTCCAAACCGCCCATGGTTAGTACTGATGCTGTCTTAACTTAGCCCGGGTGCCAGTATGTTTCTGCCCTGGCATGATTACACAAACACCGGTACTCAGTCTTTCCTCCCCAGTAAGAGTGAATGGCTGCCAAATATTGAGTACGTCCTTCCATAAGTTCCATGCCTTAACCTTGGAAGGACAGCCATGGGAGATGTTAACCCCAAAACATGTTTTCTCTAGGGTTCGTTTGACAGTAAGAAGCATCATGATTGGACCAGCTTCAACACCCTGCACCTGCGTATCCGTGGTGACGGGCGGCCATGGATGATTAACGTTGGGGCGGAGACCTACTTCTCACACCAGAAGGACGACATGTACAGTTATTTCCTCTACACACGGGGAGGACCTTACTGGCAAGATGTCAAGGTACAGACTAGTCAGGGCCACTTCAGTTGCAGATAGAAATGGCATGAATAGAGCCGATGTTATTCCATTGTTCTACATAGACTATTTCTATCTGAACGTTCCAAAACATTACATCCTACTAAACGTGCCCCAAGTCTCCCTTGCTTGGTTGTCTTTTCATTTAAGGAAACTGTCCTTAGTTGTTTGCGTCTTTCACAGTACATAGCAGAAATATGAAATGAGTGAGGCTATCGGTGTGATCATAGTTGGTCCAGAAGTATTTGGGTGTTAACATTTGATTGGTCCTTTGCAGATTCCGTTCTCAAAATTCTTCCTCTCTAGTCGTGGGAGGATACAAGATGATCAACATCCTCTCTGGTTGGACAAGGTAAGAATGTGAATAGTACACAATGTATGGGAGACTATTAATGTACTACATTGTACTCAGACAAGGGTAAAATGACGATGGTTCACTTGCTATGTTCTCCACTGTGTCTACTTTGTGTTCTTAGGTTAACACTATTGGAATTACGTTGGGTGATAAGGCAGACGGTCCATTTCAACTGGAGATTGATTTTATTGCTGTGTGTAACGACCGTGCACACACAGAGGAGTTTGCATATGAGGTGTACAAGAGGAACCCTGAAGTCTGAGGAAAACAAGCATGCTCATTTACTACATGTATTTATAGGTCAGAAAACAAGCACTGTAAAACACTTCCTGATGTATTACAGATATGACTGAAATACTAGACTATGGTCTAACAATGACACTGGTGGACAATATGAAACATGTTAATGTGAACAAAAGTTAATAAAAAAAATAGTTGTTAAGTGTTTGAGGAACTACAGACTAAAATCAAACAATCATAAAACAGGTTGGAACTGGAAGAACGGTAGGGTAGGACATGAGGTAAAGCAGTAAGAACTGGACAGATGAGGTAAGAACTGGACAGATGAGGTAAAGCAGTAAGAACTGGACAGATGAGGTAAGAACTGGACAGATGAGGTAAAGCAGTAAGAACTGGACAGATGAGGTAAAGCAGTAAGAACTGGACAGATGAGGTAAAGCAGTAAGAACTGGACAGATGAGGTAAAGCAGTAAGAACTGGACAGATGAGGTAAGAACTGGACAGATGAGGTAAAGCAGTAAGAACTGGACAGATGAGGTAAGAACAGGGTTTAAACTTTACAGAGGGGTGAAAAGTACAGAAGAATCATGTCATGACGAGGCCTCGTCTAGCTCCAAGCATCTTCTCTTTCTTCTGCTTCCTGTCTTCAGCCTGGTTCGTCCTCCTTTCCTCCCTGAAATAAAAACAATATGGTAGTCAACATAAAAGGCAATTCAGCCATTCGGAGTGAGAACAAGCTTCAGGACAGAGGCTCTCAATTGGGTCATTCCATGAAACTGGCACGAATTGAGTCCCTCATACCTTTTTAAGTATTGGGTCACCAAAATCTAATTTAAAAAGCTTTATATATATATATATATAAATTGAAGTGTCCCCTGTAGTGAAGTGTAATAAATACTACATTTATTTAATCTTTAATATCAGAAAATCTTGTTTGACTGACACCAAGCATTAGGTCATGTCCTCCGTGGCCTTCACTGAATTTGTACTGTAAACATCTATTTGTGCTCTTTTGCTGAGAATTTCTCTCCATATAAATGCATGATTGATTTAAAATCACAATATTTAGTTGCGTATCTCAGTCTATCCTCAACCCCGTTACGCCAACCAATCTCTCCCCATAAAACTTATCCTTATGTGACATCATACAAGTCTTCTGAACAACATGGTGCAAAGACAGGCAAGTTATCTATATTTCATAGATTTCTATTGTTAGATTGGGGCCGTCGAGCTCAACAAATCAACTCTGTTACAGGAAGTAGAGATAAGTAAGTTTATCAAAACTCTTTTTTTTATTTTTTTATAGCAATTTCTTAATTTCATGCATGCCATGTGGTCTCCTGTTCTTCATCACATGAGTAGCAGTGGCCATTTTGAGCCCAAAAAAACTCAACCATGTTATGACCAAACAAGAGACTGACTGTCACTTTGTTTGTGAAGTTATCCAATTCTAATTAATTAATGTTTATCTTAATTCTTATAACCACATGCATATGTTACCTGTTATGTTGTCAATGTTAAGAATATATACAGTAGTCCACATGTATATAGGCCTATTAGAATGACGCCACTGGAGAGAGAGCCTTCTATTCTTGTCAAACTTTCTGCCTAGATATGTCTGAAGAAAATTGGCTTAAATCTTTATATGTGGATATGCCAAGAATTGATTTAACAATATACATTTAAACATTTACAGACAAATAAGAGTCCATGATGGCACTGTCAACAGCAGCAGAAAGACAAAGGCAGTATCACTCACGCCAAAATAACGACCCAGAAAAAGAGAGAAATACTTGGAGTGAGCGCCAGAAATGGAGAAGAAATGTTGAGACGGGAAAATAAAAAAAGTGACTGATTTAAGTGAGAACAGCGTACAAAAGAAGCAAGGAGACGGCAGAAGCACTAAGGAACTTGACCACTCCTGCACAGAAGATTTCTATCAGAGAACTCTGAGAAGATCTTATTCTGTTTTGCCACCTTCAACCTTTTTGGGTTGTTCATCCCTCCATTGCCGACCGAGACACATGCATGTGCAAGCTTCATGAAAATGTAAGCTTTGTAGCGGAGATGCTGAATCAGCTGAAGCTAATTGAAACCCTAGTCTCAACCCTGTTACATGAAAATGTTGTGATAATGTCAGAAAGGTTATGGAATATGAATTAAATATTTTTAGAGCAATCAATCATGAGAATTTTAGTTCAAATTCTGAAGTGAAACCATACTTTTGATGAACAATGAGGCCACTAACACACGGTGTCCATTTGAGGCGTTAGTAATAGCAAAAGTGTGAGGTTTTATGAATTTATAGTTGCAATTATTGAATTTGTTTGAGGGACATATGAATAAGAAAATGTTGATTTTTACTTCCATGGTGTCCGTAACGGGGTTGAAGACAAATGGTGTCCATATCAGAAGAAAATGGCTGATAATAATAATAGGGCTTTGATGCCGGAGATGGGAAAATGTGTTTTCTTGGAGGTTAAATATGTCATGGGGAGTTCAGAATATTTATTTATTTTGGTTAAAAATGTCAAAGTCCAAATTGTACCGATTTGGTGGAATGACCCGATCAGTCCCTTGGACCTTCTTCTCCAATATGTTCTGAGTTCTCAATGAAAGATGAGTTGACAAAAGCTGGGAATTCAATCAAACTCCCCCTCCACTTTTAACTTTTTGTTCCCGATACTCACCTTGTCTGAACCATGTGCTGTTTGTAGATCTTCTGGTGCGAAGGAACAGTCTGAGACTGGTCAGCTGTGTTCTCCTTGGTCTCTCCAAAAGGCTTCAGCTTCCCTACAGAGAAGATAATATCCAAGGGGTTATTGACTAAACACGATAAACCAGGGGGTTATTGACTAAACACGATAAACCAGGGGGTTATTGACTAAACACGATAAACCAGGGGGTTATTGACTAAACACGATAAACCAGGGGGTTATTGACTAAACACGATAAACCAGGGGGTTATTGACTAAACACGATAAACCAGGGGGTTATTGACTAAACACGATAAGCCAGGGGGTTATTGACTAAACACGATAAACCAGGGGGTTATTGACTAAACACGATAAGCCAGGGGGTTATTGACTAAACACGATAAACCAGGGGGTTATTGACTAAACACGATAAACCAGGGGGTTATTGACTAAACACGATAAACCAGGGGGTTATTGACTAAACACGATAAACCAGGGGGTTATTGACTAAACACGATAAACCAGGGGGTTATTGACTAAACACGATAAACCAGGGGGTTATTGACTAAACACGATAAACCAGGGGGTTATTGACTAAACACGATAAACCAGGGGGTTATTGACTAAACACGATAAACCAGGGGGTTATTGACCAAACACGATAAACCAGGGGGTTATTGACTAAACACGATAAACCAGGGGGTTATTGACTAAACACGATAAACCAGGGGGTTATTGACTAAACACGATAAACCAGGGGGTTATTGACTAAACACGATAAACCAGGGGGTTATTGACTAAACACGATAAACCAGGGGGTTATTGACTAAACACGATAAACCAGGGGGTTATTGACTAAACACGATAAGCCAGGGGGTTATTGACATTGACTATTATTAATTACTGACATAATCAGGTTCCTTTAGAATCTGAAAGGTGACATAACTTACCCCTGTGAGGCTTGTAGGTGAGAGGCTTAGAGAGACTGGCCTTCAGATCAAAGTTAGCCTTCTTGTTGGTTCCAGGAGTATTAGAAATAATACTGGTGTTTGCATCAAACACAAACGCTGTTCCTTTATGAAGGAACAATACAAAAGAAACCAGTAAGGAATCCATTCTGTTGTAATGCATATAAAATACAAAGACCACAGAAATGTGACCTAGAAGGACGTTACCTGGCATCTTGGTGCTAGAGAGAACAGAGGTCTTGTGGACTTCATGTTTCCCGACAACTTTGGTCTCTTTCCCAGGAGTGATGAGGTCCACACGGGAAGACATGCGTGCTCGTGCTGGCGTCTTCACCATCGACTTCTTGTGCTCATTATCCTGAGTGGCCTGAGAGAACCTGCACACAAACCAACAACAGTTGGACTTATTCTAGAACATTTCATTCTAGAAACGGTCACCTGAACAAAGCTAGTTAGTTGTAACCTTCTAATGTGCAACTCATCACACAGGCCATGATGTGAAGTTCATCACAAGTGGTATAGCTGTAGAAGATCCATCAGCCCTGTAAAGTACTTGGTACTAACTAATCAAACCAATAATGTTTTTGAAAAAAAACTCACCGAACATTGATCCTGCAAGTGGACAGGACTGTGGGTCTGAATGGAACAACAGTGTCCTTCTGGGGGAGGTTGGTGGCTGAGACCTGGGTCTGTCTGCGTTCGTCCGTAGCTGGCTTGCTGGCCGAGAGTCTACGTTTGTCTGTGGCAGATTTGCTGGCTGAGATCCGGGTCTGTCTGCGTTTGACTGTGGCAGGTCTCTGGGATGCTGGGCTGAACAGGGAGGCACAGCTCAAGGTTGAGATCTGGAAAACACATCAATGATTGATCACATCAAGCAACAATTGACTTGGAACCACTCGTTAACAACCACTGAGAACCTAAAAGGTGCAACATGTACAACTTACTGCTGGAGCTTTTCCTTCAGTTGGTTTGGAAAGAGTCTTATCTGAGAGAACCTAACAATACAAAGACAGTATATAATTAACCATTTGAATATGCAATTAATACAGTTGAAGTCAGAAGTTTATACACCTTAGCCAAATACATTTCAACTCAGTCTTTCACAATTCCTGACATTTAATCCTAGTAAAAATTAGGTCAGTTAGGATCACCACTTTATTTTAAGAATGTGAAATGTCAGAATAATAGTAGAGAATGATTTATTCCAGCTTTTATTTCTTTCATCACATTCCCAGTGGGTCAGAAGTTTACATACACTCAATTAGTATTTGGTAGCATTGCCTTTAAATTGTTTAACTTGGGTCAAACGTTTCGGGTAGCCTTCCACAAGCTTCCCACAATAAGTTGGGATGGTGTTCTTCGGTTTGCAAGCCTCCCCCTTTTTCCTCCAAACATAACGATGGTCATTATGGCCAAACAGTTCTATTTTTGTTTCATCAGACCAGAGAACATTTCTCCAAAAAGTAAGATCGTTGTCCACATGTGCAGTTGCAAACCGTCTGGCTTTTTTATGGCGGTTTTGGATCAGTGGCTTCTTCCTTGCTGAGCGGCCTTTCAGGTTATGTCGATATAGGACTCGTTTTACTGTTGATATAGATACTTTTGTACCCGTTTCCTCCAGCATCTTCACAAGGTCCTTTGCTGTTGTTCTGGGATTGATTTGCACTTTTCGCACCAAAGTACGTTCATCTCTAGGAGACAGAGCACGTCTACTTCCTGAGCGGTATGACGGCTGCATGGTCCCATGGTGTTTATACTTGCGTACTATTGTTTGTACAGATGAACGTGGTACCTTCAGGGGTTTGGAAATTGCTCCCAAGGATGAACCAGACTTGTGGAGGTCTATAATTTCTTTTCTGAGGTCTTGGCTGAATTCTTTAGATTTTCCCATGATGTCGAGCAAAGAGGCACTGAGTTTGAAGGTAGGCCTTGAAATACATCCACAGGTACACCTCCAATTGACTCAAATTATGTAAATTAGCCTATCAGAAGCTTCTAAAGCCATGACATTTTCTGGAATTTTCCAAGCTGTTTAAAGGCACAGTCAACTTAAGTGTATGTAAGCTTCTGACCCACTGGAATTGTGATATAATGAATTATAAGTGAAATAATCTAACAATAAATAATTGTTGGAAGAATTACTTGTGTCATGCACAAAGTAGATGTCCTAACAGACTTGCCAAAACTATAGTTAGTTAACATGAACTCTGTGGAGTGGTTGAAAAAGGAGTTTCAGGTAGCCGAGTGGTTAGAGTGTTGGGCCCGTAACCGAAAGGTTGCAGGATCGAATCCCCGACAATGACGGCCTAAAATCTGTCATTGTAAATAAGAATGTGTTAACTGACTTGCCTAGTAAAATACAGCTTATATAATAAAATAAACCTAAGTGTATGTAGACTTCAACTGTAGTTTATTGGGCTTATTATATGTGATTGAACATCACAACACAAACACCTGTATTATAATTTAGCCTGCTGGTTCTCTGTTCTAATTGGTGTCCCAGGTCTAAATCAGTCCCTGATTAAAAACACAGTGGAACTGTCTTGGAGGGATATATTTCATTACCTTCAGTTCCTTCACTGAACTTCTGAACAAATCAATTTGCTTGGTCTTCCTTTCCACGTATGAATCAATGGACTCCATCCTCTTGAAATGTGCCTCATGGAGCTTTCTGAAATCTACAATATAAAGTGTGTAAATAGTATTTCTCAGGTCAGAATTTTCACTACTTAGCTTGAGGTTAAATACATTGTTTCAAGCAAGGGACTGAAAATGTGATCTTGGAGTTTGTGTATGTTTAAGGTCATGTAGCTACAGAAGATATGATTCAGACGACTAACTTGGTGTAGTAGGCTTCAGCGTAGACTTAGTCCTCTTCAGGAGCCCCTCATGGCGAGGGATCTTTCCTACTGGCTTCACCACCTTCTGTCCCCCTCCTGTGCAAAGCAATATGAGAATGTAAACAATGATTTTGACACTTCAGTCATTTAGCAGACACTCTTATCCAGGGTGACTTCCAGTTGCCTGGCGTTGTAAGTGCTCTACCAACTGAGCCACACGGGACCACAAACATCTTACATTACATTCGACTCAGGAATTCGAACCACCAACCTTTTGGTTACAGGCCCAACTCTCTTAACCGCTAGGCTACCTGCCACTCTAATGATATATGATTAAAACCAGTTGATGCTCATGTAGTCACCTATTTTTATAAACAAAAGCCAGGGACACACCCACATAACACTTCTGAAAAAACTAGTCTACAAATCATCTTAGTCCACCAGACGAACCTTTCTCAAATGTCACTGCATCTTTGTGGCCAGATTCAGGCTGTGACTCAACGTTGCTTTTCTGTGACTCCTCCACTGGTGCTGCCATCCCAGAATCCTTAGCGGCAGACGCTCTCCTTCTCTTAGCACTCCCTTGGCCAATGCTGGGTTCAGCCAGCTTCTCAGGCATCTAGATTGAAAACACCATAGTTCAGTTTGAAATTCTCAGACAAATGCAGAACAAACACATATCCTTGATTGACATAAGATACATGGAGACTATGGAACGCCGTTTGGGTCTTTGCGTGTCAAAAAGATACACATTAAATAACACTCAAATAAGCTTGTTGACCAATCAGGACCTGAATATGACTGCACGTCACATAATAATTTAACGCGTTTATGATTTTTTGCGTAGTTATTACACATTGATTACACCATCACTCACTTACAGAGTAGACTGATACCCAGAATACCCAGAATGCTCCACATTCCAACCTTGTTTAACACTTTTATTATTGCACTGAAACATGCAATAAATCCCTGCTGGGGGGAAATGCAGGTTTTAACTAATTAAACAACCAAGAATATGATCTACATGATCCGTCTCTGAGTGTAAAATTAAGTGGTTAATGTTTTTTTTATTTTATTTAAGCTTTATTTAACTAGGCAAGTCAGTTAAGAACAAATTCCTATTTACAATGACGGCCTACACCGGCCAAACTCAGACGACGCCGGGCGCGCCGGCCTATGGGACTCCCAATCACGGCCGGATTGTGATACAGTCCTAGTCTCACGCTAAAACATGTAAAGAAAGCAATCCAATTTACAGCGAATGATACTCAAGTCTTAAGCAAAAACAATCCACTAATATAGCAGATATCCATGACAGCCTTTATAATAGAACACTTGTTACCAAACATCTAAATATTGAAATAGAATGAAACAAACAGGCGTTCTATTGTTGTTCTATTTTATTGGTCGCTATAGTAGACATGGATCAAGTGCACAAGGCTGTGGGCAAAACTAACGTTCACTGGGTAAAACATTTTATAATCCCCCTTAAATCACTCACACACACACACACGTGTTACTGTCAAGTTCAACACAACAAAAGTAATATCTTTGGGCTACACTACACATTATTACACTGTACACGTTCTGCCTGTGGACATCTGTTCTACAATGTGCCAGCAGAGCATGATACCCTCTGTTGGCATAATTGATCTCTTTTAGGCAGAGAGAACACCTGGCATAGCACTTTTAATCCACTGTATTGAAAAAGTGAGAAAAACGGAAAGTGTGTGGTGTTCCTTTCACCTCTATAGTGGCATCCAGATTATCTAAACCAGGCCCAGCTCCAGCTACACTTCATCCCTGAATCCACTTGTTTAACAACCAACTCATTTTCACCTAATTATCTCATTCTAAAAATTAACCACATACTGTAGATGGAAAACATTAGTTCACAGATAGTAGTTAGTTAGCTAGTTAACATTTTACAGATTGTCAGGGTCCAGAAAGCAACTAACGCGTTATAACTTGAGGAACGGCAAGGAACGCCGTTTGGGTCTTTTCGTGTCAAAAAATATAGC
This sequence comes from Thymallus thymallus, assembly GCA_023634145.1. Taxonomy (NCBI): domain Eukaryota; kingdom Metazoa; phylum Chordata; class Actinopteri; order Salmoniformes; family Salmonidae; genus Thymallus; species Thymallus thymallus. The sequence continues at coordinate 34,715,917 of CM042406.1, read as the reverse complement.
TGAACAACAAGTGACTACCTAGCTAATACTTACCAGGATTGGTAAGTATTAGCTTACCAATTGTGTTTTTGACTGTTTGTTTACTGTGTAACTCTGTGTTGTTTTTGTAGCACTGCTTTGCCTTGGCCAGGTCGCAGTTGCAAATGAGAACTTGTTCTCAACTGACTTACCTGGTTAAATTAAGGTTAGGGCTTTGTGATGGCCACTCCAAAAAAAAAAAAAAATCCCAAATCATTGCTAAGAATATTGAAAATGACTGCAGTTTCTACAGGTAATTGTTTTCAGGATGGTTGCATTGGTGCTAGCTAGGTACCAAGCCACAACTAGCTGGCTATCCCAGAAGTTGCAGTCGAACAAATAATGCCTTATTACCAACGCTGTATTGTAAACACATCGTTCGTGGCCGGTGTGTGATTGTTTGCAGACTTTTTTTGTACAGCTTCGACAGTGCTACTGATAGTGGTGGTGGAGATTGGCTTGCACGTGCAAATTCAGCACACACAGCATTCTATAATAGAATTGTGTTATTTAAAGTGTCAAATATTTTTATATGACATGTATCTTTTTTGACACGCAAAGACCCAAACAGCGTTCCATAGGAGACCACTGTCAGTGCACTAAACATTTTTCTGGGTCTTCTCATGGCAAAATGTTGCTATACCTCTGCTGGGGTGAGTGGCACCGTCGGGGCACACATCGGTTCCTCATCTTCAGGCTCCTTCCTCTTCTTCGGTCGCCCTCTACCACGACGTTTGGTCACAAACTCCTGAGCTGGAGGTTTTAGGGAAGGCTCATCCTCCTGTGATGAATTGTTGACTTCCTGGGTTGAGTTGATGTCATCCTGTGCAGCAATGCCAGTCTCACCTCCCTGCTAAATACACAACCAGAGGTTTGCTACTGGCTGGAAAATTACAATGCAAAACACATCTAGTTACAAACATACAGAAACAAATAAAGTTGAGGAGAAATCAAAGTCTACATAGCAGATCATGTAGAAGTCACGTTTTTAAAATGTCAAGTGCACAAATATAGTGAAATGCCTTTCTTGCCAGCTCTTATCCAAACAATGTAGTTATCAATATCAATGTAGTAGGTGTAAAGTATAACAAAACCAAACGAATACATAAATAAGAATTTGAACAGAAGTTGGAGCTTCAAGCCAGAACTTAACGTACATCCACTGCAACGTCTTCTTGCGGTTGTTGTTGATGGAAGTGCTCCTTGAGCGCCTTCAGAAGCTTATCGGCCTTTATAAATGACACATAAAACACACAGTTAGCTAGGCACACTGCAACACAACGTGGTGGATAATATAGTAAGTTAACTAGATAGTTGGCTAACGTTAGTTAGCGTTATCCAGGTAACGCGCGATAGTTAACCCACATGCAGTAACGTTCCTGATTTACTGTACCTTCAGTTTTGAGACTTTCAGCCCAACCTCCTTTGCAAGAATGCGCAATTCGGCATACTTCAAGGAATCCAACTCCATGTTTCTTGTTTGAGCTAAAACAACTGAACCCGTTTTATTAATCCGCTCCGGTCTGTGTGATCGAGTAGCTCAAAGACTATTTATTTGTCGCGCCTAACGGTTACAATGCCGAGGTTCAAAATAATGGACTATACGCCATTTGATTGGCTGGCGGATGTACACGGAAGTACCTCGCAACCAATCAACACGCATTTCTATTGGAACCTAGGTTATCCGCTAGATGGCAGTAAACCTCCGGAAAACAACCGAAAAAGACACTTGAAATTGTACAACGTGACGTTTGAAATGAAATAAAATAATAGACTACTTTGATGGCTCCCACCCCCATCAAAGTTGCCCAGACTGCTTCCTGATGTCGTAGCGCCCACCATCGGCTGCCCAGGCTGCGTTAGTCTAGCTACATGTGCAAAAAATGTCCGCCATATTTTATAGTGAGTGGAAACGCCAACCGGATGCTTCACATTTATACATCAGTGAAATATCTGTCTCATTGTTCTATCTGTGGTTTGGCCAGGCGGCCAGCTCTAGGAAGAGTCTTGCAGGGACGGACTGGGAATTAAAAATGGCCCTGAACTTTTTTGAAAGAAAGAGAAGAGACTGAGAAACAGCAAGAGGCATTTTAGCTATGAACTCCTGATGAACCAGTGACTGATGCACTGAAAAACCTTGTAGTCAACTACTTTAACATTGTGGTCGACTCTGCTGTGACATCCATGGGTGAGAGATTTGAAACACTCAACCAGGTGAAACCCAAATATGGAGTGCTGCTGAACTTCAGCACTGCCTCAGATGTCCAGTGAATCTTTAAAGACTCACTGCATGGAAGTTGAAAACACTAACCTTCAGAGATGACTGACATCAGTGGAATGGATCTGGCACACAAGATTTAGAATTTACCTGATCTGCCATCAGATAAGATGACTGTCTTTCAGCTGCTTTCCTTTCTCTGTGAGAAAAACCTGGAGGAACTCTATCCTAATCTTTGGATAGCCCTAAGAATTGCAGTCACCCTACCAGTAACAGTAGCATCGGCAGAGAGGAGCTTTTCAAAATGAAAGATTATCAAAAGCTACCTGAGGTCTTCCATGTCACAGGAACGTTTGAGTGGTCTGGCCATCATGAGCATAAATCATGACGTGGGGAACACATGTAATGATGACATCATTGATGATTTTGCCTCAAGAAAGTGCAGAAGAGGAATATTTTGATGGTAAGATTTTAATTCGAACATTCAAATGTTTACACACTTAGTAACATTTAAGATTATATGGCAGAAGTGCATTTGTGTAAATGACTGCTTAACTAACTATTTGACATACTTTCTCAATGTCTTTCCAGACAGTCCAGATAGACTGGTGCCCATGCTGATGCTGAAAATGCCCAGGCTGTAGAGGGAACCAAAGTTAATCACACAGCTGTATAGGTTTTATTTGACTATTTTGAGACATATAGCTGCAGCCACAGCCTATAGGCTTATGTTTACATTGTATAGACAAAGCTGATAGTATAATATTGTGAGGACTGGACTAATTACCAGGCAGCAGAGACAAAGATCACTGTTATATTTTATTATTTTCTACATTTTATATTTTCTACCATTTTTTATTTATGTTCATGTTTTAATACTTACTTATCTTAAGATTCTATAGAAAATATTATATTCAATAAATATTGTTTGTTTATACCTCTGTTCTGTATAGGTCTACTTATTCTTAGACCAACAGCTTGAGCAAACTGTTTTAAAGGAGGGAGGATTGTAGTGGGAGCACTGGGGTGTCAGGTGTGACTGTGTGGCAAATGGTTTTCATGGCTCACGGGTCAGGCAGGAGGGCCCCTTGGCAGAATTTTGCTTAGGGCCCCAGGTAGGTCAGGACCGGCTCTGCCATTAAAACATCTCGCTCAGTAGCCATGAGCATAAAAGCCTCCAGGTGCTGTTGAGATGAAGTGCTTCTGAGCCTACTCTTGATGAATTTCAGAGTAGAGAAGCTCCGCTCGCAAGCTACCTGGGTTACTGACAGGGTAAGTAGGAACTTTTAAGCAAGGCCCAGGATGTGGTATGTGTCAGTCAATAGGTTGTACTGACTAAGAACATGGTAGCAACACACTGGACAGTCCTTGCAAGATGAACAGCTCTTGTTCAACATCTCCACCTCGTCTTAATTTCCTTCAGGTCCTTGATCCTCCAAAGTCCTAGTTGTGTATTCTTCAAATCCCGATTGTTTTAACCTAGTCCACTGTTCTGCCAGACTCATGAGCTCACTCTGTAAATTGTCCACCGTTGCTCTGCTGTCAAATTTGATCAAACATTTGCTTAGTTCTTGAAGGGCTGTCTGTGGAAGGCCACTGGATGTTAGCTAACTAAAGTTTAGGGTCCAGAAGAGCCATGTCGGCATACAAAGTGCCATTACTCAGAAATCGCAGATGGATACAGTTATAGATTGTATCCATCTGCGATTTCTGAGTAATGGCACTCTGTATGCCGACATGGCTCTACAATTTGATTATGGACATCAATCCTTTATGCACTCTCTGCCCCAGTAAAAGTTTCATCTTGTGCCATCTCTCCAGGCATGGTTTTCTTCTTTCGAGCCCTTTTCGTTGGCAGAGTGGTCTCTAACTTCAGCTCTGTTTCCTCATCCCGTTCCTGCAACTTCCTGTTGGCCCACTGAACAAACGTGTCTGCAGCTGCCTTGACTTTTTCTAGATCTCTTTCCATTCCTTTCAGCTGCTCCTCTGTAGACACAACCATACGATGCACAGACAGAATGTCCATTCCTTTCAGCTGCTCCTCTGTAGACACAATCATACGATGCACAGACAGAATGTCCATTCCTTTCAGCTGCTCCTCTGTAGACACAACCATACGATGCACAGACAGAATGTCCATTCCTTTCAGCTGCTCCTCTGTAGACACAACCATACGATGCACAGACAGAATGTCCATTCCTTTCAGCTGCTCCTCTGTAGATACAACCATACGATGCACAGACAGAATGTCCATTCCTTTCAGCTGCTCCTCTGTAGACACAACCATACGATGCACAGACAGAATGTCCATTCCTTTCAGCTGCTCCTCTGTAGACACAACCATACGATGCACAGACAGAATGTCCATTCCTTTCAGCTGCTCCTCTGTAGACACAACCATACGATGCACAGACAGAATGTCCATTCCTTTCAGCTGCTCCTCTGTAGACACAACCATACGATGCACAGACAGAATGTCCATTCCTTTCAGCTGCTCCTCTGTAGACACAACCATACGATGCACAGACAGAATGTCCATTCCACTTGTTTGAAGATATTTTGAGACTAGTCCATCTTGCTCCTCCCACTATTTATCCAAATATCACCACTTAACAGAGATGGGAAAGGGGCAGGGCCCAGGTAACGTTAGAATGGACTGGACCAAAAGTAATTGGCTGGGAGAGAGAGGCTGACAGGTGTAATACCCAACCGCAGTGGCAGTGGGCCGGCAGCCCACTCGCCTGGGCCAGTCAGACACACAGCACATGGATATTTTTATTTATATTTTGCGTTGCATCGACCCAACTTGTCAACTCCCGGTGCTCCAGATGGCCAGTCCGTCATTGCTTGGTGTTTCCAAACTTCTTCCATTTAAGAATGATGGAGGCCACTGTGTTCTTGGGGAGCTTCAATGCTGCAGAAATGTTAAAAATGTAAACTGTGGGACCTTCTATAGACAGGTGTGCACCTTTCCAAATCATGTCCAATCAATGTAATTTACCACAGATGGACTCCAATCAAGTTATAGAAACATCTTAAGGATGATCAATGGAAACCAGATGCACCTGAGCTACATTTCAAATTATTTTTTAAAATGTAACCTTTATTTAACTATTCTTATTTACATAGCAAACGGTCTGAATACTTATGTATGTCTAAACCTGTTTTCACTTTGTCATTATAATGTATTGTGTGTAGATTAATGAGGACCCATTTTAGAACTAGGCTGTAACGTAACAATATGTGGAAAAAGTCAAGGGGTCTGAATACCTTCCCAATGCACTGACCTTTAGTTTTTGCCTTAAGTAACCTTCTGGGTTATGTAACCATGCCATACTTATCTGAGTATCCCAGATGTACAGGTCTGAGACCAGGCTGCACAAACTGATCTGACCTCATGGTTCCACTGGCCAGGGATCGCTGTCAGCTTTCCCCTTTTAGTTACATTTTCAGCAGTGGCCAAATGGTGAAAGCCTTTACTTTATTTTATGTATTTTTATTGAACCTTTCTTTAACTAGGCAAGTCAGTTAAGAACAAATTCTTATTTACAATGACGGCCTACTTACAGGGTCAGGCCCTGGAGCAAATAAGGGTTAAGTGCCTTGCTCAAGGACACATCCACAGGTTTTTCACCTTGAAGGCTCAGGTATTCGAATCAACGCTCTAACCGCTAGGCTACCCGCCGACCCACTTAAAAAGAAGGTAGAAGGGAGGTCTGGAGACATCTTGAATGAGTGCATCCCTAATTTTTAACTGGCATGTTGAGACCCGTCATCTGACAATATTTCCACTATATTGTTTCATCCATGTTCAGGCTCTAGCCATGATTGCTATATATTGAACTAATACTTTTCCAATAAATTATGTCCCTCAGAGTGGAGCCAACTTTTAGAATGTTGAATGTTTTTCTAATTCTAGACATTTAGTTTCATAGCATTGCGCTAACATGGCTGACATAGAATGCTTTAGTGTCATGTAATGTTAATAGGGCGCTAACATGGCTGACATAGAATGCTTTAGTGTCATGTAATGTTAATAGGGCGCTAACATGGCTGACATAGAATGCTTTAGTGTCATGTAATGTTAATAGGGCGCTAACATGGCTGACATAGAATGCTTACTTTCATAGTCTTAGCTAGCAGTCATCATAATGAATCAAGTCTTCTGGCTAATCCTTGTCATATGAAGAGAAATAAATTCAACAATGAGTGGTTTGTAAGGAATCGGTGAGCTGGGAAGTCGGGAATAAACAGCTCAAACTGGGAAAATAAGTTTTGAACGGTCAGTCAACTCGGAATTGTATCTCAATCTCTTCATTCAAACACTCAATCATGGACACTCTTACTGACAGTTGTAGCTGCTTTGCGTGATGTATTGTCATCTCTACCTTCTTGCCCTTTGTGCTTTGTCTGTGCCCAATGTTTGTACCATGTTTTGTGCTGCTTCCATGTTGTGTTGATACCATGTTTTGTGCTGCTGCTATGTTGTGTTGATACCATGTTGTCATGTGTTGCTGCCATAATGTGTTGTTGTCTCAGGTCTTTCTTGTCGTGATGTGTGTTTGGTCCTATATTCATATTTTTAATCCCAGGCCCCGTCCCTGCAGGAGGTCTTTTGGTTGGCTGTTAGAATAATTTGTTCTTAACTGACTTGCCTAGTGAAATAAAAGGTTAAATAAATCAAATATATACTTCTATTGATCCATTTTGGCTAGGACCCGGTATACAGGCTGGAGCGCTCCAGTACAGTAGGTGGTGGTAATAGGGCTGTGGCGGTCATTTTGTCAGCCATTTATTGTCATGCAAAAGGCTACCGGTCTCACGGTAATAACCCTTATGCACATTCCATGACCCCGGTAGGAAATAAAAATAGAATGTGGGAGGCGGTATAATGTATAGAGCCTATTGGCCATTAATTAACATAAATACCTTTAGCATCTCCAGGCCTCCACACATACATGCTGTGAATGGCCGCCTTAGGGACATCCTGATGTACTTAGGCCGTCATTGTAAATAAGAATTTGTTCTTAACTTACTTGCCTAGTTAAATAAAAATAATAATAAACCCCGTTGCAACCACTGTGATTATTATTATTTGAGTACATGGCTATGTACTGTTATAATCTCCACCCGGCAGTTGAGTATTCCTGAAATAGACAATGAGATTGGGGCGTCCTGCAGATGCGGGTGTTATGATACTGACGGTGTTTCCGTTTCTACCGTCGTGGCCAGATGGAGGAGTCGCTCTACAGCTCCATAGAGCAGCATTGTAGCTAAGCCTAACCCTTTCCCGAGCCTGCAACGTTAATGCTATGTTAAACAGACTATCTGCCCCGACATACCATCAGTATTACCCCACAGGAATGCACAACCAGGAACGCCCCGAATTGCAGGAGACAATCACATTATTGGAGGGATATCTCGCAAAACTAAGGTCTGTTGAGGTCTGCCCAACAAAAAACTGGTCATCCAACAACCCTTACGTTTGAATACTATATTAATCATTAAGGTACACTGAAACTCTTCCAAATCACCAAAATCATCAGTAAATGCTATTGTCCCGGGAGAAGTGGGTCCTCGTATTCGACAAGCCCTTACGAGCTTCAAGGGTTCCACCGTTCTACATCAAGGGTTCCACCGTTCTACATCATTTATACCCTGCACTGCTGACTGACAGCCGTCTACGGAGATACACAGTAGGACTGTCATACAAGCCCGTTTCCCTCCCATGAAAAATACTGTAAATACGTTTAAAAAAGACGGGAATAAAAATGAACTGTCGGGGGAGGTTTTCTGCACTTCTCCATATGGAGTGTCTCCTTGATAACGGTTTCTAAAGCCAGAGGCGCAACATCGCGGTACTTCCGGGAACGGAAACAGACCAGGCCAGCGTTTGAGAAGTCAATGAGAGAAGTTATACTGCAGGCACAACCTGCACCCAAACTAATGTCTTCAAGTAGTTGAACGTGTTATTGATCTAACCTCGTAAAAGTGAAAACAACTTTATATAGGAGTGCCTTTTGAGTTGACGGCTTGCACATGCGCAGTTCAGCGAGATAGCTCGTTAGACCCGATGACGTATTTCTACGCATGAGCTTTGCTGGCCAACGTCACCATGTGTGATCAGAGAAGCAGTTTCAGCGTATCTTCATACAAAATGTGTGTATAATTAACCCAAGATAGACCACAGCCTGTCATTTCCAAAAGGGTTGCATGCTTAGTCCCCTCCTGTACTCCCTGTTCACCCACGACTCCAACACCATCATTAAGTTTGCTGACGACAACAGTGGTAGGCCTGATCACCGACAACGATGACACAGCCTATAGGGAGGTCAGAGACCTGACAGTGTGGTGCCAGGACAACAACCCCTCGCTCAATGTGAGAAAGACAAAGGAGACGATTTTGGACCGAACAGGCCCCCATTAACATTGACAGGGCTGTAGTGGAGCGGGTCGAGAGTTAAGTTCCTTGGTGTCCACATCACCAACGAACGATCAAGGTCCAAACACACCAAGACAGTCGTGAAGAGGGCACGATATCACCTTTTCCGCCTCAGGAGACTGAAAAGATTTGCCGTGGGTCCCCAGATCCTCAAAAAGTTCTACAGCTGCACCATCGAGAGCATCCTGACCGGTTGCATCACCGCTTGGTATGACCGCAAGGCGCTACAGAGGGTATTGAGTACGGCCCAGTGTCAGAGGAAGGCCCAAAAAAGACTCCAGTCACCCTAGTCATAGACTGTTCTCTCTGCTACCACACGGCAAGTGGTACCGAAGCACCAAGTCTAGGACCAAAAGGCTTCTTAACAGCTTCTACCCCCAAGCCATAAGACTGCTGAACAGTTAATCAAATGGTCACTCTGACTATTTACATTGACAAACCCCCCTTTTACACTGCTGCTACTCTGTTTATTATCTATGTATAGTCACTTTACCCCTACCTACATGTACATATTACCTCAACTACCAACACTGCTGCTACTCTGTTTATTATCTATGTATAGTCACTTTACCCCTACCTACATGTACATATTACCTCAACTACCAACACTGCTGCTACTCTGTTTATTATCTATGTATAGTCACTTTACCCCTACCTACATGTACATATTACCTCAACTACCAACACTGCTGCTACTCTGTTTATTATCTATGTATAGTCACTTTACCCCTACCTACATGTACATATTACCTCAACTACCAACACTGCTGCTACTCTGTTTATTATCTATGTATAGTCACTTTACCCCTACCTACATGTACATATTACCTCAACTACCAACACTGCTGCTACTCTGTTTATTATCTATGTATAGTCACTTTACCCCTACCTACATGTACATATTACCTCAACTACGAACACTGCTGCTACTCTGTTTATTATCTATGTATAGTCACTTTACCCCTACCTACATGTACATATTACCTCAACTACCAACACTGCTGCTACTCTGTTTATTATCTATGCAGTCACTTTACCCCTACCTACATGTACATATTACCTCAACTACCAACACTGCTGCTACTCTGTTTATTATCTATGTATAGTCACTTTACCCCTACCAAGATGTACAAATGACCTCCACTACCCTGTACCCCCACATATTGACTCGGTACCGGTCCCCCTGGATATAGCCTCAGTATTGTTAGTTTATTTTGTACTTTTATTTAGTAAATATTTTCTTATCTCTATTTCTTGAACTGCATTATTGGTTAAGGGCTTGTAAGTAAGCATTTCACTGTTGTATTTGTTTGTCACAGTGGGCAGAACAAGCAAGGTGGACAGAGCCAAGCACGAGCTAGTGAGATCCTATTGGCGTGTTCGATCATTTATTTGCATATTTCCGTTAGAGAACACCTACTATGTGAAGTGTGCGTGTGAAATAACTAAATTTGCCTTGCACTCCTAAACAACGACATTTTTTAAACTTTGGCAAAGGGTAAAGTCTAGACAGATCAATCTCTCTCCATCTTCTCCCGCTGCTGGTCACTGGGCTTTCTCTCATCACCATATCTGGTAGTGAGTGGAAACGCCCACCAGATGCTTCACATTACATCCGGTGAAATATCTGGCTCATCTGTGGCTAAGCTTTAGTACAAGGATAAAATATGTTATTAGACCATCCAAATGAAACATAAAATACATTTAATTTTGAGCAAGCATGGCACTTCTGTTTTATTTCAATCAAATCATTTTTACAAATTTGACCTAACATTTCACATAATATATATATGTTATAGTACATTTGAGTTAGCTTGATTGATGGTCACATTTTGATTAATAAAACTAATAAGAAAAATAAAATATATCTACTTTCAGCATCAAGGAGCAGCTGGTGAACCTATAACATCCTGTTATAATTTAAATACAGACCCACAAACACACAGCTAAATGTACGCTGGTACTGTAATCAATTAGCATTTGACTAGTTCAAATACACAAGCATTCAACAGAAAACTCATTCTAATGCTTTTTCAGCTCTGCATCAAAAGTACCTGGAACTAACCTGATGATGACAGACATTGAACAGTGTATTAATACATTGGGCTACAATATATCTTGGTTGATTCACAATGAGTCTTAATCTTCCATTGAACATGGACAGGTGTGTGTGTGTGTGTGTGTGTACGTAAAGATATCGTTCTGAGCCTCTGCACCATACAGTCATGAGACCAGAGAGGGTAAGGCCTATGTTTGATGCAGTCTAACATGAAGGTTGCCCCAAATGGCACCATATTCTCAGTATAAGAGGGATATGAGACCCATAGGGCTCTGGTCTAAAGTAGAGCCCTATATAGAGGATAGGGTACCAGTTGACTGGCAGTTGCTAGGTAGGCTGACCTGTAAGAAAAATAAAAACATTATCATTTGGTTCACATTATGATGTTGAAAGACGGGAGTCAAAAGCATGGCACTTTAGTGTGTGTGTGTGTGTGTGTGTGTTAAGAGCGAGGCCAAGCTCCTATTGCCAGATACTGAGGCAGCTCAGACATGGGCTGTGTCCCAAATGGCACCCTAGTCCCTACATAATGCACTCCTTTTGACCAGAGCCCTATGGGAATCCTATGGCCTCCAGTCAAAACGAGTGCATCATATAATATATATATATATATATCTTTTTTAAATGTAACCTTTATTTAACTAGGTAAGGAATATAGCAACCTTGCACTAGAAAACAAGTTGAAGCTCAGTGAAGAGGAAGGGGCATCATTTCTTGTTAGCATAACAACGCCTGCATGTTACTGGAGTTAAATGTATGTCTAATATCTGCATATTCATACTGACAAAGCAGCAACATGTTTTCTCATCATGGAATTGATAAGTTCGTTTAAATAAATAGGCTAGATTTGGCCTGTTCTGCCCTGGCTAACAGTGTATCACAATAACAAAGCCATACCTTACCATTACATGGAACGACATCTAACAAACAGGTTGAGGTTTAAACGTCTAAGTTTAAAAGGTGTTATAACGCAGAGCCTTGGTAATAAACACATATCTATCTCAACATTGAATGGTCTAAACAATAAATAAGGTTCCATCTCTGAGAAGCAACAGTAGTGACATCTACATGAAACAACCCAAGGCACGCATGTATTCCTTTTAGTTTACAGAGCAGTGCAGACAGAAGACAGAAAATAATCAACTATAAGTACTGTATGGTGGAGGAGGAGTCAGAGAGAGAGAGCATAGTACTGTATGGTGGAGGACGAGTCAGAGAGAGAGAGAGAGAGAGAGCATAGTACTGTATGGTGGAGGAGTCAGAGAGAGAGCATAGTACTGTATGGTGGAGGAGGAGTCAGAGAGAGAGAGCATAGTACTGTATGGTGGAGGACGAGTCAGAGAGAGAGAGAGAGAGAGCATAGTACTGTATGGTGGAGGAGGAGTCAGAGAGAGAGCATAGTACTGTATGGTGGAGGACGAGTCAGAGAGAGAGAGAGAGAGAGAGAGAGAGAGAGCATAGTACTGTATGGTGGAGGAGGAGTCAGAGAGAGAGCATAGTACTGTATGGTGGAGGAGGAGTCAGAGAGAGAGCATAGTACTGTATGGTGGAGGAGGAGTCAGAGAGAGAGCATAGTACTGTATGGTGGAGGAGGAGTCAGAGAGAGAGCATAGTACTGTATGGTGGAGGAGGAGTCAGAGAGAGAGAGACAGCATAGTACTGTATGGAGGAGGAGGAGTCAGAGAGAGAGAGAGAGCATAGTACTGTATGGTGGAGGAGGAGTCAGAGAGAGAGAGAGACACAGCTTGGGTTTTGTTCCAGCAGGCATGGTGGTGGTAGTAAAGGGTCCAGCCAATCAGAGACAGTCCTGTCAGGAAGCCCAGCCAATCAGTGTCTCAGTGCAGGAAGCGGATGCTCATCTTCTGTTCCACATCTACCTTCTCCAGTACCTGAGGTGGAAAGGAACTGCTTTAGTCATTACCATAACAACATGGTATTACTTCACTCTATATTCTGTCTGGAGATTCTGTCTACAACATGGTATTACTTCACTCTATATTCTGTCTGGAGATTCTGTCTACAACATGGTATTACTTCACTCTATATTCTGTCTGGAGATTCTGTCTACAACATGGTATTACTTCACTCTATATTCTGTCTGGAGATTCTGTCTACAACATGGTATTACTTCACTCTATATTCTGTCTGGAGATTCTGTCTACAACATGGTATTACTTCACTCTATATTCTGTCTGGAGATTCTGTCTACAACATGGTATTACTTCACTCTATATTCTGTCTGGAGATTCTGTCTACAACATGGTATTACTTCACTCTATATTCTGTCTGGAGATTCTGTCTACAACATGGTATTACTTCACTCTATATTCTGTCTGGAGATTCTGTCTACAACATGGTATTACTTCACTCTATATTCTGTCTGGAGATTCTGTCTACAACATGGTATTACTTCACTCTATATTGTGTCTGGAGATTCTGTCTACAACATGGTATTACTTCACTCTATATTGTGTATGGAGATTCTGTCTACAACATGGTATTACTTCACTCTATATTGTGTCTGGAGATTCTGTCTACAACATGGTATTACTTCACTCTATATTCTGTCTGGAGATTCTGTCTACAACATGGTATTACTTCACTCTATATTCTGTCTGGAGATTCTGTCTACAACATGGTATTACTTCACTCTATATTGTGTCTGGAGATTCTGTCTACAACATGGTATTACTTCACTCTATATTGTGTCTGGAGATTCTGTCTACAACATGGTATTACTTCACTCTATATTGTGTCTGGAGATTCTGTCTACAACATGGTATTACTTCACTCTATATTCTGTCTGGAGATTCTGTCTACAACATGGTATTACTTCACTCTATATTGTGTCTGGAGATTCTGTCTACAACATGGTATTACTTCACTCTATATTCTGTCTGGAGATTCTGTCTACAACATGGTATTACTTAACCATCAACATTCCATTAGCCGTCAACATTCCATTAGCCTTCAACATTCCATTAATCATCACAATACCATCAACATTCCATTAGCCTTCAACATTCCATTAGCCATCACAATACCATCAACATTACATTAGCTGTCAACATTCCATTAGCCATCACAATACCATCAACATTACATTAGCCGTCAACATTCCATTAGCCATCACAATACCATCAACATTACATTAGCGTCAACATTCCATTAGCCATCACAATACCATCAACATTACATTAGCCATCAACATTCCATTAGCCATCACAATACCATCAACATTACACTAGCCATCAACATTCCATTAGCCATCACAATACCATCAACATTACACTAGCCATCAACATTCCATTAGCCATCACAATACCATCAACATTACATTAGCCATCAACATTCCATTAGCCATCACAATACCATCAACATTACACTAGCCATCAACATTCCATTAGCCATCACAATACCATCAACATTACCTTTGTTGAACAATCAGACACATATACAGTGCATTCAGAAAGTATTCAGACCCCTTCACTTTTTCCACTTTTTGTTACAACCTTATTCTAAAATGGATTAAATAAAAACATTTCCTCATCAATCTACACACAATACCCCATAATGACCCAATACCCCATAATGACCCAATACCCCATAATGACCCAATACCCCATAATGACCCAATACCCCATAATGACCCAATACCCCATAATGACCCAATACCCCATAATGACCCAATACCCCATAATGACCCAATACCCCATAATGACCCAATACCCCATAATGACCCAATACCCCATAATGACCCAATACCCCATAATGACACAGTACCCCATAATGACACAGTACCCCATAATGACCCAATACCCCATAATGACCCAATACCCCATAATGACCCAATACCCCATAATGACACAATACCCCATAATGACACAATACCCCATAATGACACAATACCCCATAATGACAAAGCGAAAACATTTTTTAGAGATTTTAGCAAATTTGTTTTTTACTTATTTACATAAGTATTCAGACCCTTTGCTATGAGACTCGAAACTTAGCTCAGGTGCATCCTGTTTCCATTGATCATCCTTGAGATGTTTCTACAACTAAATTCAATTGACTGGACATGATTTGGAAAGGCACATACCGGTCTAGCCACTCCTCAGTAAAAGGCACATGGCAGTCCTCTTGGAGTTTGCCAAAAGGTACCTAAAGACTCTCAGACCATGAGAAACAAGATTCTCTGGTCTGATGAAACCAAGATAGAACTCTTTGGCCTGAATGCCAAGCCAGGAGGAAACTATCCCTACGGTGAAGCATGGTGGTGGCAGCATCATGCTGTGGGGATGTTTTTCAGCAGCATGGACTGGGAGACTAGTCAGGATCGAGGGAAAGATGAACGGAGCAAAGTACAGAGAGATCCTTGATGAAAAAAAGTGAAGGTTCACTTTCCAACGGGACAACGACCCTAAGCACACAGAGCTTGAGAGGATCTGCAGAGAAGAATGAGAGAAACTCCCCAAATACAGGTGTGCCAAGCTTGTAGCGTCAAACCCAAGAAGACTCAAGGCTGTAATCGCTGCCAAAGGTGCTTCAACAAAGTACTGAGTAAAGGGTCTGAATACTTATGTAAATGTGATATTTCAGTTTATTTAAAAAAAATACATTTGCAAACACTTCTATAAACCTGTTTTCGCTTCATAATGGGTTATTGTGTCTAGATGAGGATTTAAAATAAATTAAATATTTTAGAATAAGGCTGTAACTTAACAAAATGTGGAAAAAGTCAAGGCGTCTGAATACTTTCCCAATGCACTGTAACTGAACAAATACCAAGTGACTCGGCTCACACACTTCTACAAGGCTAGTAGTGTAGAAGTGACAACAGAATGTAGGTAGTATTAGGTCACGCCCCAAGCCCAAACATGAATATGGTGTACATTTCCAACCTTGATGAACTCATTAAAGGAGATAGAGTTATCTCCGTTCTGGTCGGCCTCCTGGATGGTCCTATCAGCGATGCTGCCCAGCTGCTCGTCCGAGATGTTCACACCAACCATCATCCTAAGAACCTGAAATAAAAGATGTTTCCACCAACCATCAACCTGAGAACCTGGAATATGTTGGCCCAACGTTTCTTAGGGTCTAAAGTTGACAGTTTTCTCCAAGTCTTAACAGCAGAGTTGTAATGGCCAAGAGGACATCCTAAATGTCCAAGAGGACATCCTAAATGTCCAAGAGATCCTAAATGTCCAAGAGGACATCCTAAATGTCCAAGAGGACATCCTACATGTCCAAGAGGACATCCTAAATGTCCAAGAGGACATCCTACATGTCCAAGAGGACATCCTAAATGTACATAAATGCAAATAATGAGTAGAAGTTAAAAAACGTACATGTTCTGGTAACATGAAGGGTTAGAAGTGAATGTTCTGGTAACATGAAGGGTTAGAAGTGAATGTTCTGGTAACATGAAGGGTTAGAAGTGAATGTTCTGGTAACATGAAGGGTTAGAAGTGAATGTTCTGGTAACATGAAGGGTTAGAAGTGAATGTTCTGGTAACATGAAGGGTTAGAAGTGAATGTTCTGGTAACATGAAGGGTTAGGGTTAGAAGTGAATGTTCTGGTAACATGAAGGGTTAGAAGTGAATGTTCTGGTAACATGAAGGGTTAGAAGTGAATGTTCTGGTAACATGAAGGGTGCAAAATTGATTCAGGCTTGAAGTTCCTGTGTTAATGTGGGAATAAGCTCTAAAGGCACATTCATGGTGTGATTGTTAGGCAGCAATGTTGTTTGCAAAACAAGAGATCAGTGTCTCCTGAGTCATTGAACCCTGAGATTACAGTGATTGTAGGTCACGTCCCAGACCAGTCAGACAGAGAAGAGCAGTTGTAGGTCACGTCCCAGACCAGTCAGACAGAGAAGAGCAGTTGTAGGTCACGTCCCAGACCAGTCAGACAGAGAAGAGCAGGGGTATATTTATTTATTTCAAATCCGGAAAATGTTTTGCAACGAAAACAAGAGTTTATTGGATAAATTCCGTTAGGTCCCTCCCCGTTTTCTTCTGTTTGGTTCCTAGTAAAAACACCCCAGGTTTCGTTGGACACTACCCAGCCTGGATACTACCAAACATGGAATACACAGGAAGTAGGATGGGGACAGTCATGGAGTATGACAAAACAACATTTAGTGGGGTTGGAAATATACATAATTGTCTACTGTCCAGGGCAAATTCCCTCTCCTTCTCAATAGCACAACACTTTGAAACTCTTAATAAGTCACTCCTGAGTAGCAGGGGTCCTGACTAAATACATTTTCCTCCTTGTCCATCTGTGTATTAACTTCAATAGGCTCAGATTACACCATGACTTGAGGGACAAACCGAAGACAATGCGCTCTCTGAAAGGGTGTCTAAGATCTTGTTATTCAGCTCTAGGGTCATCTCCTTCACCAGGGGGCCAGATACCTCATCCAGGTGTCCCCTGATGCACACTCCTAACTCAAACTACTCCACAACGGTCATGCCCTGATTCTTGAATGAGAATATAGTGTTGAGGCCTGGTATCGAGAGACTAAGGTTCCTCCGAAAACATCAAATATTTCTAGTGGGGGACCCACTCTAGTCTGTGTAATATGAACCCTGACCCCATTCTCACCTGTAGTAGCTCGTCACGGGAGATCTGATCATCTCTGTCCAGGTCATACAGCTGGAAAGCAACTGAAGGGTGGGGAGAACGAGAGAAAGAGTCAGTTAACCAACAACCTGTTGTTATATAGTATTCTACAGTACAGTTAACCAACAACCTGTTGTTATATAGTATTCTACAGTACAGTTAACCAACAACCTGTTGTTATATAGTATTCTACAGTACAGTTAACCAACAACCTGTTGTTATATAGTATTCTACAGTACCGTTAACCAACAACCTGTTGTTATATAGTATTCTAGAGTACAGTTAACCAACAACCTGTTGTTATATAGTATTTTACAGTACCGTTAACCAACAGCCTGTTGGTAGATCTGTTTGTGCTGTCTTGATGAGTGACAGGAATCAAGACAGCACAAACAGATCTGGGACTCAGGCTAGGACCCACCCTCTGACTAGACTCACAGAGCAGCTTGTTGGTCCTGCTGTTGAGAGGTTCAGAGGCGGTGGGGTCCTTGTTCTTCTCATTGTCTTCTATAGGACGAAAGTGAGCCAGCGTCCTCATGAAGCCCCTGAAGTTCACTTGGTCCTCCCTGAGAAAACACACAGGTGGGACAACAATTACATCAACCAACCAACCATCCAACTCACAGAAGAGCCTAGGATGTGGGATGTTTCCATGAAAGTTTAGCTGTATAATTTGCTGAATTCACATGAGTGGTCATGACTTGAGGTCAGAACACCTTAGACCAATGCTACCCTCATATCAGGCCATTCATTGTGGCCTACATGACTAGGACTGTGGCAGTCATTACATTCTTTCAGACGGTAACTGTCATGCAAATAACTGCCAGACTAGATAGCTAGATAGCTAGATAGCTAGGATACTTTATTGATCCGAGGGGAAATTTCTATAACAGCACATGACTAGAATATAGAAATGTATACGCAAGAATAAACACCATGGGACCACGCAGCCGTCATAGCGCTCAGGAAGGAGACGCGTTCTGTCTCCTAGAGATTAACGTACTTTGGTGCGAAAAGTGCAAATCAATCCCAGAACAACAGCAAAGGACCTTGTGAAGACGCTGGAGGAAACAGGTACAAAGGTATCTATCTCCACAGTAAAACAAGTCCTATATCGACATAACCTGAAAGGCCGCTCAGAAAGGAAGAAGCCACTGCTCCAAAACCGCCATAAAAAAAGCCAGACTACGGTTTGCAACTGCACATGGGGACAAAGATCGTACTTTTTGGAGAAATGTCCTCTGGTCTGATGAAACAAAAATAGAACTGTTTGGCCATAATGACCATCGTTATGTTTGGAGGAATAAGGGGGAGTCTTGCAAGCCGAAGAACACCATCCCAACCGTGAAGCACGGGGTGGCAGCATCATGTTGTGGGGGTGCTTTGCTGCAGGAGGGACTGGTGCACTTCACAAAATAGATGGCATCATGAGGAAGGAAACTTATGTGGATATGTTGAGGCAACATCTCAAGACATCAGTCAGGAAGTTAAAGCTTGGTCGCAAATGGCTCTTCCAAATGGACAATGACCCCAAGCATACTTCCAAAGTTGTGGCAAAATGGCTTAAGGACAACAAAGTCAAGGTATTGGAGTGGCCATCACAAAGCCCTGACCTCAATCCTATAGAACATTTGTGGGCAGAACTGAAAAAGTGTGTGTGAGCAAGGAGGCCTACAAACCTGACTCAGTTACACCAGTTCTGTCAGGAGGAATGGGACAAAATTCACCCAACTTATTGTGGGAAGCTTGTGGAAGGCTGCCCAAAACGTTTGACCCAAGTTAAACAATTTAAAGACAATGCTATCAAATACTATTGAGTGTATGTAAAGTTCTGACCCACTGGGAATGAGATGAAAGAAATAAAAGCTGAAATAAATAATTCTCTCTACTATTATTCTGACATTTCACATTCTTAAAATAAAGTGGTGATCCTAACTGACCTAAGACAGGGAATTTTTATTAGGATTAAATGTCAGGAATTGTGAAGAACTGAGTTTAAATGTATTTGGATAAGGTGTATGTAAACTTCCGACTTCAACTGTATCATTCATGTAGAGTCAAACAAAGGAATGGTTACTGTATGTTTAATGTACCTTACTAAATGGTTTGTTCTTTTGGTGAGAAGCTATGTGCATCTTTGAGGAAATCAGTGAAGGACACAGACTACTCACCCCTCAGGAAAGAAGGCATTGATGATTCTGTCTCCCAGAGGATTGATGGCCAACTCTGGGATCCGCTGGAAATCTTCCCGACTTCAGAAACAACACAGGGTGAGGAGAGGAGAGGAGAGGAGAGGAGAGGAGAGGAGAGGAGAGGAGAGGAGAGGAGAGGATTTACTCCATGACAACAAAGGGACCGTTGGACTATATTTTCCAAGGCTGCGTTTACACAGGCAGCCCACTAACAGGTATTTTGACCAATCACATCAGATCTTTTTCAGAGCTGATCTAATTAGTAAAAATACCAATTAGTGAAACAAATATCAGAATTGGTCTGACTGTCTAAACGCAGATTATTTTTTATTTTATTTCACCTTTATTTAACCAGGTAGGGTAGGGTAAATTTGAGATCAAATTATGAGTTTGATCTCACTTCCTATCCCACACTATGGATCACAGACCAGCGGACAGATATCACTGATATGACTCTGGGTAGTGTCTTGTTGAAATGATATGATGACTCTGGGTAGTGTCTTGTTGAAATGATATGATGACTCTGGGTAGTGTCTTGTTGAAATGATATGATGACTCTGGGTAGTGTCTTGTTGAAATGATATGATGACTCTGGGTAGTGTCTTGTTAAATGATATGATGAGTCTGGGTAGTGTATTGTTGAAATTATATGATGACTCTGGGTAGTGTCTTGTTAAATGATATGATGAGTCTGGGTAGTGTATTGTTGAAATGATATGATGACTCTGGGTACTGTCTTGTTGAAATGATATGATGACTCTGGGTAGTGTCTTGTTGAAATGATATGATGACTCTGGGTAGTGTATTGTTGAAATGATGTGATGACTCTGGGTAATGTCTTGTTGAAATGATATGATGACTCTGGGTAGTGTCTTGTTGAAATGATGTGATGACTCTGGGTAGTGTCTTGTTGAAATGATATGATGACTCTGGGTAGTGTCTTGTTGAAATGATATGATGACTCTGGGTAGTGTCTTGTTGAAATGATATGATGACTGGGTAGTGTATTGTTGAAATTATATGATGACTCTGGGTAGTGTCTTGTTAAATGATATGATGAGTCTGGGTAGTGTATTGTTGAAATGATATGATGACTCTGGGTAGTGTCTTGTTGAAATGATATGATGACTCTGGGTAGTGTCTTGTTGAAATGATATGATGACTCTGGGTAGTGTCTTGTTGAAATGATATGATGACTCTGGGTAGTGTATTGTTGAAATGATATGATGACTATGGGTAGTGTATTGTTGAAATGATATAATGACTCTGGGTAGTGTATTGTTGAAATTATATATATATATATATTTTTATTTTATTTAACTAGGCGAGTCAGTTAAGAACAAATTCTTATTTACAATGACGGCCTACACCGGCCAAATTTGGACGATGCTGGGCCAATTGTGCGCCGCCCTATGGGACTCCCAATCACGACCGGTTGTGATACAGTCTGGATTCAAACTAGGTTGTCTGTAGTGACACCTCTAGCACTGAGATGCAGTGTCTTAGACCACTGCACTACTTGGAAAGCCTGAATATATTTAGATATGACACACTAGGTAATGTCTTGTTGAAATTTTATAACACTCTGGGTAATGTCTTATTGAAATGATATATGTTATGACACTCTGGGTAATGTCTTATTGAAATGATATGTCACTGGGTACTGTTTTGTTGAAATGATATATGTTATGACACTATGGGTAATGTCTTATTGAAATGATATATGTTATGACACTCTGGGTAATGTCTTATTGAAATGATATATGTTATGACACTCTGGGTAATGTCTTATTGAAATGATATATGTTATGACACTGGGTAATGTCTTATTGAAATGCTATATGTTATGACACTCTGGGTAATGTCTTATTGAAATGCTATATGTTATGACACTCTGGGTAATGTCTTATTGAAATGCTATATGTTATGACACTCTGGGTAATGTCTTATTGAAATGATATATGTTATGACACTCTGGGTAATGTCTTATTGAAATGCTATATGTTATGACACTCTGGGTAATGTCTTATTGAAATGCTATATGTTATGACACTCTGGGTAATGTCTTATTGAAATGCTATATGTTATGACACTCTGGGTAATGTCTTATTGAAATGCTATATGTTATGACACTCTGGGTAATGTCTTATTGAAATGATATATGTTATGACACTCTGGGTAATGTCTTATTGAAATGCTATATGTTATGACACTCTGGGTAATGTCTTATTGAAATGCTATATGTTATGACACTCTGGGTAATGTCTTATTGAAATGCTATATGTTATGACACTCTGGGTAATGTCTTATTGAAATGCTATATGTTATGACACTCTGGGTAATGTCTTATTGAAATGCTATATGTTATGACACTCTGGGTAATGTCTTATTGAAATGCTATATGTTATGACACTCTGGGTAATGTCTTATTGAAATGATATATGTTATGACACTCTGGGTAATGTCTTATTGAAATGATATATGTTATGACACTCTGGGTAAAGTCTTATTGAAATGATATATGTTATGACACTCTGGGTAATGTCTTATTGAAATGATATATGTTATGACACTCTGGGTAATGTCTTATTGAAATGATATATGTTATGACACTCTGGGTAATGTCTTATTGAAATGATATATGTTATGACACTCTGGGTAATGTCTTATTGAAATGATAGATATCTGGCTTAGATATTAAGTCCAGGGGAACGGACATGGTTGGAGTGTTGTAGCAACAAGTCACCTTGGATTCACCAGAACGGCTTTAGTCAGGCCCAGCCCCACTGTATACCCCAATACAGACTGGACACAAGCTCCACTGTATACCCCAATACAGACTGGACACTAGCGCCACTGTATACCCCAATACAGACTGGATGTTAGCTCCACTGTATACCCCAATACAGACTGGACACTAGCTCCACTGTATACCCCAATACAGACTGGATGTTAGCTCCACTGCATACCCCAATACAGACTGGATGTTAGCTCCACTGTATACCCCAATACAGACTGGACACTAGCTCCACTGTATACCCCAATACAGACTGGATGTTAGCTCCACTGTATACCCCAATACAGACTGGATGTTAGCTCCACTGTATACCCCAATACAGACTGGACACTAGCTCCACTGTATACCCCAATACAGACTGGACACTAGCTCCACTGTATACCCCAATACAGTCTGGATGTTAGCTCCACTGTATACCCCAATACAGACTGGACACTAGCTCCACTGTATACCCCAATACAGACTGGACACTAGCTCCACTGTATACCCCAATACAGACTGGACACTAGCTTCACTGTATACCCCAATACAGACTGGATGCTAGCTCCACTATATACCCTAATCCAGACTGGATGCTAGCTCCACTATATACCCTAATACAGACTGGACACTAGCTTCACTGTATACCCCAATACAGACTGGATGCTAGCTCCACTATATACCCTAATACAGACTGGATGCTAGCTCCACTATATACCCTAATACAGACTGGATGCTAGCTCCACTATATACCCTAATACAGACTGGATGCTAGCTCCACTATATACCCTAATACAGACTGGACACTAGCTTCACTGTATACCCCAATACAGACTGGATGCTAGCTCCACTATATACCCTAATACAGACTGGATGCTAGCTCCACTATATACCCTAATACAGACTGGATGCTAGCTCCACTATATACCCTAATACAGACTGGATGCTAGCTCCACTATATACCCTAATACAGACTGGATGCTAGCTCCACTATATACCCTAATACAGACTGGATGCTAGCTCCACTATATACCCTAATACAGACTGGATGCTAGCTCCACTATATACCCTAATACAGACTGGACACTAGCTCCACTATATACCCTAATACAGACTGGATGCTAGCTCCACTATATACCCTAATACAGACTGGACACTAGCTTCACTGTATACCCCAATACAGACTGGATGCTAGCTCCACTATATACCCTAATACAGACTGGATGCTAGCTCCACTATATACCCTAATACAGACTGGATGCTAGCTCCACTATATACCCTAATACAGACTGGATGCTAGCTCCACTATATACCCTAATACAGACTGGATGCTAGCTCCACTATATACCCTAATACAGACTGGACTTCACTGTATAGCTCCACTGTATACCTGACGAGGCTGTAGTGTTGTGGCAACTGTTGAATGATTAAGACAAGTCACCTTGGATTCACCAGACCAGCTTTAAAACCAGCCCCCACTGTATATCCCAATACAGACTGGATGCTTCATTGAGAGGACACAGTGATACCACACTTGTTATGTGTAAACAGACAAAGTGGTGAGGTTACATGTCAGTTTTATATCTGGTTAATGACCCCCACCCAGCTTAATAGTCAGTAGTAACATCATTTCAAAGACCGACTGGATAAATGGGGTCAATGTGTGGCTGGAATCTAGGAGGTTTCTTTCTGCGTAGTAGTGGGTAAAAACTCTGAGCCCAGGCCAGTCAGAGGTAAAAGAGCTGGAGTTGAACCGTGATGGGATTAAAAGGTGACTGTTTTTCCTCTGAAGGACAGAGCGCATTGAGAACTCGGAGGTCAATCACACTGGCTCCTAAGTGGTGCAGTGGTCTAAGACACTGCATCTCAGTGCTAGAGGAGTCACTACAGACAACCTGGTTCAGTGGTCTAAGACACTGCATCTC
The DNA here is from genome assembly GCA_023634145.1 of Thymallus thymallus. Taxonomy (NCBI): domain Eukaryota; kingdom Metazoa; phylum Chordata; class Actinopteri; order Salmoniformes; family Salmonidae; genus Thymallus; species Thymallus thymallus. The sequence continues at coordinate 34,691,656 of CM042406.1, read as the reverse complement.
AGTGCTAGAGGAGTCACTACAGACAACCTGGTTCAGTGGTCTAAGACACTGCATCTCAGTGCTAGAGGAGTCACTACAGACATCCTGGTTCAGTGGTCTAAGACACTGCATCTCAGTACTAGAGGAGTCACTACAGACAACCTGGTTCAGTGGTCTAAGACACTGCATCTCAGTACTAGAGGAGTCACTACAGAAAAAGTCAGGGGTCTGAATACTTTCTGAAGGCACTGGAACTATTGAGTGTCTGGCTGCAAGTCAGTGTTTCATCAAGCTTGTTGTTTGTGTCAGCCAGTAGCAGTGCATGATGGGTACTGCTGTCTGTACCTGAGTGTGCCGTTCTCTCCTTTGTCCAAGCTGGTAAAGCGACTGTAGAGCCGGGTGATCTGACTGTGGGAAACTGCAAAGAAACACAAAGTTAGTGTTAGTGACAGGACTGTTGGGATTATGCTTTAAATGCATCAGGTCTCAATGTACTATAACATTTCTACACAGGACTACAATAATGTACCACAACATTTCTACACAGGACTACAATAATGTACCACAACATTTCTACACAGGACTACAATAATGTACCACAACATTTCTACACAGGACTACAATAATGTACCACAACATTTCTACACAGGACTACAATAATGTACCACAACATTTCTACACAGGACTACAATAATGTACTACAACATTTCTACACAGGACTACAATAATGTTCTACAACATTTCTACACAGGACTACAATAATGTTCTACAACATTTCTACACAGGACTACAATAATGTACTACAACATTTCTACACAGGACTACAATAATGTACCACAACATTTCTACACAGGACTACAATAATGTTCTACAACATTTCTACACAGGACTACAATAATGTACCACAACATTTCTACACAGGACTACAATAATGTACTACAACATTTCTACACAGTACTACAACAACGTAAAGGAGGATATTGATATTTTGTCCCTTTTTCGACAAAGCTTGTCCATACGGTCAGTAGTTTGTTTCATTGTTGTGATACACTGGACTAACGCACATATAGTTCATATGTAGTGATTTAGTACAGCTTTCTCAGGCTTCAATAATTACATGGCTCTGCTCAAGCAACAGATCATGAAGACAGCAGAGAAACACAAAAACTCACCGCCACAGGGCATAATATACCACAACACCAATATAGCAACACTACATGACCAAAAGTATGTGGACACCTGCTCGTCGAACATCTCATTCCAAAGTCATTGGCATTAATATGGAGTTGGTCCCCCCTTTGCTGCTATAACAGCCTCCATTCTTCTGGGAAAGCTTTCCACTAGATGTTGCGGGGACTTGCTTCCATTCAGCCACCATTAGTGAGGTCGGGCACTGAAACTGGAAAGGGCCTTACCCAAACTGTTGCCACAAAGTTGGCTGCACAGAACCGTCTAGAATGTTATTGTATGCTGTAGAGTTAAGATTTCCTTTCACTGGAACTAAGGGGCCTGAACCATGAAAAACAGCCCCAGACCATTCCTTCTCCACCAAACTTTACAGTTGGCACTATGCATTGGGACAGGTAGAGTTCTCCAGGCATCCGCCAAACCCAGATTTGTGCGTCGGACTGCCAGATGTTGAAGCGTGATTCATCACTCTAGAGAACGCATTTCCAGTGCACTAGAGTCCATTGGTGGCTAGCTTCACACCACTCCAGCCGTCCATTGGTGGCTAGCTTCACACCACTCCAGCCGTCCATTGGTGGCGAGCTTCACACCACTCCAGCCGACACTTGGCATTGCGCATGGTGATCTTATGCTTGTGTGCGGCCGCTCGCCATGGAAACCCATTTCATGAAGCTGGTGAGGAACAGTTATAGTGCTGACGTTGCTTCCAGAGGCAGTTTGGAACTCTGTAGTGAGTGTTGCAACCGCGCTTCAGCGCTCGGCGGTCCCGTTCTGTGAGCTTGTGTTTCCTACCACTCCGCGGCTGAGCCGTTGTTGCTCCTAGACGTTTCCACTTCACAATAACAGCACGTACAGTTGACAGGGGCAGCTCTAGCAGGGCAGAAATTTGACCAACTGACTTGTTGGAAAGGTGGCATCCTATGACTGTGTCACATTGAAAATCACTGAGCTCTTCAGTAAGGCCATTCTACTGCCAATGTTTGTCTATGGAGATTGCATGGATGTGTGCTCGATTTTATACACCTGTCAGCAACGGGTGTGTCTGAAAAAGCCGAATTTGAAAGGGTGTCCACATACTTTAGTATATATAGTGTAGCTAGTTATGTGAGATAACAAAGTGTTTTGATATTCCAGGATAAGGAGAGGTTGTCATCAACTGCTAGCTGGCTACAGACAGTACTGACTGCCTTTACTAGGTTGGCTAGCTAGCTAACAGACTCGGTTAAAGTGGAAAAGTCAACTCACAGCCTGTCTCCCTTTTGACTTCTTCGATCTCCTCCTCTCTCAGTAATGTCGACGCTCTGGATCCCATCGTAAAGTCCTTCCTTTACAACAAAAGCAAGAAATGCCTAGCTAGCTACGCGAAGTTGTTTTGTCGGTTTGGACGAGATGTCTTCGCTAACGTTAGCTGGTTCGTGCTAGCTAGCGGAAAGGCTCGTAACGCTGCGGCGGTTTACGGTGGATCCGACGGTCTGCTGCTGACGGTCGTCCTGGTGATCGGTTTGAAGAGTGATCGGTTAGCCTCTGAAACAGCTGATCGGTTAGCTGTCAGCTTGATCTGTCCAACACCGTGCAGCTCTGGGAGGACCGGGACCGGGACACGCCTGCTGACCACTGACGACGTCAGACGGATCCGGTTCAGTTCGTCATCCCGACGAGCACGTCAAAGCTGGGACTGGGTTGGTCTTCATTGTGGTTAAGGTCAAGGTTAGGGTCAGTCCTAATTGAAGGAGAATATGCGGGGTTTATCCATAAGGATGACTTTGTGGCTGTGGTAAAACTACGGACCGCCATAATGTTACACCGGTCTTTCGCAACCGTTTGCCGGTACATGAGTTAATTGGCATGTCACGGTGACATCCAGATGGTGACCAGTATTACAAGGTATTTCTCCCTCGCCCATAAACATCACGTTCAATAGCGACCATATTTGAGACCTCCGAGCCAGCTGGGTTTCCATGTCTCTCCCTCTATGGGAATCTGGCTGGATCCCAGCAACCAAGCCCATCAGAAAATAAAATATATAAAGACACATTCAGCTGTACAAAAACAATAAACCGAGGTCTCTCCTTCAGCTTTCAGTGTTCAACAACAAACAACACGTCACGCTCAGAGACACTTTACTCACTACTTTATTGAAGCACCTTTATCAGTGATTACATCCTAGAGTCTTCTTGGGTATGATGCTACAAGCTTGGCACACCTGTATTTGGGGAGTTTCTCCCATTCTTCTCTGCAGATCCTCTCAAGCTCTGTCAGGTTGGATGTGGAGCGCCTGCATAGATATTTTCCGGTCTCTCCGGGTTCAAGTCCGGGCTCTGGCTGGGCCACTCAAGGACATTCAGAGACTTGTCCCGAAGCCAGTCCTGTGTTGTCTTGGCTGTGTGCTTAGGGTCGTTGTCCTGTTGGAAGGTGTGTGTGTGTGTGTGTGTGTGTGTGGATACGATGTGTTTCTAAAAGTCAAAAATACAGAGACGTCTGAAAAGAGGTATTATTTTTGAACATTTTATACAAAATGATCCTAGTTTGCTGTTGCTACTACTGCAGTCCACTCCTCAAACTCAAACCCTACACTGCATTCCACCCCCTCCTCCCAAACTAAACGGGTCTACTTTGTATTCTATACGACCAGTTATTCATAAACTTCAGCAACCATCAACTTTAAAAAGAGAATCATTGCTTTATTGCATTTCATAATATAGACGTCTGTACCTTTCCTCAAAACCAGGTAAAGCAGCTACATCATTTAACTCAAACAATAAATGACTTATGACAGAAGACAAACAATTATTTGACTCTGGCAACAGCTTAATTAAACCTTGACTAGATAGAATAATAATTAGACTTAAAACTTAGATAGTCATGTTGGCAATAGAACTAGCCTGACACCAGTTAGTCCTCTCACTCAAACCCTTAGACACCAGTTAGTCCTCTCACTCAAACCCTTAGACACCAGTTAGTCCTCTCACTCAAACCCTTAGACACCAGTTAGTCCTCTCACTCAAACCCTTAGACACCAGTTAGTCCTCTCACTCAAACCCTTAGACACCAGTTAGTCCTCTCACTCAAACCCTTAGACACCAGTTAGTCCTCTCACTCAAACCCTTAGACACCAGTTAGTCCTCTCACTCAAACCCTTAGACACCAGTTAGTCCTCTCACTCAAACCCTTAGACACCAGTTAGTCCTCTCACTCAAACCCTTAGACACCAGTTAGTCCTCTCACTCAAACCCTTGTCATTTTGTTGTTTTATGTTGCACCCACCACAAAAGACCCATGAATATTCATGTTACTGAATGCATCCAGAGTCTTTTAATTCATTTCATTATCAACAAATGTGGCAAAAAGTACAGTTAATGTAAAATGTAATGTTTGGATTCAGTCTTGTGTCTGGTGAACTGTTGTGTCCTCACCTTTGGTCTAATAATTTACCAGAATCTCCAATCTGTTCTCTTTCAACTGCTAACATGCTTATGCATATGCTGTTCATATTTATTATGTCAGAAACATTTCCATTTACCATACAGACCAATAGCCCTATCCATACAGACCAATTCCTAGCAGTGTAAAGGTTAACCAAGAATAATATGGTGAGACCAAAACATCTGACTTCTTCCGCATCTCAGTGCTAGAGGTGTCACTACAGACAACCTGGTTCGAATACAGGCATTATCACAATCTGTCCGTTATTGGGAGTCCCATAGTGCGGCGCACAACTGGCCCGGCGTCGTCCGGGTTTGTCCGGAGTAGGACATCATTGTAAATAATAATTTGTTCTTAACTGACTTTTTCTAGTTAAATAAAAATAAAATACTCAAGCGTTTCTACCGGTCACGGTAACTCAAACTAGAGATTGAGCAGCGCAAACGGACACAAGGCTGAGGAGCTAGTTTCACATCTCCATGTGCTACACAAGTTACTAGGTAGATGTTTAGGGTTTTGGGTCATTTCAGAGGAAATTGGTGTCCCAAATGGCACCCTATTCTCTATATAGTGCACTACTTTTGTCCAGGGACCTGGGAATAGGGAGCGATTTGTGACAAACACGATAGTGTTGAGACAAACATTGACAGAGGAGCACAGGAAGTGTTTACGTCGTCATTGGCAGACCAGGCGCTCCGTCATCAGTGAAGTACACAAACACGTGATCGTGTGGACCGCAGCCAACAGGAAGAGAAAAATAAGTTTAACAAGCTTTCTTTGAACAAAGGTGAACTGAAAGATGACACAATCACATTTTCAGTGAACACAAACATATTTTCATTGAACCTTTATTGAACTAGGCAAGTCAGTTAACAACACATTGTTATTTACGTCCTACAGGGACAGCCATAGTAGTACGGCGCCTCTGGAGCAAATGAGGGTTAAGTGATCAGGAAGACTCCGACGTCGTGTGTCGCTGGGAAATACTAGGAGACCGGATGTGTATGCAAATGTTGGTGTTGGGACAGCCAATCCGATTGCTCTAAGGGCGGGGAAGGCGGGGCATGCTGACTGAACACATGATACAAAGTAATGTGCTTTCTTTGATAAAAATACTTATCAGTATCTTTGATAATACTGTCCTTACAGTTTAAACAAGACATTTTGTATTAAATCCAGCTTTTCTGTATTTGGTTATACTACAGTAACAATTTGGCCAAAGGTTGGTTTTGATTTCATTTCATGAGGAAGACACTTATTATGCAATGTGTAATATATGTATGCATATAAAAAACAGTAGTTTACATGTTTGAATAACTGTATAAAAGCATACTCTTCATAGATGAATCCCGGTTTCAACTGTACCGGGCAGATGGAAGACAGTGTTTATGGTGTCGGGTGGGCGACGGGTTTGCTGATGTCAACGTTGTGAACAGAGTGTGGTGGGGTTATGGTATGGGCAGGCATAAGCTATGGACAACAAACACAATTGCATTTTGTTGATGGCAATTTGAATGTACAGAGATACTGTGATGAGAACCTGAGGCCCATTGTCATGCCATTCATCCGCCGCCATCACCTCATGTTTCAACATAATGCAGACCATGTCGCAAGAACCTGTATACAATTCCTGGAAGCTGAAAATGCCCCAGTTCTTCCATGGCCTGCATACTCACCAGACATGTCACCCAACTTCGCACAGCCATTGAAGAGGAGTGGGACAACATTCCACAGGCCACAATCAACAGCCTGATCAACTCTATGAGAAGGAGATGTTGCGCTGCATGAGGCAAATGTTGGTCACACCAGATACTGACTGGTTTTCTGATCCACGCACCTACTTTTTTCTAAGGCATCTGCGGGGTTGGGTAGGTTACTAAATGTAATCCGCTACCTGTCCAAAATTGTAATCCGTAATGAAACTTTTGGATTAACCAAACTCAGTAATGTAATCTGATTACATTCAGTTACTTTTGGATTACTTTCCCCTTAAGAGGAATTAGAATTTTGGACAGGTAACTAATAACTAACGGATTACATTTAGAAAGTGACCTACCCTATTGCAGGATAAATCAATGTTAAAGTTTACATAGCTGGCCATATATGGATGTTACATGTTACTTTATGGGTTGGTTATGGAGGCTTCTTCTAACCCATCACTTTCTACTACATATAATAAGATTATATTATATCTTTACATTAAAAACTAAAGTCTATCAGAATTCCAGTCATTCCAATAAATGTTATACAATTGATCTTCAAGAATACGACTTGGAAATGTGGAAGTATAGATTAGCCAAATTGTTTTATCTGAGCAGGACCCCAAAACTAAGGACTTATTATCCAGCCCTACTCTGGTGTTAATGATGTTGTTGTCATGGAGGACTGATTGGACTCATTGATTCCAGTTTTAAAAAATCAATGCTGCTCTCATGGAATGGCATGCTTTGATCAATAATAAGTGGTATCCACATATCTGTATTCCCAGTCATGTGAAATCCATAGATTCATTTATTTATTTCAATTGACTGATTTCCTTATATGAACTGTAACTCAAAATCTTTGAAATTGTGTCATGTTGCATTGATATTATTCAGTGTATATCAATATTTGTGCATAAAGGACTTTCTACTGCCATTTCTCGCATAATACATTTTCCCAACACAAAAACTGTATGGAAACTTGGTCAGTGACACTATTTTTAGAACTCTTTGTATATAAAAAAAATACCAGCTGTAAATCAAACTCTTTATTTCTCCATATAGAAAAAGAATTAAGTTAAATAGTGAAACAGTCCATCATCTTGTTTTTCAACCAATGGTCCTTGATACATTTATTTAACCTTTGTCCCATAAATGGAAAAAATATGTAAGAAAATGTAAATACTATGTTCACAGTAATAAATATTACAAACAAAAATATTTTGTACATTGATATATATATATATATATTTCAACAAAAATGACTGCATAATAAACAGAATGATGAATCCATTATTTTAATTCCCAAGGCAACTGTAACTATGGCCACTAAGAGTCTGTAAAACATTCCATATGATATCACCTCAGATTGTAGCGCATCACTGTAAATTAAAAATGTCTTTTTTTACAACTTCCAAAACAAAACAAGTAGGAATGACAAGGACGACACAGTAAATATTGTCTGGTACAGCACCTGCACATCTTTCCTGCTGAACTAGTAAATATTGTCTGGTACAGCACCTGCACATCTTTCCTGCTGAACTAGTAAATATTGTCTGGTACAGCACCTGCACATCTTTCCTGCTGAACTAGTAAATATTGTCTGGTACAGCACCTGCACATCTTTCCTGCTGAACTAGTAAATATTGTCTGGTACAGCACCTGCACATCTTTCCTGCTGAACTAGTAAATATTGTCTGGTACAGCACCTGCACATCTTTCCTGCTGAACTAGTAAATATTGTCTGGTACAGCACCTGCACATCTTTCCTGCTGAACTAGTAAATATTGTCTGGTACAGCACCTGCACATCTTTCCTGCTGAACTAGTAAATATTGTCTGGTACAGCACCTGCACATCTTTCCTGCTGAACTAGTAAATATTGTCTGGTACAGCACCTGCACATCTTTCCTGCTGAACTAGTAAATATTGTCTGGTACAGCACCTGCACATCTTTCCTGCTGAACTAGTAAATATTGTCTGGTACAGCACCTGCACATCTTTCCTGCTGAACTAGTAAATATTGTCTGGTACAGCACCTGCACATCTTTCCTGCTGAACTAGTAAATATTGTCTGGTACAGCACCTGCACATCTTTCCTGCTGAACTAGTAAATATTGTCTGGTACAGCACCTGCACATCTTTCCTGCTGAACTAGTAAATATTGTCTGGTACAGCACCTGCACATCTTTCCTGCTGAACTAGTAAATATTGTCTGGTACAGCACCTGCACATCTTTCCTGCTGAACTAGTAAATATTGTCTGGTACAGCACCTGCACATCTTTCCTGCTGAACTAGTAAATATTGTCTGGTACAGCACCTGCACATCTTTCCTGCTGAACTAGTAAATATTGTCTGGTACAGCACCTGCACATCTTTCCTGCTGAACTAGTAAATATTGTCTGGTACAGCACCTGCACATCTTTCCTGCTGAACTAGTAAATATTGTCTGGTACAGCACCTGCACATCTTTCCTGCTGAACTAGTACTGGTTTCTGCCTCGGTAGTCTTGGCAGCAACATGTCCTGTCACCTGTGAAACTATGCCCATATTCAGGACCAGGCTCTTTTGGAAAATTATTTTGAGACCAACAAGAAAAATAAAATATAGCAGTTTTTATATAACTTCCTCACACTCAGTTCTCTCATAATCATAAATCAAACCGTTATCATTAGTTTGTGCATGTATGTCACGTGTGTGTGTTTATGCACAGTTTGTGTAGACAAGTCAGTCAAAGTAATATATAGAAATGCATAGAAAATAAGAATTACCATTGGTAGCAATGTTCAACTTAATAGGGTTACTGTCATGCAACATGTTGTGACACAGAGCAAGGCAGATACAGTGCCTTGCAAAATTATAAATTTGATTGGTTTTACAAAGTCAAAATAAAAGGTATTTAATTGTATATTTTTGTCAACAAAGTACTCTGTCAAAGTGGAAGAAACATTTAAACATTTTTTATACTGCGTAAGTATTCAGCTCACTGAGTCAATACATGTTATAAACACCTTTGACTGTGAGTGTTTCTGGGTAATTCTCTAAGAGCTTTCCACACCTGGATTGTGCAACATTTGCCTATTATTATTTTCTTAATTCTTCAAGCTCTGTCAAGGTGTTAGGGATCATGGCTAGCCTTGCCATTTTCAAGTCTTGCCATAGATTTTCAAGAATATTTAAGTCCAAACTTACTCGGCCACTGAGGAACATTCAGTGTCTTCTTGGTAAGAAACTCCAGTGTAGATTTGGCCTTGTGTTTTAGGTTATTGTCCTGCTGAAAGGTGAATTCATCTCCCAGTGTCTGGTGGAAAGCAGACTGAGGCAGGTTTTCCTATAGGATGTTGCCTGTGCTTAGCTCCACCTTGTTTCTTTCTATCCTGAAAATCTCCCCAGTATTTGCAGATGACAAGCATACCCATACCATGATGCAGCCACCACCATGCTTGAAAATAAGGAGGCAGTTAGTTACTTAGTGTTGTATTTGCCCCAAACAGAAGTGTATTTCTTTGCCATGATTTCTTTTGCAGTATTACTTTAGTGCCTTGTTGCATACAAGATGCATGGTTTGGAATATTTTTATTCTGGATATTAGCATTCTTCTTGTCTCTGTCATTTAAGTCATTATTGTGGAGTCACTACAATGTTGATCAATCCTCTGTTTTCTCCCATCATAGCCATTGAACGTGATCGTTTTAAAATCACCAATGGCCTCATGGTAACATCCCTGAACGGTTTCATCCCTGTCCTGCAGCTCAGTTCAGAAGTATGACTGTATCTTTGATGTGTCTGGGTGGTTTAATACATATTCCACAGCATACTTATTGTGACCATACTTAAAATAGATTTTTAATGTCTGATGATTTGACATTGTTACCCATCTACCAATCACTGCCCTTTTTATGAGGCTTTTGAAAAGCTCCCTGGTCTTGGTAGTTGAATCTGTGAATTCAATACTTGACTGAGGGACATTACAGATATTGTATGGGGGGACAGAGGATGGGTTAGTCATGTTATTTCACACAGAGTGAGTCCATGTTACTTATTACGTGATTTGTTAGGCCACATGTTATTCCTGAACTAATGTAAACAAAAGGGGCTGAATACCTATGACACATTTTTATACATTTTTGTGTTTGAATTTGTTCCACTTTGACATTGTTCACTATTTTAATCCCACTTTGTAACACAATAAAATTGGAAGAAATCCAAGGGGTCTGAATACTTTTGCAAGTTACTGTAGCTGTGTGTTCATGTGTGTTCTGCCATCTGCCTCCTCCACCTTCATACTACCACACACAGACAGACACTGCAAAAAGTAGTGCCTTCTCCATATAGAGAATACGGTGCCATTTTGGATGCAGATATGGGCCTTTTCTCAATTAGATTTGCTCAACTCCTACAGCCTCTCTCCTTTATAAAAAGGTCAAAGGCAATCAAGAAGACGTGTCGAGGAGGGAAAATGGACCAAAATCACTCTCCTTCTCCACTCCTGTGTCATCAGGATAATGACATTTACAGGGTGGATTCCAAAATAAATGTGTAAAGTGATAAAAACTCATTTAGTTAGTTATGCAAGACATTTTCTAGATAAAAGGAGAAGCAGCATAGTTTTTAAATGTGAACATGCTTTTCTCCTCAGACAATACAACAGCTGATTCAAAGGGGGTGTGGCAGATATTCCGCGGTAGGATACACTTGTGCTTCCTCGCCAAAAGGAGGCAATCGAGGAGGGGAGGACAGTCTTCTGTTTGACTACTACAAACTGATACACTCCTTGACCACATCGGTTTCCAGGCCACGGAGGAGAGAGGACAGAGGGAGGGGGGATATCTTCCTTTCCTCACTGTCTGTCTGCAGGCTGGTCTGCACTTTGGCCTGCAGTGAGGTGAACTCTGACCTCTAGCCCCTGACTGGGTTACTACCAGGAGGACTAGGGTGTAATCATTAGGTCAAACCGTATACACCCAAGGTTTCAAATCGTTGTGCAACTGAAAACAGAAAACAAGCATTTCTCATTGAAGTCCAGGTAGCCCCTCCCCGTTTGACTGTTTCAATCCGTTTGGTGCCAAATGAACAGGATACTGTCAGACCTCAGCCCCCAGCTCTATGACCCCAGTCTCTATGATGGGGACCAGTTTATCATCCACCTGGACCAGCAGGATTGTCTTGTCTATATGGGAGCGGCTGGTGAGGTCACGGCTACAAGGCACCCACCGGTGAATCACCTGGAGAGAAGGGTCGGTGACAGAGGGGGGAGAGAGAGGAGAGGGAGGGGGGGAGAGAGAGGAGAGGGAGGGGGGGGAGAGAGAGAAGGGTTGTGACGGAGACAGCAGAGGGGAGGAAGCATGAAGGAAAGAGCGAGAGAGAGATAAGAACAGAAAGTTATTCCTTGATATGTATCAATACATTTAATATAATATTGAATACAGCATCAATGTATTGAAGTTTTATAAAAATTCTAGACATTATCATTGTAAACTTGACCTAGATGTGTACGTACTACTTGTAGTAATATTAAGTGATAATTGTAAACGTGACTGAGATGAGCGGGTAGAGGACTTACATGTCCCTCCATGCCCTCCAGGGGGCTCCAGTCCCTCCAGCAGCTGCGTCCTGCCCTCAGCCTCACCGTCTCATCAGGCCACTGCAGCTCCTTCCGCTTCGACAGGTTAATGATCTCCAGCACCTGGCTCACATCCACGATCTGGTGGGAGAAGTATATTAAATCACATGTAGTCAGATCAGCACCATCAAATAACTTAGATGTACCTTTCTAAGTTATCTAAAGCAGTGTTTCTCAAATCCAGTCCTCGAGGCCCTGGACAAGCACACCTCATTCAACTTACCAAGGGCTTGAGGATTAGTTGACAAGTTGAATCAGGTGTGCTGGTCCAGGGCTACAGTAAAAATGTGTACTGTTGGGGGTTTACAAGGCCTGGATTTGAGAAACACTGATCTAAAGTAAAGTATTCATCCTCCAAAGTACTTGTATGTTTCTATGGAAAAGACTCATTTTGTAATTTGTGACCTGCCCCTTTGATACCTCTGAGAAACAGTTGGCGTTGATTAAAACAGTTCTATCGAAGCGTTAGGTTTTTCTGCTGACCAACCTGCACTCTGTAGGAGATGTCGTCTCGTCGTACGGTGGACAGAGCCGGGTTGTGTTGGTGGTGGTGATGGTGTTGACCTAGCGGATCAGCCATGGCGCTACATAGTCCGTCATTCCCCAGCAGACCCACTAGAGTGTGTCTCTTACAAGGTGGGATACTGTGGGAGGAGAGGGAGGCGGAGGGGCCGGCGGGGTCTGAGGAGGACCCTGAGCCCAGGCGGAGCTGTAGGGAGGTGGGGAGGGTGCGGAGGGACAGCTGGCTGGTGGAGGAGCGCCGGCAGGGCTCCAGGCCTGTGGCTGAGGTACGGAGAGACGAGTGGCGGCTGCTGTTATAGCGGTACGATGAGGACTGGCTTGTTACGGAGGCTCGGGCTGGAGAGTGGTGCACCAGGCCAGACTGGACCGACTGGGAGCTCTGACTGGTGCCTGCATGGAGAGGACAGGAGAGATGCAGGTTAGTTGGTGCCTGCATGGAGAGGACAGGAGAGATGCAGGTTAGTTGGTGCCTGCATGGAGAGGACAGGAGAGATGCAGGTTAGTTGGTGCCTGCATGGAGAGGACAGGAGAGATGCAGGTTAGTTGGTGCCTGCATGGAGAGGACAGGAGAGATGCAGGTTAGTTGGTGCCTGCATGGAGAGGACAGGAGAGATGCAGGTTAGTTGGTGCCTGCATGGAGAGGACAGGAGAGATGCAGGTTAGTTGGTGCCTGCATGGAGAGGACAGGAGAGATGCAGGTTAGTTGGTGCCTGCATGGAGAGGACAGGAGAGATGCAGGTTAGTTGGTGCCTGCATGGAGAGGACAGGAGAGATACAGGTTAGTTGGTGCTTGCATGGAGAGGACAGGAGAGATGCAGGTTAGTTGGTGCCTGCATGGAGAGGACAGGAGAGATGCAGGTTAGTTGGTGCCTGCATGGAGAGGACAGGAGAGATGCAGGTTAGTTGGTGCCTGCATGGAGAGGACAGGAGAGATACAGGTTAGTTGAGAATCCATCAGAATTCTTCAAGAACAACCTGGTCAAGTGGCACACAGTTTTTTGTGATATCGGAAAAACATTTAGAGATTTGTTTATTTTCAGTCAATTCAGGAAATTCCTTTTAATTTCAGAATTGAAAAGGACTCACCCCAGCCCTGGTGGTGGTGTCCATGGTGGTGTCCGTGGTGATGGTGGTCCTCACACATATTGTGTGGCTGGTAGGCCAGGGGAGCGGCCGGTCCAGACAGCCCTCCCTGGGACACCGAGCTCTGCTGGGAGTCACCGCTCAGCCCTGTCCCGTTACCACTGGCACAGGACAAGCCCCCTGCATCAGAGTCCTCAATGTTCCCACCACTGTTACAGCCAGCTCCACAGCCCTTACGTAATCTAGAGAGAGGGGTGGAAAAGAGATGGGAGGGAGAGAGAGAAGAGAGAGAGATGGGGAACAGAGGGAGCGAGAGGGAGGGAAGAGAGATGGGAGGGAGAGAGAGAAGAGAGAGAGAAGAGTACAGTAAGCAGGCCAACACCCCAAATAGCAAGCACAGTGTTTTACAGTAAGCAGGCCAACACCCCAAATAGCAAGCACAGTGTTTTACAGTAAGCAGGCCAACACCCCAAATAGCAAGCACAGTGTTTTACAGTAAGCAGGCCAACACCCCAAATAGCAAGCACAGTGTTTTACAGTAAGCAGGCCAACACCCCAAATAGCAAGCACAGTGTTTTACAGTAAGCAGGCCAACACCCCAAATAAGAAGCGCAGTGTTTTACAGTAAGCAGGCCAACACCCCAAATAGCAAGCACATTGTTTTACAGTAAGCAGGCCAACACCCCAAATAGCAAGCGCAGTGTTTTACAGTAAGCAAGCCAACACCCCAAATAGCAAGCACATTGTTTTACAGTAAGCAGGCCAACACCCCAAATAGCAAGCACAGTGTTTTACAGTAAGCAGGCCAACACCCCAAATAAGAAGCGCAGTGTTTTACAGTAAGCAGGCCAACACCCCAAATAGCAAGCACATTGTTTTACAGTAAGCAGGCCAACACCCCAAATAGCAAGCGCAGTGTTTTACAGTAAGCAAGCCAACACCCCAAATAGCAAGCACATTGTTTTACAGTAAGCAGGCCAACACCCCAAATAGCAAGCACAGTGTTTTACAGTAAGCAAGCCAACACCCCAAATAGCATGCACAGTGTTTTACAGTAACTAGGCCAACACCCCAAAGAAGAAGCACAGTGTTTTACAGTAACCAGGCCAAGACCCCAGAAAGCAAGCAGAACCACAGTGGCAAGTTAACACACTAGAATACATTTTACAGGGGTTTGTCCCAATAATATCTCCTTTCTCCTGAACTGTACACTGCTTCTCTAAAATCATTGGATCGGTGGAGGCATGGGCTAGGGCGTCTCAACCATATTTCTGATACCAGCCATTGATTTTTAAATCAGTGAACAAGTGCTCACTTTGGGAGGGAGGAATGATAATCCTACCTGTGCCAGGTACTGACAATGAAGTTCCTTATATTCCCAATGCTGATTGGTCCTCCCAGGATGTGACCTAGCTGTGTGTGGGAGTTGCAATAGGACGTAATCAGGGGCGACACGTAGATGGGGTATCCAATGGGCTGGTCACATGACGAGTTGATCATGTTGCGTAGTGCCTGTTTGGCATTCTGGATGCTCCCGCGTTCTGGGTTCCTGTTCCGTAAGAACACCAGTTCCTGCTGCTGCCCCGCCCACAAACCACGGACACACTCCTTGTTCACCTGCAGGAGGATGACAACACACAATCAATTTAGATAGTTCATAGTTCAAAAACTACTTAATTCTATAGTCCCATTGTCTCTCCTCTGTCAGTCTCTCCTCTCCTCTGTCAGTCTCTCCTCTCCTCTGTCAGTCTCTCCTCTCCTCTGTCAGTCTCTCCTCTCCTCTGTCAGTCTCTCCTCTCCTCTGTCAGTCTCTCCTCTCCTCTGTCAGTCTCTCCTCTCCTCTGTCAGTCTCTCCTCTCCTCTGTCAGTCTCTCCTCTCCTCGGTCAGTCTCTCCTCTCCTCGGTCAGTCTCTCCTCTCCTCGGTCAGTCTCTCCTCTCCTCGGTCAGTCTCTCCTCTCCTCGGTCAGTCTCGTCTCTCCTCGGTCAGTCTCGTCTCTCCTCGGTCAGTCTCGTCTCTCCTCGGTCAGTCTCGTCTCTCCTCGGTCAGTCTCGTCTCTCCTCGGTCAGTCTCGTCTCTCCTCTGTCAGTCTCGTCTCTCCTCTGTCAGTCTCGTCTCTCCTCGGTCAGTCTCGTCTCTCCTCGGTCAGTCTCGTCTCTCCTCGGTCAGTCTCGTCTCTCCTCGGTCAGTCTCTCCTCGGTCAGTCTCTCCTCGGTCAGTCTCTCCTCGGTCAGTCTCTCCTCGGTCAGTCTCTCCTCGGTCAGTCTCTCCTCGGTCAGTCTCTCCTCGGTCAGTCTCTCCTCTGTCAGTCTCTCCTCTGTCAGTCTCTCCTCTGTCAGTCTCTCCTCTGTCAGTCTCTCCTCTGTCAGTCTCTCCTCTGTCAGTCTCTCCTCTGTCAGTCTCTCCTCTGTCAGTCTCTCCTCTGTCAGTCTCTCCTCTGTCACCATGTATGTCACACCTTGATGACCCTAAAGCTGAGGTATCGTCTGTTGAGCATGATGATCTTGTACTCATTGGTTCCCTCGTCCAGGACGTGGCGCAGGGCGAGTAGTGAGGGCGAGTTGGAGAGCACGGCGCTGCGCCAGGCCGGGTCACCCTCGTGGGCGATCACCAGGTTCTGCTGGTGAGACGAGATGGCCTGGAACAGAACCACTGGCTCGTCATACTCATCTGGAGACGTGAAGTGGTCCTGGGATAGAAAAAGAAGAGGAGAGAGTCACTATGGAAGTCCAATGAGGTCGTTTATGGACCATATTTCTGTCCATTTATGGGACACCTTTTGGGTCAAAAAGCAAATGTTCTGTAGAGCTGTAGAGTCCAACATGTTATAAATCAACTTTGCAACAAAGTAAATCACTATAGGGATACGGGTTGAGACTTATTTAACTAGAGCAATACAGAGTTGACATGGAACAGCTTTCTCTATTCTATCCAAACTGCTAGGAAAGATGGAGCCTCCCTCACCTGGTGAAGTTTGAGTGACATGCGTATCCCAGGCACCACCACCTTCCTCAGGAGTTCCATATCGGCAAAGATCCACTCATCTCTCACCGAGGAGATCCGGAAGTCTCCCTTGAACAGTGCGTGGAGACCATACAGGAAAGACTCCAGGTTACTGGGTGGAGGAGAGGGACACAGAGGAGAGGGACACAGAGGAGAGGGACACAGAGGAGAGGGACACAGAGGAGAGTCATGAAATGGCAACAAAATATTAAAAAACACCTAAAAAATACACTAGCTGTGTTGGAATACCCATACTACATACTGCACACTGCCATGCTGCACACTGCCATGCTGCACACTGCCATGCTGCACACTGCCATGCTGTAATCTACATTCTTAATTAGTATATACTGTATCCTCCATTTGAGTATACTGTGAACTAACGGTATCCTTTCAGTTGAGTGTACTAGCACTTCGCCTGTCTACCGGAAGATGATGCTGTTGCTATGCAACTTCTTGCTAGCATAACAAATGACTAGCTAGACATCTTACGACTTCATTAACAATGTCCATTTAGAACGCACAACGACTTTACTACTTAGCTTAGTGAAGAATGACGTGAATAATCCAGTCAATAAATATTGGGTAGTTGGTTAGCTATAGTTAACTATAGCAGATAGTTAATATACTGGCAAGTTCCATCTATTAGTAGCCAACTAACGTTAGGTAGCTAGCTAACATACCGGAACATACAAGCAACTGCTGTAATGATATGCTATGCTATGCTATGCAATGCAAATTGTCAGCCAACGTAACTTATTTTAAAAGTCATTACTTTATAACATTTCTCAACATTTGTCATAATTAGTTAAAACAATTCATTTGTATTCGCTCTCGTTGGGTTTTGGCTGCACATTTTCTTCCATTTTCTACAAATGTGAAAAAGTTGTGAAGCCACGCCCATTGTCTGAAGAATCTCATTATGGGCCCTAAAAGCATGGAAATAGTGTCCACTGCTTGTATACTTTGTATTTTGGCAATGTAGTACGACGTCCAGGGAACGTTTAGCACATCTAACAATATCCATACTATGACCAATAAGCATACTAAATTTACATCACAAATAGTATGGTTAGTATGAGTATTCAAACACCGCTACTGTCTCAGGAAATCACCAAATGTATTAGAAAGGCCACATCCTCTATGTGATGAGCTGAGATACTGATGTATCCCGTGTCTGTTACACACACTGCAGTATGGATGCAAAATTCCAGTCACTTTACCAAAATCCCCATGGTTTCTCTGAAATCCTTGTTGGAATATTCTCAGAATCTGGAGGGATTTCTGGAAAACCTGAATTTTGCAACCCTACTCTCACCTAGACATGTGGTGTGCAGCGGTCCCCAGTGCTCTCCTGCCCAGCACACACAGGCCCAAACACAGCAACACCAGGGAAGAGTCCTTCTCACTGTCCAGAGGCTGTAAAGGAGAGGAGGTGTAGAGGAGAGATGGTTAGTTTAGAGAGGAGGTGTAGAGGAGGGATGGTTAGTTTAGAGAGGAGGTGTAGAGGAGAGATGGTTAGTTTAGAGAGGAGGTGTACAGGAGAGATGGTTAGTTTAGAGAGGAGAGATGGTTAGTTTAGAGAGGAGAGATGGTTAGTTTAGAGAGGAGGGATGGTTAGTTTAGAGAGGAGGTATAGAGGAGGGATGGTTAGTTTAGAGAGGAGGTGTAGAGGAGAGATGGTTAGTTTAGAGAGGAGGTGTAGAGGAGAGATGGTTAGTTTAGAGAGGAGGTGTAGAGGAGGGATGGTTAGTTTAGAGAGGAGGTGTAGAGGAGGGATGGTTAGATTAGAGAGGAGGTGTAGAGGAGAGATGGTTAGTTTAGAGAGGAGGTGTAGAGGAGAGATGGTTAGTTTAGAGAGGAGGTGTAGAGGAGAGATGGTTAGTTTAGAGAGGAGGTGTAGAGGAGAGATGGTTAGTTTAGAGAGGAGGTGTAGAGGAGAGATGGTTAGTTTAGAGAGGAGGTGTAGAGGAGAGATGGTTAGTTTAGAGAGGAGGTGTAGAGGAGGGATGGTTAGATTAGAGAGGAGGTGTAGAGGAGAGATGGTTAGTTTAGAGAGGAGGTGTACAGGAGAGATGGTTAGTTTAGAGAGGAGGTGTAGAGGAGAGATGGTTAGTTTAGAGAGGAGGTGTAGAGGAGAGATGGTTAGTTTAGAGAGGAGGTGTAGAGGAGGGATGGTTAGATTAGAGAGGAGGCGTAGAGGAGAGATGGTTAGTTTAGAGAGGAGGTGTAGAGGAGGGATGGTTAGATTAGAGAGGAGGTGTAGAGGAGAGATGGTTAGTTTAGAGAGGAGGTGTAGAGGAGAGATGGTTAGATTAGAGAGGAGGTGTAGAGGAGGGATGGTTAGATTAGAGAGGAGGTGTAGAGGAGGGATGGTTAGTTTAGAGAGGAGGTGTAGAGGAGGGATGGTTAGATTAGAGAGGAGGTGTAGAGGAGAGATGGTTAGTTTAGAGAGGAGGTGTAGAGGAGAGATGGTTAGTTTAGAGAGGAGGTGTAGAGGAGGGATGGTTAGTTTAGAGAGGAGGTGTAGAGGAGAGATGGTTAGTTTAGAGAGGAGGTGTAGAGGAGAGATGGTTAGTTTAGAGAGAGGAGGTGTAGAGGAGGGATGGTTAGATTAGAGAGGAGGTGTAGAGGAGGGATGGTTAGTTTAGAGAGGAGGTGTAGAGGAGGGATGGTTAGTTTAGAGAGGAGGTGTAGAGGAGGGATGGTTAGATTAGAGAGGAGGTGTAGAGGAGAGATGGTTAGTTTAGAGAGGAGGTGTAGAGGAGGGATGGTTAGTTTAGAGAGGAGGTGTAGAGGAGGGATGGTTAGTTTAGAGAGGAGGTGTAGAGGAGAGATGGTTAGTTTAGAGAGGAGGTGTAGAGGAGAGATGGTTAGTTTAGAGAGAGGAGGTGTAGAGGAGGGATGGTTAGTTTAGAGAGGAGGTGTAGAGGAGAGATGGTTAGATTAGAGAGGAGGTGTAGAGGAGGGATGGTTAGTTTAGAGAGGAGGTGTAGAGGAGAGATGGTTAGTTTAGAGAGGAGGTGTAGAGGAGGGATGGTTAGTTTAGAGAGGAGGTGTAGAGGAGAGATGGTTAGTTTAGAGAGAGGAGGTGTAGAGGAGAGATGGTTAGTTTAGAGAGGAGGTGTAGAGGAGAGATGGTTAGTTTAGAGAGGAGGTGTAGAGGAGAGATGGTTAGTTTAGAGAGGAGGTGTAGAGGAGGGATGGTTAGTTTAGAGAGGAGGTGTAGAGGAGAGATGGTTAGTTTAGAGAGGAGGTGTAGAGGAGAGATGGTTAGTTTAGAGAGGAGGTGTAGAGGAGAGATGGTTAGTTTAGAGAGGAGGTGTAGAGGAGAGATGGTTAGTTTAGAGAGGAGGTGTAGAGGAGAGATGGTTAGTTTAGAGAGGTGTAGAGGAGAGATGGTTAGTTTAGAGAGGAGGTGTAGAGGAGAGATGGTTAGTTTAGAGAGGAGGTGTAGAGGAGAGATGGTTAGTTTAGAGAGGAGGTGTAGAGGAGAGATGGTTAGTTTAGAGAGGAGGTGTAGAGGAGGGATGGTTAGTTTAGAGAGGTGTAGAGGAGGGATGGTTAGTTTAGAGAGGTGTAGAGGAGGGATGGTTAGTTTAGAGAGGTGTAGAGGAGAGATGGTTAATTTAGAGAGGAGGTGTAGAGGAGAGATGGTTAGTTTAGAGAGGAGGTGTAGAGGAGGGATGGTTAGTTTAGAGAGGAGGTGTAGAGGAGAGATGGTTAGTTTAGAGAGAGGAGGTGTAGAGGAGAGATGGTTAGTTTAGAGAGGAGGTGTAGAGGAGAGATGGTTAGTTTAGAGAGGAGGTGTAGAGGAGAGATGGTTAGTTTAGAGAGGAGGTGTACAGGAGAGATGGTTAGTTTAGAGAGGAGGTGTAGAGGAGGGATGGTTAGTTTAGAGAGGTGTAGAGGAGGGATGGTTAGTTTAGAGAGGAGGTGTAGAGGAGGGATGGTTAGTTTAGAGAGGAGGTGTAGAGGAGAGATGGTTAGTTTAGAGAGGAGGTGTAGAGGAGGGATGGTTAGATTAGAGAGAGGAGGTGTAGAGGAGAGATGGTTAGTTTAGAGAGGAGGTGTAGAGGAGGGATGGTTAGTTTAGAGAGGAGGTGTAGAGGAGAGATGGTTAGTTTAGAGAGGAGGTGTAGAGGAGGGATGGTTAGATTAGAGAGGAGGTGTAGAGGAGAGATGGTTAGTTTAGAGAGGAGGTGTAGAGGAGGGATGGTTAGTTTAGAGAGGTGTAGAGGAGGGATGGTTCAAATTGAATAAAAGGCATAGCATATCAATAGTGGTGGAAGTATCAATGTTAATATTTGTTGTATTAGAAGTTATTTGATATTTTATCTTCCTGTTCAAATGTCTAAACTATGATAACATTTGCTTAGTACAAAAACACAGGACATATTGGCTTTTGTGCTCCGTCTAAAAGTATATTTATAGTAGTACATTTTTAGAACGTCCAGAAATATTTATGAATAAAATGAGCCACAGCCCCTTGCCCTACCTTGGCCCGTCGGGAGTTACAATACTGGATCCAGCCCAGGTAGACCTGGCAGAAGGAGTCTCTGGAGATACCAGCCAGGCGGTGGTCATAGTCTTGGTCTATGTTGGGGTTAAAGGTCGGGTCCAGGTCCACGTAGTTCCTCTCTCCACAGGCTTTCAGCCCCTCCCTCATCGTCTCATTGGCCAGCCACTCCTCCAGCTTGGTAGAGGCTATTACATAGTATATGATCCCCTGGAGAGTGGAAGTAGGGAGAGAAGAAAAGTTTAGGGCAGTAGGCAATTGCATATAGGACATCTACAATAACACTAGATTCAAACAAATAACACTCTGGTTAACCTCCAAGCTACCTGCTACCCCAGTTTAGAAATGCTGTAACCCTCTGTATATCCCAGATAAAACAACACACTAACAGCCAGTCCTCCTACTTACCTTGACGTAATAAGTAGTCAGGATGCGTCGGAGGTCGAACACCTGCAGCATGGAAGCAGCGCTGTTGTCTGTGATGCTGTAGCCCTCCAGGACGTACTTGGTGACCAGCACCTCCCAGGCCAGCCAGCGCTGCCCGAAGGCTGCATTGAAGGACAGGACATGGGGCAGGTGGCCCGGCTCACAGCAGCAGCAGCTCTCATCCTCCTCAACCCCCTCCGTGATGGCCTCCACCTCCCGCTGCTGGCAGTACGTACCTGGGGGGAGACAGGAGAGAATTGTAAGAAACATTATTCACATCATGATAGAAAGTGTACCGACTGTAACCACTTCCATAAAGTGTACCAACTGTAACCACTTCCATAAAGTGTACCAACTGTAGCCACTTCCATAAAGTGTACCAACTGTAGCCACTTCCATAAAGTGTACCAACTGTAGCCACTTCCATAAAGTGTACCAACTGTAGCCACTTCCATAAAGTGTACCAACTGTAGCCACTTCCATAAAGTGTACCAACTGTAACCACTTCCATAAAGTGTACCAACTGTAGCCACTTCCATAAAGTGAAGGCCTAGGTTGCGTCCCAATAATCTGTCCTTTCCCTCGTATGCACTTGTTCACTTCCATGACTGGTATAGGGAATCTCCCTCTAGGCCAAGCCTACACCAATCCAATGCTATTACATTTGTGGGGAGTAGGGAACGAGTGCACACTTGAGGAAGGAGGGATGTTTAGCTAGCAAGTTTAGTTTATTTTGTGACTCCCTCCTCCTCCTGACCTCTGAACTCCAGTCCTCGGAGCTGGAAGGTGACCAGTCCGTTGCCGATCTCCACCAGGTGAACCAGGGCGTTGAGGTAGTCTGAAGCCAGGATGAAGCAGTCTCCTGTCCCATAGTTCCCCCAGCGCCCCAGCAGCAGGTCTCCACACAGACTGTGCTGCAGGGAGCGTGTCAGGTGCTCATAGAAGATAGAGTTCAGGTTGTTGTCATCAGAACCTGACGGAGGAAAGGAGGAATGGAGAAATAAATCATTGCTGGCCGTCTCCGACTCGCTTTCAACCCAAACATATGAATGGTGTAGCAACCTGAAGGTGAGGAGTTTAGCAACTACTGGTAGATTATTAGATTAGAGTATTAGATTAGAGTATTAGATTAGAGTATTAGATTAGAGTAATACCAGTTGATGGATTAGACTAGTAGATTAGTAGATCAAATTGAAATTAAAGTGAAATCTGAACTAACACTCCCACTCACTTGTCTTTTCTTACTAGCATTGACATTGCTGATGGCTACTTCTTGAAGAAAACTGGCTTCCTAAAAACTGTTAAATCTACTGGTAGATTATTAGATTAGAGTATTAGATTAGAGTATTAGATTAGGGTATTAGATTAGAGATTTTAGTGTTAGATTAGAGTATTAGATTAGAGTATTAGATTAGAGATTTTAGTATTAGATTAGAGTATTAGATTAGAGTAATACCAGTTGATGGATTAGACTAGTAGATTAGTAGATCAAATTGAAATTAAAGTGAAATCTGAACTAACACTCCCACTCACTTGTCTTTTCTTACTAGCATTGACATTGCTGAAGAAAACTGGCTTCCTAAAAACTGTTAAATGTGGTTGTCTCACCTAGCTATCTGAAGATGAAGGCACTACCTGAGCGTCTGCTAAAAACTGTTAAATGTGGTTGTCTCACCTAGCTATCTGAAGATGAAGGCACTACCTGAGCGTCTGCTAAAAACTGTTAAATGTGGTTGTCTCACCTAGCTTTCTGAAGATGAAGGCACTACCTGAGCGTCTGCTAAAAACTGTTAAATGTGGTTATCTCGCCTAGCTATCTGAAGATGAAGGCACTACCTGAGCGTCTGCTAAAAACTGTTAAATGTGGTTGTCTCGCCTAGCTATCTGAAGATGAAGGCACTACCTGAGCGTCTGCTAAAAGACTAAATGTCAGGTGTAAATGTAGCTACAGAGTATTTTGGCATTTGCCTGATGTCTCAAACATGCTTTGTTGACTACAAACCTTCTTTACCCCACCGTGGGACAGACTGTTTGTTCCCACACTCGGGACTCTGACTCTCTATTGGTTGCACAGAGTCTTGGCCTCCCATCCCATTCTAACCACCTCCCGCCGGCTTTGTATTCATGTTACCTGATGAAATTGCTGTATAATATGATCTTGTTGCCATCTGATGCACATTCAGATGTCATACATCAGCACTGCAGAGCTCTTCCTGTCCTGCCGTGCCTTGATTGTATTACTGTTGATGATATCTGGTAATGTGCATGTACACCCTGGCCTATCTACTGTTGCTAGCACCAATTCTGACTTGTGCTCTGATATCTGCTTCACTGATTTCTGCTCTCGTAAAAGCCTGGGTTTTCTGCACGTTAACACTAGAAGCTTATTACCTAAAATGGATCAATTGAAAGTGTGGGTTCACAGCTCCAATCCAGATGTGTTGGTCATTACTGAGACGTGGTTAAGGAAGAGTGTTTTGAATACTGATGTTAACCTTTCTGGTTATAACGTTTTTCGGCAAGACAGATCTTCCAAAGGTGGGGGAGTGGAAATCTTTACCAAGGATCACCTTCAGTGCTCGGTTGTCTCCACCAAGTCTGTCCCAAAACAATTTGATTTGCTGGTTTTAAGTATTCAACTTTCAAATAGCTCTTTGTTGACTGTTGCTGGGTGCTATTGTCCTCCATCAGCACCGGCCTGTACCCTACCTGCCCTAAGCTCTCTCCTGGCCCCTTACACTAAGTCTGAATTTGTCCTGCTAGGTGACCTAAACTGGGACATGCTTAAACCACCTGACTAAATCCTAAACCAATGGGACTCCCTAAATCTTTCTCAGAATCTTTCTCTCTCTAAATCTTTCTCTTATCAATCCCACAAGGTATGATTCCAAACACCCAGAAAAGGCTACTCTCCTCGATGTTATCTTCACAAATAATCCTGATAGGTATCAGTCTGGTGTTTTCTGTAATGACCTTAGTGATCACTGTTTTACAGCCTGTGTTCGTAATGGCTGCTCAGTGAAACGACCTGTCCTGATTTGTCATAGACGCTTGGTAAAAAACTTGAATGAGCAAGCCTTCCTTCATGACCTAGAATCAGCTTGATCCCCTCTGTCAAAGACGCTTGGACCTTCTTTTTTGATATTTTCAGTGGTATTGTTAACAAACACGCCCCCATAAAGAAAATGAGAATTAAAAACAGGTTCAGCCCCTGGTTCGACCATGATCTTGCAGAATTACTCCACCTCAAGAATTGCATTTGGCAAAAGGCTCGGCACACGCTTACTCAGGCTGACTGGCTCTCGTTCAGGCAAATGAGAAATAAGTGCACTCAGGCTATCCGGAAGGCCAAAGTTAGTTACTTTAAGGAAAAGTTCTCTCTCTGTGGGTCTAACCCCAATAAATTCTGGAAAACGGTTAAAGACCTGGAGAATAAACCCTCCTCCTCACAGCTGCCCGTGTCCCTTAAAGTTGATGATGTGGTTGTTACTGACAAGAAGCACATGGCTGAGCTCTTTAATCAACACTTCATTAAGTCAGGATTCCTATTTGACTCAGCCATGCCTCCTTGCCAGTCCAACATTTCCTCATCTGCCACCCCTTCTAATGCAACTATCCCGATGCTTCTCCCTCTTCTCTTCCAATGTTGTGCTGCTATTTTTTTATTGACTTGGCCAAAGCTTTTGATACGGTAGACCATTCCATTATTATGGGCCGGCTAAGGAGTATTGGTGTCTCTGAGGGGTCTTTGGTCTGGTTTACTAACTACCTCTCTCAAAGAGTGCAGTGTATAAAGTCAGAACATCTGCTGTCTCAGCCGCTGCCTGTCACCAAGGGAGTACCCCAAGGCTCAATCCTAGGCCCCACGCTCTTCTCAATTTACATCAACAACATAGCTCAGGCAGCAGGAAGCGCTCTCATCCATTTATATGCAGATGATACAGTCTTATACTCAGCTGGCACTTCCCTAGATTTTGAGTTAAATGCTCTACAACAAAGCTTTCTTAGTGTCCAACAAGCTTTCTCTACCCTTAACCTTGTTCTGAACACCTCCAAAACAAAGGTCATGTGATTTGGTAAGAAGAATGCCCCTCGCCCTACAGGTGTGATTACTACCTCTGAGGGTTTAGAGCTTGAGGTAGTCACCTCATACAAGTACTTGGGAGTATGGCTAGACGGTACACTGTCCTTCTCTCAGCACATATCAAAGCTGCAGGCTAAAGTTAAATCTAGACTTGGTTTCCTCTATCGTAATCACTCCTCTTTCACCCCAGCTGACAAACTAACCCTGATTCAGATGACCATCCTACCCATGCTAGATTACGGAGACATAGTGTATAGATCGGCAGGTAAGGGTGTTCTCCAGCGGCTAGATGTTCTTTACCATTCGGCCATCAGATTTTCCACCAATGCTCCTTATAGGACACATCACTGCACTCTATACTCCTCTGTAAACTGGTCATCTCTGTATACCCGTCACAAGACCCATTGGTTGATGCTTATTTATAAAACCCTCTTAGGCCTCACTCCCCCCTATCTGAGATATCTACTGCAGCCCTCATCCTCCACATACAACACCCGTTCTGCCAGTCACATTCTGTTAAAGGTCCCCAAAGCACACACATCCCTGGGTCGCTCATCTTTTCAGTTCGCTGCAGCTAGCGACTGGAACGAGCTGCAACAAACACTCAAACTGAACAGTTTTATCTCAATCTCTTCATTCAAAGACTCAATCATGGACACTCTTACTGACAGTTGTGGCTGCTTTGCGTGATGTATTGTCATCTCTACCTTCTTGCCCTTTGTGCTGTTGTCTGTGCCCAATAATGTTTGTATCATGTTTTGTCATGTGTTGCTGCCTTGCTGTGTTGTTGTCTTAGGTCTCTCTTTATGTCGTGTTGTTTTGTCTCTCTTGTCGTGATGTGTGTTTGGTCCTATATTTATTCATTTTATTTTTAACCCCGTCCCTGCAGGAGGCCTTTTGCATTTTGGTGGCCGTCATTGTAAATAAGAGTTTGTTCTTAACTGACTTGCCAAGTTAAATAAAGGTTAAATAAAATAAAATACAAATAAAAAGAGACAGACTGCACCCACCTGGGTTTCTGTCCAGTTGAGAAGCCAGTCTGGTGTTGGAGTGATCCACTCTCTTAGTGCTGCGATAGAGAACAGATCAATCAGAAACTCACTCAGACAGATACTACCAACAGACTACCAATAGACACATCTACCAAGATGATGACAGACAGACAGGAGAGAGAGAGAGAGAGCGCCAGAGAGAGAGAGAGCGCCAGAGAGAGCCAGAGAGAGAGAGAGCGCCAGAGAGAGAGAGAGCGCCAGAGAGAGCCAGAGAGAGCGAGAGAGCCAGAGAGAGCGAGAGCGCCAGAGAGAGCCAGAGAGAGAGAGAGCGAGAGCGCCAGAGAGAGAGAGAGCGCCAGAGAGAGCCAGAGAGAGAGAGAGAGCGCCAGAGAGAGCGCCAGAGAGAGAGAGAGCCAGACAGAGAGAGCGCCAGAGAGAGCCAGACAGAGAGAGCGAGAGAGAGCCAGACAGAGAGAGCGAGAGAGAGCCAGACAGAGAGAGCGAGAGAGAGCCAGACAGAGAGAGCGAGAGAGAGCCAGACAGAGAGAGCGAGAGAGAGCCAGACAGAGAGAGCGAGAGAGAGCCAGACAGAGAGAGCGAGAGAGAGCCAGACAGAGAGAGCGAGAGAGAGCCAGACAGAGAGAGCGAGAGAGAGCCAGACAGAGAGAGCGAGAGAGAGCCAGACAGAGAGAGCGAGAGAGAGCCAGACAGAGAGAGCGAGAGAGAGCCAGACAGAGAGAGCGAGAGAGAGCCAGACAGAGAGAGCGAGAGAGAGCCAGACAGAGAGAGCGAGAGAGAGCCAGACAGAGAGAGCCAGACAGAGAGAGCGAGAGAGAGCCAGACAGAGAGAGCGAGAGAGAGCCAGACAGAGAGAGCGAGAGAGAGCGAGAGAGAGCCAGACAGAGAGAGCGAGAGAGAGCCAGACAGAGAGAGCGAGAGAGAGCCAGACAGAGAGAGCGAGAGAGAGCCAGACAGAGAGAGCGAGAGAGAGCCAGACAGAGAGAGCGAGAGAGAGCCAGACAGAGAGAGCGAGAGAGAGCCAGACAGAGAGAGCGAGAGAGAGCCAGACAGAGAGAGCGAGAGAGAGCCAGACAGAGAGAGCCAGACAGAGAGACAGACAGAGAGACAGACAGAGAGACAGACAGAGAGACAGACAGAGAGAGCCAGACAGAGAGAGCGAGAGAGAGCCAGACAGAGAGAGCGAGAGAGAGCCAGACAGAGAGAGCGAGAGAGAGCCAGACAGAGAGAGCGAGAGAGAGCCAGACAGAGAGAGCGAGAGAGAGCCAGACAGAGAGAGCGAGAGACAGAGACAGAGAGAGACGAGACAGACAGACAGAGATCTACCAAGAGGAGTACATTGACTACAGACAGACAGTGACTTCAGCCAGAGACAGACTAGTTTCAGAGTGCTCATTACTTGTAGTCTCTCTCCCAGAACTTGACAGGTCTGACATAGGAGGTGATGAAGATGGCGCTGCCCAGGAAGGGGTTGAGAGGAGTGGAGAGGACAGCTGACACTACAGCCTGAACAAACAGCATGGCAGAGTCTGGGAGGAGTCAAGGAGCTTTACACACCTCACATAACCTGAGATAACCTCACATAACCTGAGATAACCTGAGATAACCTCACATAACCTGAGATAACCTCACATAACCTCACATAACCTCACATAACCTCACATAACCTCACATAACCTCAGATAAATCATAGATACAGCAGCTTGCGAAAGTATTCACCCCCTTGGCATTTTTCTTATTTTGTTGCCTCAACCTGGAAACAAAATATATTTTTGGGGGGGTTTGTATTATTTCATTTACACAACATGCCTACCACTTTGAAGATGCAAAATATGTTTTATTGTGAAACAAACAAGAAATAAGACAAAAAAACAAAACTTGAGCGTTGCATAACTACTCTACAAAGTCAATACTTTGTAGAGCCACCTTTTGCAGCAATTACAGCTGCAAGTCTCTTGGGGTCTGTCTCTATCAGCTTGGCACATCATGCCACATCTTGCCCATTCTTCAAGGCAGAACTGCTCCAGCTCCTTCAAGTTGGATGGGTTCCGCTGGTGTACAGCCATCTTTAAATCATACCACAGATTCTCAATTGGATTGAGGTCTGGGCTTTGACATTTAAGTGTTTCCCCTTAAACCACTCGAGTGTTGCTTTAGCAGCATGCTTAGGGTCATTGTCCTGCTGGAAGGTGAACCTTCATCCTAGTCTCAAATCTCTGGAAAACTGAAACAGGTTTCCCTCAAGAATTTCCATGTATTTAGCACCATCCATCATTCCTTCAATTGTGACCAGTTTCCCAGTCCCTGCCGATGAAAAATGGGATGGTGTTCTCGGGGTGATGAGAGGTGTTGGGTTTGCACCAGACATAGCGTTTTCCTTGATGGGCAAAAAGCTACATTTTAGTCTCATCTGACCAGAGTACCTTCTTCCATATGTTTGGAGAGTCTCCCACAAGCCTTTATTCTTTAAGCAATGGCTTTTTTCTGGCCACTCTTCCGTAAAGCCCAGCTCTGTGGAGTGTACGGCTTAAAGTGGTCCTATGGACAGATAACCCTGAAGGAGCTGGAGTATCTTTGGTCTCTTTGTTGCCTCTCTGATTAATGCCCTCCTTGCCTGGTCCGTGAGTTTCGGTGGGCGGCCCTCTCTTGGCAGGTTTGTTGTGGTGCCATATTCCTTCCATTTTTTAATAGTGGATTTAATGGTGCTCCGTGGGATGTTCAAAGTTTCATTTTTTTATAACCCAACCCTGATCTGTACTTCTCCACAACTTTGTCCCTGACCTGTTTGGAGAGCTCCTTGGTCTTCATGGTGCCCCTTGCTTAGTGGTGTTGCAGACCTTTCAGAACAGGTGTATATATACTGAGATCATGTGACTGATCATGTGACACTTAAATTGCATACAGGTGGACTTGAACTAATTCTGTGACTTCTGAAGGTAATGGTTGCACCAGATCTTATTTAGGGGCTTCATAGCAAAGGGGATGAAAACATACAGTATGGACGCACCACTTCTCCGTTATATTGTTTTGGGGATTTTTTTAAACAAGTAATTTTTTTCATTTCACTATTTTGTGTTTGTCCTTTACACGAAATCCAAATAAAAGGTTGTAACAAAATAAGAAACGCCAAGGAGGATGAAAACTTTAGCAAGGCACTGTATATCAAGTCCTACTCTCAGCTAAATTAACATCTATACTATCTTCAAGACGTCTCCAACGTGAAAACAAGGTCATTCAACAGTGTGTGGGTATTCATCTTTTTTTTAGATTAGTAATGTTCTGTGGAAAAGGAGAAACCTGTAAAGAAAGAGGTCTGACAGTAGTGATCATGTGGAGGTTGATCTGACCAACAGTAAAAGGATACGAGGCACAGCGAAGGGCTGAGCGAAGGCGTGAAAGGCGGACCCCCAGGTGATCTGCCAGGGAGCAATGTAGGTATAGACAAAACGCAGCTTGTAGAACAGCTCCCACAGCTACAGCAACACAACAGGAGAGAGAGTTAACTGTAGAACAGCTCCCACAGCTACAGCAACACAACAGGAGAGAGAGTTAACTGTAGAACAGCTCCCACAGCTACAGCAACACAACAGGAGAGAGAGTTAACTGTAGAACAGCTCCCACAGCTACAGCAACACAACAGGAGAGAGAGTTAACTGTAGAACAGCTCCCACAGCTACAGCAACACAACAGGAGAGAGAGAGAGTTAACTGTAGAACAGCTCCCACAGCTACAGCAACACAACAGGAGAGAGAGAGAGTTAACTGTAGAACAGCTCCCACAGCTACAGCAACACAACAGGAGAGAGAGTTAACTGTAGAACAGCTCCCACAGCTACAGCAACACAACAGGAGAGAGAGTTAACTGTAGAACAGCTCCCACAGCTAGCTAAAACATTGCAGCCTGCAGGTAGAAAATATCCTGATGAAAATAAATATCCTAGAAATCACATTGGCTATGCATGGTCTGTCTGCAAGGAACTTGAAACATTGTATCAACTATTGTATTCGATTGGTCTGGCCAGAAACTCATGCTAGCAAACTTGCAACATTGTATAAAATAGTCCGAGCCAGTGAGCTCTGGACAGACAGACACAGCTGAAGGCTATTTGCGCAAGGAATAAGTAGTAATTAGGTAGGCCGATTTTATGACGTTTCTACCGGATCAGAGCATTACATTTTTCTCCCCTTTCATGCTGAGTGGTTATCAAAAGGGAGAGAGCTGGAAAGATTCTTCCAATAGGCTACATTGAGGAACTATTGTCATTCTCAATGGATGTAAAAACACACTTAGTTTACTTGCTGTTTGAGGTGAAGAAAACATTACTTTGAGAAGCTCCACAGTGATGGTGACCAACAGCCTTTCGACCAAACAATCGACCAGTCGTCTAAATGGGGTCAGCCCCATTTTAAATACATTTTTCTCCAAGAGTTCTGCTACATTGTGCCATAATAAACATGACCCAGGTATCAGCTCTCTCAGTTCCCCACACCTTGCTGAAGACGATGGACATGAGGAAAAGGTCCAGCAGCAAGGTCTCTGATAGGTTTCGGTAGTCAAAGGTGAAGAAGAGGACGGTGAAGAGTACTGTGATGTACTGGTAGGTGGGGCTGCTGTAGGAAGAACGAAGCAGCTTCAGACCAGCCACTGTTATCATCAACGCCCCAACCCTGAGAGAGAGAGAGAGAGCGAGAGAGAGAGAGAGAGAGAGAGAGAGAGAGAAATGAAGAAAAGAGATAAGAAGAGGGGACTTTATGACAAGACTATACTTGTTTCACTACCCAGCGTCTCTAAAACCAGACTACAACCGTTCTGACCCATTTCAATTACCTTTGCCTGCTGAGAGACAGATATAAAATAAACAGGAAATGCAGGCAGATGTAAAGACGAGGAGAATGTTCCAGATGGCACTCCATTCTGGAGGTCTTTTCACAAATGACCAATCCTAAATTCTGACTTTTGTCTCGGATCTGGACCGATATAATTGGCACGGGTCTCTGGTATGTGCAATTGAAATTGATTTACTGCAAAGATGGTTGTCCTTCTGGAAGGTTAACCCATCTCTTAAGAGGAACTCTGGAGCTCTGTCAGACTGATCAGTTTGGCCGGGCGGCCAGCTCAAAGAAAAGTCTTGGTTGTTCCAAACTCTTTCCATTTAAGAATGATGGAGGCCACTGTGTTCTTGGGGACCTCCAATGCTACAGAAAATGATGGTCCCCCTCCCCAGATCTGTGCCTCGACACAATCCTGTCTCAGATCTCTAAAATCAAATCAAATGTTATTTGTCACGTGCGCCGAATACAACAGGTGTAGACCTTACAGTGAAATGCTTACTAACAAGCCCTTAACCAACAATACAACAGGTGTAGACCTTACAGTGAAATGCTGACTAACAAGCCCTTAACCAACAATACAACAGGTGTAGACCTTACAGTGAAATGCTTACTAACAAGCCCTTAACCAACAATACAACAGGTGTAGACCTTACAGTGAAATGCTTACTAACAAGCCCTTAACCAACAATACAACAGGTGTAGACCTTACAGTGAAATGCTTACTAACAAGCCCTTAACCAACAACGCAGTTCAAGAAATAGATTTAAGAAAATATTTACTAAATTAACTAAAGTTAAAAATAAAATAAAAGTAACACAATAAACTAACAATACTGAGGCTATATCCAGGGGGGACCGGTACCGAGTCAATATGTGGGGGTATAGGGTAGTGGAGGTCATTTGTACATCTTGGTAGAGGTAAAGTGACTGCATAGATAATAAACAGAGTAGCAGCAGTGTTGGTAGTTGAGGTAATATGTACATGTAGGTAGGGGTAAAGTGACTATACATAGATAATAAACAGAGTAGCAGCAGTGTTGGTAGTTGAGGTAATATGTACATGTAGGTAGGGGTAAAGTGACTATACATAGATAATAAACAGAGTAGCAGCAGTGTTGGTAGTTGAGGTAATATGTACATGTAGGTAGGGGTAAAGTGACTATACATAGATAATAAACAGAGTAGCAGCAGTGTTGGTAGTTGAGGTAATATGTACATGTAGGTAGGGGTAAAGTGACTATACATAGATAATAAACAGAGTAGCAGCAGTGTTGGTAGTTGAGGTAATATGTACATGTAGGTAGGGGTAAAGTGACTATACATAGATAATAAACAGAGTAGCAGCAGTGTAAAAGGGGGGTTTGTCAATGTAAATAGTCAGAGTGACCATTTGATTAACTGTTCAGCAGTCTTATGGCTTGGGGGTAGAAGCTGTTAAGGAGCCTTTTGGTCCTAGACATGGTGCTCCGGTACCGCTTGCCGTGTGGTAGCAGAGAGAACAGTCTATGACTAGGGTGACTGGAGTCTTTGAACATTTTTTGGCCCTTCCCCTGACACCGCCTTGTATATAGGTCCTGGATGGCAGGAAGCTTGGCCCCAGTGATGTAATGGGCCGTACACACTACCCTCTGTAGCAGCTTACTGTCAGATGCCGAGCAGTTGCCATACCAAGTGGTGATGCAACCGGTCAGGATGCTCTCGATGGTGCAGCTGTAGACCCATGCCAAATCTTTTCAGACTCCTGAATAGGCGTTGTCGTGCCCTCTTCACGGACAATTCCTTCGACCTCATGGCTTGGTTTTTGCTCTGACATGCACTGTCAACTGTGGGACCTTATATAGACAGGTGTGTGCCTTTCCAAATCATGTCCAATCAATGTAATTTAGCACAGGTGGACTCCAATCAAGTTGTAGAAACATCTCAAGGATGATCAATGGAAACAGGATGCACCTGAGCTCAATTTAGAGTCTCATAGCAAAGGGTCTGAATACTTTTGTAAATAAGGTATTTATGTTTTTATTTTTAATACATTTGAAAAAAGATGTGTAAAAGGTGAAGGGGTCTGAATCCTTTCTGAATGCGCTGTATGTATGCAATACCCTGATGCATTCAGTGCGCTATATTATTTTGTAGTCTTCGTTCAAAAATAAAATATTTCTCATATCGCGTATCCATTTCGTAACGGGTCCAACTTTTTGGACCCTTGAAGACCTTTACTCAATTCCCTATATAGTGTCCTAAGAGCCCTGGTCACAAGTAGTGCACTAGAGTATAGGGTGCCATTTCGGATAAAGCCAGATACAGGACTCACTCAATGTCCAGTTTCCTGGGACTGGCCAGTTCCCTGGCACTGCCACTCAGCGCGTTGAGGATGACCAAAGGATTCAGAACATTCTTCTCGAAGAACAACAGCCACACATGGAGCTTCTCAAACCACATCACATGGGCCGCACCTACAAACAAATAAACAAAGGGTTTGGTCAGTCAGCAGAGCGGCTATGTTGTGAATATAAACTATTACACACTGGACTCGTTTCCCAGACATAGACTAAGCCTACTCTTGGACTTAAAAGCACTTTGAATTGAAACTCCATTGAACATGCATTGTAGTGCTGGATAGGCTTAATCTAGGTCTGATAAACCGGTCCCTACAATTTTAACTGACAGCAGGAAAGACAATTTCCACCAATCCAGTTGGGTATTTGGGGTGACTTACCTCGAACCTCAAACTGGTAGTACTCCTTGGTCTTGAGCAGCGGGTGTGAGAAGCAGTACCAGGGCAGCTGCTTGCGGACCTGTGGCAGCAGGTAGTGTGTTAGCAGGCCCACTGCTCCAAGCAGAGAGTACAGCACATAACTCAGGAACGGCTGGGGTTGTATACAGAGTAGGGAGGGAGAGAGAGAAATATATATATATATATATTAGATAGAGGTGGTGGTACAGGGCGGGATAGATGAGTTAAAGATGTTATACAGTACACACGTGATAGAATAACAATTATACTTCATAACATTTTCTTATCAGGCATTTTGCTGTCAACCTGAGACACACACCCCCAACAGGTTGGAAACCAGAAACATGGCAAAGCAGTTTAGTGTCTTGCTCAAGGGCACAGCAAGAGATGGTGATTAGGTGTACAACACCTGGTAGGCAGAGAGAACGTACCGTGGCAGAGCTCTACTGTACTGTACCTGCAGAACATGGTGCTGACGTGGCAGAGCTCTACTGTACTGTACCTGCAGAACAATGGTGCTGACGTGGCAGAGCTCTACTGTACTGTACCTGCAG
This sequence comes from Thymallus thymallus, assembly GCA_023634145.1. NCBI lineage: Eukaryota > Metazoa > Chordata > Actinopteri > Salmoniformes > Salmonidae > Thymallus > Thymallus thymallus. The sequence goes on along the minus strand of CM042406.1, from coordinate 34,656,978 downwards.
AACAATGGTGCTGACGTGGCAGAGCTCTACTGTACTGTACCTGCAGAACAATGGTGCTGACGTGGCAGAGCTCTACTGTACTGTACCTGCAGAACATGGTGCTGACGTGGCAGAGCTCTACTGTACTGTACCTGCAGAACATGGTGCTGACGTGGCAGAGCTCTACTGTACTGTACCTGCAGAACATGGTGCTGACGTGGCAGAGCTCTACTGTACTGTACCTGCAGAACAATGGTGCTGACGTGGCAGAGCTCTACTGTACTGTACCTGCAGAACATGGTGCTGACGTGGCAGAGCTCTACTGTACTGTACCTGCAGAACATGGTGCTGACGTGGCAGAGCTCTACTGTACTGTACCTGCAGAACAATGGTGCTGAAGTGGCAGAGCTCTACTGTACTGTACCTGCAGAACATGGTGCTGACGTGGCAGAGCTCTACTGTACTGTACCTGCAGAACATGGTGCTGACGTGGCAGAGCTCTACTGTACTGTACCTGCAGAACGATGAACATGGTGCTGACGTGGATGGCGAAGTACAGGACTGCGATGACAACACAGACGATCAGGTCGGAATGAAGACGCTCGCTCTGGGGGACAGACAGGAGGACGGTTAGGTTAGGAGGAAAGGACACAGACAGACAAACCTGTGCTGTGAGCCAACACACAAACAGATCTGGGACCAGGCGAGAATCAGAGGTGGTTGATATTGATGCCTGATGTCAGAACAGTAAGGTTTGGAATTACACATCAACATGAACATCCTTAATCTACAGCCTAGAGACATTACAGTGATCAAGTTCTGACTGGATTAGCTTTGACTAACTAACAACTCACAAGGGAGGGAGGGTTAGGAGGGTTGGAGACCGAGAGGAGGGAGGGTTGGAGGCCGAGAGGAGAGGAGGGTTGGAGGCCGAGAGGAGAGGAGGGTTGGAGGCCGAGAGGAGAGGAGGGTTGGAGGCCGAGAGGAGAGGAGGGTTGGAGGCCGAGAGGAGAGGAGGGTTGGAGACCGAGGAGGAGAGGAGGGTTGGAGACCGAGAGGAGAGGAGGGTTGGAGACCGAGGAGGAGAGGAGACCGCTGCCTGACAATGCTGCGCCACTCTGGAGGCCCAATGACAAACCATTTCTGTATGGACCTTGTTTTGTGCACAGGGACATTGTCATGCTGAAATAGGAAAGGGCCTTCTCCAAACCACAAAGTTGGAAGCATAGAATCATCTAGAATGTCATTGTATGTTGTAGTGTTAAGATTTCTCTTCACTGGAACTTAGGGGCCTGAACCATGAAAAACAGCCCCAGACCAGTATTGCTCCTACACCAAACTTTACAGTTGGCACTATGCATTCGGGCAGGTAGCGTTCTCCTGGAATCCGCCAAACCATGATTCGTCCATCGGACTGCCAGGTGGTGAAGTGTGATTCATCACTCCAGAGGACGCGTTTCCACTGCTCCAGAGTCCAATGGCGGCGAGCTTTACACCACTCCAGCCGACGCTTGGCATTGAGCATGGTGATCATAGGCTTGTGTGCGGCTGCTCGGCCATGGAAACCCATTTCATGAAGCTCCTGATGAACAGTTATTGTGCTGACGTTGCTTCCAGAGGCAGTTTGGAACTCAGTAGTGAGTTTTGCAACCGAGGAGAGACGATTTTTACACAATACGCACTTCAGCAGACGGCGGTCCCGTTCTGTGAGCTTGTGGCCATGCCGTTGTTGCTCCTAGACGTTTCCACTTCACAATAACAGCACTTACAGTTGACCGGGGCAGCTCCAGCAGGGCTGACATTGTATGAATTTCACTGCTCGACTGAGGGACCTTACAGATAATTGTATGTGTGGGGTACAGAGATGAGGTAGTCAACCAGAAATCATGTTAAACACTATTATTGCACACAGAGTCCATGCAACTTATTATGTGACTTGTTAAGCACATTTTTACTCCTTAACGTATTCAGGCTTGCCATAACAAAGGGGTTGAATACTTATTGACTTCAGCTTTTCATAAAAAATAAAAACATAATTCCACTGACATTATGGGGTGTTGTGGGTAGGCCAGTGACACAAAATCTCAATTGAATACATTTTAAATTCAGGCTGTAACTCAACAAAACATGTCAAGTGGTGTGAATATTTTGTGAAGGCACTGTAACTAACTAGTTAACTAACTACTCACCACAGAGCCCCTGAGCTTCTCAGGTAAAGGGTCCTGCACCTCAGACAACTAGTTAACTACTCACCACAGAGCCCCTGAGCTTCTCAGGTAAAGGGTCCTGCACCTCAGACAGGGGGTCTTCTGTGTTCTTGTGTTTCAGGTTGGGCAGAAGCTTGGAATGCACCAAGGACCTATAGAGGGGAAAAGGCAGTGAAAATACAATCCACTGCTAAATGCTACTATGGTGAAGGATAGTACGTCGAAACGTCATATTTCATGAAGTCCCAGAGAATAGTGTAGTTATAGCATGTATAAAAATGGCTGCCAGATAGAAGGGGAGGTCCTGTAGGACAGGCTCACATCAGGACAGAGGGGTCGCTGCTCTGCCGGCTCAGATGGTAGGAGACCGCCACCAGGAGGCCACAGAACACAGAGAACAACACAGGGATGTGCTGCGGTTCCCAGGTCTCCTGTTAGACAGAGGAACATACAGGAGTTAGAACCATCAGAAACACAGAACGTTAGAACCACAGACTACAGCTCAGGGATGAGAGGTTAGTTCTGACTGACCTTCAGGGCCCCGTAGCAGAGGCCATAGAGCAGGGCCACGGTGACCACGCTACGCAGGACACTGTAGAGAGATGACAGAAGGCTGGTGGAGGCTGTGTGGAGGAGCAGATAGAGGAGAAGAGGTCATCACCACATCAGATCAGATAGTGTTTGACATTTGGTGCAACGCAAACCTGCATTATCAGCATTTTCTCTCTCTGTGAATCACGTCAGAATGTGTAAATGAAGTGCTTAAGTTGCCCACAACTTAAAAAGGTCAAAGGTCACCTTAGCAGTGAGACAGCAGAGAGCATCTACTGTATACAGTAGTGTGTGTACTGCCATGTATTTAATATATATTTAATTTATTCACTGACCGTTCCCCCCGAACACGTGGATATCCAGCTGCTCAAAGAGGTACATGACGAAGGTGTTGACCTGGGGTAGGAGCCCCACGAAGAACACGACAGGAAAGCACAGAGTGAACACTACAGGAAGGGAAACAGAGAGATAATTTACTAAAAGCCCACTTCTTACGACCAAAAAACTACAGTTGAAGTCGGAAATGTACTTACACCTTAGCCAAATAGATTCAAACTCAGTTTTTCTGACATTTAATCCTAGTAAAAATTCCCTGTCTTAGGTCAGTTAGGATCACCACTTTATTTTAAGAATGTGAAATGTCAGAATAATAGTAGAGAGAATGATTTATTTCAGCTTTTATTTCTATCATCACATTCCCAGTGGGTCAGAAGTTTACATACACTCAATTAGTATTTGGTAGCATTGCCTTTAAATTGTTTAACTTGGGTCAAACGTTTCGGGTAGCCTTCCACAAGCTTCCCACAATAAGTTGGGTGAATGTTGGCCCATTCCTCCTGACAGAACTGGTGTAACCGAGTCAGGTTTGTAGGCCTCCTTGCTCACACACGCTTTTTCAGTTCTGCCCACAAATGTTGTATAGGTTTGAGGTCAGGGCTTTGTGATGGCCACTCCAATACCTTGACTTTGTTGTCCTTAAGTTGCCATTTTGCCACAACTTTGGAAGTATGCTTGGGGTCATCGTCCATTTGGAAGACCCATTTGTGACCAAGCTTTAACTTCCTGACTGATGTCTTGAGATGTTGCTTCAATATATCCACATAATTGTCCTCATGATGCCATCTATTTTGTGAAGTGCACCAGTCCCTCCTGCAGCAAAGCAACATGATGCTGCCACCCCCAGTGCTTCACGGTTGGGATGGTGTTCTTCGGCTTGCAAGACTCCCACTTTTTCCTCCAAACATAACGAGGGTCATTATGGCCAAACAGTTCTATTTTTGTTTCATCAGACCAGAGGACATTTCTCCAAAAAGTACGATCTTTGTCCCCATGTACAGTTGCAAACCGTAGTCTGGCTTTTTTTATGGAGGTTTTGGAGCAGTGGCTTCTTCCTTGCTGAGCGGCCTTTCAGGTTATGTCGATATAAGACTCGTTTTACTGTGGATATAGATACTTTTGTACCTGTTTCCTCCAGCATCTTCACTTTGGTTTCGCACCAAAGTACGTTCATCTCTAGGAGACAGAGCACGTCTCCTTCCTGAGCGGTATGACAGCTGCGTGGTCCAATGGTGTTTATACTTGCATACTATTGTTTGTACAGATGAACGTGGTACCTTCAGGCGTTTGGAAATTGCTCCCAAGGATGAACTAGACATGTGGAGGTCTACAAAAAAAAAAGGTCTTGCCTGATTTTCTTTTGATTTTCCCATGATGTCGAGCAAAGAGGCACTGAGTTTTAAGGTAGGCCTTGAAATACATCCACAGGTACACGTCCATTTGACTCAAATTATGTCTATTAGCCTATCAGAAGCTTCAAAAGCCATGACATTTTCTGGAATTTTCCAAGCTGTTTAAAGGCACAGTCAACTTAGTTTATGTAAACTTCTGACCCACTGGAATTGTGATATAGTGAATTATAAGTGAAATAATCTGTCTGTAAACAATTGTTGGAAGAATTACTTGTGTCATGCACAAAGTAGATGTCCTAATCGACTTGCCAAAACTATAGTTTGTTAACATGAAATCTGTGGAGTGGTTGAAAAATTAGTTTTAATGACTTCAACCTAAGTGTATGTAAACATCCGAGTCAGTGTTCATGTTTCCACACATTTGTGGGAAGATTAACCCCTTGTGGGCTAAAAGAGATCCAAACAACAAACATATCCAGGTAGTAGGGTGTATGTACAGTAGTAAGGTCTCACCTATGACGAGGTCCCTGGCAGAAGAGAGAACCAGGGAGCTGGTGAGGGCGACACCGTACAGGGTGAACCGGCCTGAACTGGTCCTGTCACTGCCATAGTCCAACAACCAGATCAACACACAGCACAGGCAGAAGTAGACGGGCCGGCTGTAGGCGATGATACGATTATGTCCCTGCAGACAAAGAGGCAGTAGAGTCGGTTATGTCCCTGCAGACAAAGAGGCAGTAGAGTCGGTTATGTCCCTGCAGACAGAGGCAGTAGAGTCGGTTATGTCCCTGCAGACAGAGGCAGTAGTCGGTCCACCAAAAGAGTACCTTTTGCGTCCCTTTGATATATTCAGTAGAAATTGTGAACCAATATTGAACTTTAAAAGCCTGTTATATTAAATGAAGTGCCTTTTATAGACCACATGGAAAATCCCATAAATCAGATGTTTTATATGAAAAGAGAATCCAGCCTCCATGTACCCCTGCGACTTCTAGGAGGATTTTAACCCACTTTACTCCAACGTGTCTACTACTTTCACCATCGTTGTAAAGCCCTAGTTATTTTGGTGCTTTGACAAAGTCATTTCTGAAGATGATAATTTATTTCATGTGATTAATGATTCCTTTACATCGGTCCCTCATTTTAAGGTCAACCTGTTCCTTTGAGAGAGAGAGCGAGGAGAGAGGAGAGTATACATAGATATATATATAGATAGTAAAAATAAATACAAATATAGTCAATTCATAGTGAAAAAGCAAGTGAACTGGTTCTGTACTTTTTTACCATTTTAACAAGGAGGGTTAAGCTAAGTTGGAGTCTAGAAACAGGCCTAGTGGTTAGAGCGTTGGGCCCGTAACCGAAAGGTTGCTGGATCGAATCCCTGAGCTGATAAGGTAAAAAAAAATATGTTGTTCTGCCCCTGAACAAGGCAGTTAACCCACTGTTCCTAGGCCGTCATTGTAAATAAGAATTTGTTCCTAACTAAACTTGCCTAGTTAAATAAAGGTTAAATAAATAAAAAAATCTTAAATTCAGGTTAAGTTGTAGTGTAGAGTCCTAGACAGAAGCAGGCTGACTGTAGTGGGAGAGAATGCCGCTCTCGCCTGTCATGCAATCAGAACCATGTTACCGTTCAGCTCTACCCATCTCTCTGCTATGGCTGTGCTGAAAACTAAAGGCAGAAACAAACTGGACAGCCAGCATGACCTCCGAGTTGCCCTGACAACCATCATCCCAGACATCAATAAACCTATCAATCTGAAGAAACAACCTCAGTTCACACACACACACACACACACACACACACACACACACACTAAATAAACAGGTAAATTAGTTATTGTTCAGTATGTTAATTAATATAGTTCATTCATTCTGACATTCATATTACATTTTATTGAACTGGTTAAAAACGTTTCATGGTTGTGAAGTTATTCACATGGTAATTTCTAATCCTAATCTGTTTTAAACACGGGTGTGTGTTACTGTTCATTAACATTACTGGACTGGTTTGATGTCATGTTCTGAATCTGATCATTTATTACACCCCACTCCTGAACTGGTTGCTTAATCAAATGGCTTATTCTCTTCAATTGATAATACATGTTATCTCAGTTAATATGGCTGTGTAGACTTTTTTTAACACCATAATAGTAGCCCATTGAGACAGAGTCTATTTGGCAAGTGAAGCCTACCCAAGAAGGCAGCTGAAATAGAACATCACAACATGTAATCATCAACAGTCCATAGTATTGGATCACGACTCAATTGTCATTGTCAATTTTGGGTCCCCAAGCAAAACCAGTTGAGAACCACTGGTCTAAACTCTAGTCAGCTATTTAAAGCCCTATGCCTGCAGGGGGGTAGACCACATTAATAAAATACATTCTCAGGACAGACTGGGAGAGGGAGGAGGGAGACAAGGGGGAGCAAGAGAGGAACAGGGGAGGGGAGACAGGGGGAGGGAGAGAAGGGGGAGCGAGAGAGGAACAGGGGGAGGGGAGAGAAGGGGGAGTAACAGACTGACTCCAAAGTGAGAAAGCCATTTTGAGAGCTCACCTCAGGGCAGAGAGAGGACTATAGTAAGACCATAGAATCAAATAACCTAATTCATGTAAGCAAGGGAGGAGAAGAACCCTTAACTGTAGAACAAGGAATATGGCAGATATGAGTAGAAAGATAGAGAGATGCTTACAGTACAGAGATGCTTACAGTACAGAGATGCTTACAGTACAGAGATGCTTACAGTAGATATATATAGAGATGCTTACAGTAGATATATATAGAGATGCTTACAGTAGATATATATAGAGATGCTTACAGTAGATATATATATAGAGATACTTACAGTAGAGATATATAGAGAGAGATAGAGATGCTTACAGTAGATATATATAGAGATACTTACAGTAGAGATATACAGCGGGTGAAATAAGTATTGAACACGTCACCATTTTTCTCAGTAAATATATTTCCAAAGGTGCTATTGACATGAAATGTTCACCAGATGTTGGTAACAACCCAAGTAATCCATACATACAAAGAAACCAAAACAAATAAGTTCAGAAATTAAGTTATGTGTAATAATGTGAAATGACACAGGGAGAAAGTATTGAACACATGAAGAAAGGGAGGTTCAAAAAGGCATGGAAAGCCAAGACAACAGCTGAAAACTATCAGTAATTAAAAAGCAACCCAGCCCCCTGTCAGTGCAAATTAATATCAGCTGGTTCAGTCCCAACTGATGGCCTACAAAAAGGTCTCATTGCCAAGGTGTCACACAAGACACATCTCATGATGGGTAAAAGCAAAGAGCTGTCTCAAGACCTTCGCAACCTAATTGTTGCAAAACATAATGATGGCATTGGTTATAGGCGCATTTCTAAGCTTCTGAATGTTCCAGTGAGCACTGTTGGGGCCATAATACGGAAGTGGAAAGACAATCATTTCACCATAAATTTGACTCGACCAGGTGCTCCTCGTAAATTTGCCCATTCATCTATCCTTCAATTATGTGAAGTTTGCCAGTACCATTTGCTGAAAAGCAGCCCCACACCATGATGTTCCCACCTCCAAACTTCACTGTTGGTATGGTGTTTTTAGGGTGATGTGCAGTGCCATTTCTCCTCCAAACATGGTGTGTATTATGACATCCAAACAGTTCAATTTTGCTCTCATCTGACCACACTATATTCTCCCAGTATTTCACTGGCTTTTCCAAATGTTGTGCAGCAAACTTTAAACAAGCTTCAACATGCTTTTTTTTCAGCAATGGAGTCTTGCGTGGTGAGCGTGCATACAGGCCATGGCGGTGGAGTGCATTACTTAATGTTTTCTTTGAGACAACAGTACCTGCTAATTGCAGGTATTTTTGAAGCTCTCCACAAGTGGTCCTTGGCTCTTGGACAACTCTTCTGATTATTATTTTCACTCCTCTGTCAGAAATCTTGCGAGGAGCATCTGGTCGAGGCAAATCTATGGTGAAATTATTGTCTTTCCACTTCCGTATTATGGCCCCAACAGTGCTCACTGGAACATTCAGAAGCTTAGAAATGCGCCTATAACCAATGCCATCATTATGTTTTGCAACAATTAGGTTGCGAAGGTCTTGAGACAGCTCTTTGCTTTTACCCATCATGAGATGTGTCTTGTGTGACACCTTGGCAATGAAACCTTTTTGTAGGCCATCAGTTGGGACTGAACCAGCTGATATTAATTTGCACTGACAGGGGGCTGGATTGCTTTTTAATTACTGATAGTTTTCAGCTGTTGTCTTGGCTTTCCATGCCTTTTTGAACCTCCCTTTCTTCATGTGTTCAATACTTTTTCCCTGTGTCATTTCACATTATTACACATAACTTAATTTCTGAACTTATTTGTTTTGGTTTCTTTGTATGTATGGATTACTTGGGTTGTTACCAACATCTGGTGAACATTTCATGTCAATAGCTCCTTTGGAAATATATTTACTGAGAAAAATGGTGACGTGTTCAATACTTATTTCACCCGCTGTATATAGAGATGCTTACAGTAGATATAGAGATGCTTACAGTAGATATAGAGAGAGATGCTTACAGTAGAGATATATATATATAGAGAGATAGAGAGATGTGTACAGTAGAGATATATAGAGATGCTTACAGTAGATATATATATAGAGAGAGATAGAGAGATGCTTACAGTACAGAGATGCTTACAGTACAGAGATGCTTACAGTACAGAGATGCTTACAGTACAGAGATGCTTACAGTACAGAGATAGAGAGATGCTTATACTAGAGATATATAGAGAGAGATGCTTACAGTACAGAGATGCTTACAGTACAGAGATAGAGATATGCTTATACTAGAGATATATAGAGAGAGATGCTTACAGTACAGAGATGCTTACAGTACAGAGATAGAGAGATGCTTATACTAGAGATATATAGAGAGAGATGCTTATAGTACAGAGATGCTTACAGTACAGAGATAGAGATGCGTACAGTAGAGAGATATAGAGATGCGTACAGTAGAGAGATGGAGAGATGCGTACAGTACAGAGATGCTTACATTACAGAGAGAGAGATGCTTACAGTAGAGATGGAGATGCTTACAGTAGAGATATATAGAGATGCTTACAGTAGAGATGGAGATGCTTACAGTAGAGATATATAGAGATGCTTACAGTAGAGATAGAGATGCTTACAGTAGAGATAGAGATGCTTACAGTAGAGATAGAGATGCTTACAGTAGAGATGGAGATGCTTACAGTAGAGAGAGAGATGCTTACAGTAGAGATATATAGAGAGAGATAGAGATGCGTACAGTAGAGAGATGGAGAGATGCGTACAGTACAGAGATGGAGAGATAGAGATGCTTACATGTCTAGGAGAAGAGGAGTCTGGTTGTACACTCTGACATAGAAAGAAAAACAACTGGGTTAAATAATGTCATAAAGTGTGACAGTTTACATTAGTGAAGTAGCACCAGCTTTTCTTTAAGAATGTTTTACATGCAATGACTGGTGTTGTTTTACCTAATGAAGTTGAATGCACTGATTGTAACTCATTTGCTCTGCATAAGAGTCTGCTAATCACTAAAATGTTCATGTTAAATATACTAAAATGTACAGTGTTAATGTAAAAATGTGACTAATATGTAAATATTAAAATGTAAACCTTGAGTAGTGAGTACTGGCAGCTGGCGATGACCAGGCAGAACTGGAAGACCCAGATGTCAGTGAAGAATCCGCTGACCAGTAGGACTGACCCCAGGAAGGCCACCAGGACTGCTAGCACCACCGCTAGGATGTTTTCTAGAACCTCGCGGTTTCTGTCATATCGGGGGATATGTCAAGACGGAATATATTATATTATCTCACAACTAAGTACAGGCTTTTCCAGACCATGTGGCCTGACCAGTAAAAAAATCCTGGTCTAAGGTTAGTGACCAATGGAAATACTCCTGGTCTAAGGTTAGTGACCAATGGAAATACTCCTGGTCTAAAGTTAGTGACCAATGGAAATACTCCTGGTCTAAGGTTAATGACCAATGTCCATTCTTCAGGGGTACTTCTGTAACTTCACCTGTTAACCAACAAACTAACCTGTCGAACAGAGCCAGCAGGGTGAGTCTGTCAAAGTGCAGGCCCACCCACAGGTAAGGCAGCAGCCAGAAGCGGTAGTGCTGTTTGGCCTTGCGTGCTGCAGCTGTGGCCAGGTCCTCCAGGTCCAGAGGAGCATCCTGGAGCTCTGGGCTCAGCTCTACATCCTGCTGTTCTAACAGCTCTGGGTCAATGGTCAGGAGACGGTTCAGACGGATCTGTAGAACACCCACCCAAAACAGATCAGGGGGATGGACACACTGGCGTATCTAATGCTTCTTAGGGAGTTCTTTACGAGTTCTAGTTTAGAAAACAATGTTGAAACAGAAGCAAGAGTTACAGGGACGGTAAAAACTAAATAACTCCGACATTAAGTCAAAACAGACACACACACAGTGTAGACTGTAGTGCACACACACTGTAAACAGTAAACACACATGATGACCACTCACCAGGTCATGAGGGTAGAAGCGAACTGAGGTAGATCTGGAGAGGTGGGAGTCTGCGTCCCTGTGGTGAAACAACAACACGGTGACATCATTGGTACTAGACCCGGCCTCTGGTCAAATGTAGTGCACTATATAGGGAATAGGGAGCCATTTCAGACGCAGACATTCCCTGTGATTAGTTGGGATTATGAACTAACCATATGTTGTTGGAGGCACGTTGTGTTGCAGGTTCAAAGTTGACCAGGGACATGTCACATCCCTCCGCCTCGTACAAGGAGGAAGTGTGCTTCCCTGGAATCACAACACAACACACAGCCTGTTACTCTGACTAGAAAACCAACTACCTGTTGGAGAACATAACCCATCTACTGTACATGAAGATGAATGTGGTAAATCTGAGTCTGTTGGACACAATTCAAGATTCATATTTAGTTTGCAACGGAAAACAAACCCCATGGATGCTTCACCTTACTCCCTACATCAGTGGTAACCAACCTTTGAGTCAAAATGCAAGCAGAGAGCTGTTTTTATTTTAATGACTTTAAAATACGATAACCAATTAAAACCAGTTATGTAGCAATGAGGTTTGTGTATATACAGTATAGGCCAAATCCATTGTCACTACATATTGGTAGTGAGGTATATGATCAAACTGGTAATATATCATTTGTTGTATTACTTGTTAGACACAGCTGAGTGAGCATACATTTAAACACTTTGCTTTCTTTATTTTACTGGACTGATGGAGCCTGCATCTGATGGTCAGTCTGAGAGGAGGGAGAGCATCAGAGGGGAGGGAGAGCATCAGAGGAGAGGGAGAGCATCAGAGGAGAGGGAGAGCATCAGAGGAGAGGGAGGAGAGGGAGAGCATCAGAGGGGAGGGAGAGCATCAGAGGAGAGGGAGGAGAGGGAGAGCATCAGAGGAGAGGGAGGAGAGGGAGAGCATCAGAGGAGAGGGAGGAGAGGGAGAGCATCAGAGGAGAGGGAGAGCATCAGAGGAGAGGGAGAGCATCAGAGGGGAGGGAGAGCATCAGAGGAGAGGGAGAGCATCAGAGGAGAGGGAGGAGAGGGAGAGCATCAGAGGAGAGGGAGGAGAGGGAGAGCATCAGAGGGGAGGGAGAGCATCAGAGGAGAGGGAGGAGAGGGAGAGCATCAGAGGGGAGGGAGAGCATCAGAGGAGAGGGAGAGCATCAGAGGGGAGGGAGAGCATCAGATGGGAGGGAGAGCATCAGCGGGGCCGCCTCCCACCGTCCCTCCCCTCTCCCTCCCTCCACTGACCGTCTTCCAACTGATGGTGAACCGCGAGTCGCACCACATAATGTCTGCCTCATCGATTTGCTACTCTAAAAAGTTGCACACAGGTTTTTGCCGTACGGTACATTTGAATTAGTCTTCACAATCCATGCGCCCCATCACAACAAGAACCACGCTGCAACTTAGCATCTTTTTCTGTGGTTTACTACAGGCACCGCACCGCACCGCACAGCAGACATTTATTTTCTTACTAATTTGTAAAAATGTATTGGGATTTATCAGGGCTCAGCACCCCTATTTCCCACGGCTATGACGCAACCTAGTCCGTCAGATGAGTCACAGCGGTGTGGATTGTCTCAAAATGAAATGAATGGACTACTGCCGGAATGCAAACAGTTTGACGCAACAGTTGTGAACGAGGCTTTCTCTAGTCATGGTTTTAAAAGAGCAGAAATCTCACAATATACATTTTGCTTTGCACTTGAGGAAGCTGCAGACTCTGTAATCTGAAGTATCCGATTTGCCAGCAGTAGGCCTTTAGGTGCATTTGATTTTCTCTCCGTGATTTTGTATCTTCACATGAAATTGTAAGAAATGTGAATACTTTGCCTACCCAGCATGCAGGGCAGCTGAAACAAGTGCCCCTACCAACAACAGCGCGAGACAAATAAAATAAATAGGAATGCAAGGCTTTATCGTTGGGTTTTTGACAGAAATATTTGGTGATCAACTAGGAATGCCTTGGAGATCGAACTGTCGGATCGCGATAGACTGGTTGGTGAGCACTGCCCTACATTTGACCAGGTAGTACACTATGTAGGGAATAGAGTGCCATTTGGGATACACACCATGACTGCAAATACTATATGCCACAGTCTATAAAAAAAACACCATCTGTAGTTAGTCCCATACACTCTGATCTCATTGGCTGATGACACCAGTCCACCAATCAAACAATTCACAAAAAGTTGATGACGATCTTTGACGACTCCAAACTTAAGTGGTGCCTCGTCTCATATCCATCAAGACAAGGCAGAAAACTGACATTATTAGGTTGACAAACCCAATTTCTGATACCTCACATGCTTGGTCACAGATACCTTAGAAAAAAGGTAGGGGCGTGGATCACAAAACCAGTCAGTATCTGGTGTGACCAACGTTTGTCTCATGCAGCGCAACATCTCCTTCACATGGAGTTGATCAGGCTGTTGATTGTGGCCTGTGGAATGGAAGTGGAACACGCTGTCGTACAAGTCAATCCAAAGCATCCCAAACATGCTCAATGGTTGACATGTCTAGTGAGTATGCTGGCCGTGGAGCCGTGCATTATCATGCTGAAACATGAGGTGATGGTGGCAGATGAATGGCATGACAATTGTGATTAATCCGTGAAGAGCACACTTCTCCAGCATGCCAGGTGAGCATTTGCCCAATGAAGTCGGTTACAACGACGAACTACACTCAGGCCAAGACCAAGGTGAGGACAACAAGCACACAGATGAGCTTCCCTGAGATGGTTGTTGAGGTCCTGGGCTGGCGTGGTGACACGTGGTCTGCAGTTGTGAGGCCGGTGTCTTGGGGGTTTGGACCACAGTGTCTTGGGGGTTTGGGTACCCATATCCATAGTCAGAGCCGGCCCTAGCCTTTTGGAGGCCTTAAGTAAAATTTTGTTTGGGGGGGAGGGGGGTGGGGGGGGGGGCCTCCACCATGTGAGCAAAACATTTGAGTGGCCCTGCTCTTGACAGAGGAGAGCAAAAGTTTGACTGGACCGTCTTCACCAAGCCTGTCCCTGACTGGACCGTCTTAACAAAGCCTGACCCTGACTGGACCGTCTTAACAAAGCCTTTCATTGTAGGATCAGGTCCTCACCTGTAACTAATCCTAGATCAGGACTGAGCTCCCTTCATCTTCTCCCTACCGAAGTCATCCTGCAGGATGGTAGCATTGTGGGTACTGTAGTACATCAAATTTTTTACCTTTATTTTACTAGTCAGTTAAGATCAAATTCTTATTTACAATGACGGCCTAGGAACAGTGGGTTAACTGCCTTGTTCAGGGGCAGAACGACAGAGTTTTACCTTGTCAGCTCGGGGATTCGATCCGGCAACTTTTCAGTTAAGGGCCCAACGCCCTAACCACTAGGCTACCTGCCGCCCCATGTTACATATCCCTACCGAAGTCATCCTGCCGGCTGGTAGAGCATTGTGGGAACTGTAGTACATCATGTTACATATCCCTACCGAAATCATCCTGCCGGCTGGTAGAGCATTGTGGGAGCTGTAGTACATCATGTTACATATCCCTACCGAAGTCATCCTGCCGGGTGGTAGAGCATTGTGGGAACTGTAGTACATCATGTTACATATCCCTACCGAAGTCATCCTGCCGGCTGGTAGAGCATTGTGGGAACTGTAGTACATCATGTTACATATCCCTACCGAAATCATCCTGCCGGGTGGTAGAGCATTGTGGGAACTGTAGTACATCATGTTACATATCCCTACCGAAGTCATCCTGCCGGCTGGTAGAGCATTGTGGGAACTGTAGTACATCATTTTACATATCCCTACCGAAGTCATCCTGCAGGCTGGTAGAGCATTGTGGGAACTGTAGTACATCATGTTACATATCCCTACCGAAGTCATCCTGCAGGCTGGTAGTGCCTACGGTAGAGGCCTTATCCTGAGAGCCCTCCAGGTGTGCACTTCCATTCCTGGCCAGCAGGGAGGCGCTAGCGCTCAGCACGTTCACCTGGGACGGGGTTCTGGACGGCTGACCTTTCACCTGGGAAGTAGAAGGCTGGGAGGCCTGGCTGAGAGCCTCCTGAAGACTGAACGGAGGAGAAGAGAGACAGGGACAGGAGGAAAGGGGGACATGGGAACGTGGACAGGAAGTGGAAGGGGGAGAGGAGAGAGAGGAGTTACAGTTGTAGTAGTAGACAGTAATAAGACATATGAGATGTGGAGGAAGCAGATAAACACTAGTTCGATATAAACGTTTAAAATATAGAAATAATATCAGGGTTAGGGGACATATGTGGAGAGAATCATTTAATGTATTATATGTAACCTTTATTTAACTAGGCAAATCAGTTAAGAACACATTCTTATTTACAATAATGGCCTAGCAACAGGGTCAGCCCCTGGAGCTAATTAGGGTTAAGTTCCTTGCTCAAGGACACAGACAGGTTTTTCACCTTGTCAGCTCGGGTACTCGAACCAGCAACCTTTCGGTTACTGGCACAATGCTCTACCCGCTAGGATACCTGCCGCCCCAATAAGAGCAGGGAACCAAAAGGACATTTATAACTCACACAGGATAGGGGAGGACGTGTACTCAGAGATACAGGATGGGACCTTAGGAAGAGAGATACAGCGGGTGATAGGTTACACCACTAGAAGGCTGGTACAGACCACTAGAAGGCTGGTACAGACCACTAGAAGGCTGGTACAGACCACTAGAAGGCTGGTACAGACCACTAGAAGGCTGGTACAGACCACTAGAAGGCTGGTACAGACCACTAGAAGGCTGGTACAGACCACTAGAAGGCTGGTACAGACCACTAGAAGGCTGGTACAGACCACTAGAAGGCTGGTACAGACCACATTTAGAAATGTGACCCTACTTTCTGATGGAAAATGGGGTGAAATAAATGTCAAAAATGTTGAGTAAAATCCACATAGCTGCCAGTGACAGACCAGGACACCTGGGGACTATTGTCAAAGGACGCACAGCATTTTTGTATGACAAACATATTCTGCATCTACCTGGGAGAAAGGAGAGGAAGCTGACTCTAGATTTGAAAGAAGATGGACAGATGCTATAGCATTGACATCCCTCCCCAGGAGAGCATCTTGAGGACGCTGTAACCTGATACAGCCAGGTCAAGACGATTTGTCTTATTGAACCGATCGAGCTGAGGCATACTGCCATGCATATCTCAGAGGTGATGGTATGGAAGCCAACAGTAGAGACTTGCAGTGGTGCAGTGGAAGGGATACGCTGTAGACCCACTTATTGTTCAGTGGGAATTGCATATACTCTCTTCTTAATCCCCACGACGCGTATCAAAGTAGTGTGGTGGAGGTTTACCCTGCATCAATTAATACGGCTGATGGAACAGATCACAATGGTTAGCTTCAAATGTTGATAAACTATATTTATTCACATTTTAGGCGCAGCGACGTGCACACGGCAGCAGGCCTACGCGTGAATGTTCAGGAAAAACACTGTTCTAAAATAAACACCGCCCATGAGACGCATCCTTGGCCGACCAGCTCAGCTTTGAATTGTTTTCAGGACCCAATCCTCCTCCCTGCCTTGCAGTGTAGAGGACAGGGCCCAATCCTCCTCCCTGCCTTCCAGTGTAGAGGACAGGGCCCAATCCTCCTCCCTGCCTTCCAGTGTAGAGGACAGGGCCCAATCCTCCTCCCTGCCTTCCAGTGTGGAGGACAGGACCTACACTGGTGTTAGAGGAAGGAATGAGTGGGAAAGAGTTTGATGGAAGTTGATGGAAGGGAAGAGTGGCAACCGGCTGCATGACCCAAACCCCAGAGCCCCACCTTTGACCCTGTCCATTACCCAACATGCAAAGCTCTACCCAGAAACCCTGTCCTTTACCCAACATACACTGCACAGGGTACCCTCCCGAACTCCCTCCCTGTCCGTTACCCAACATGCACAGCTAACCCTGACCCTGTCCGTGGACAGCCCAGCATGCATTGCGGAGCGTACCTGAGAGGTGATCCGATGAGGGAGGAGGGGGGCGTGGGGTTACTCCCCGCGTTGTGCCGCCGCCGCACCGCCTGCCGACGGAACGTGCTACGCTCACGCCGAAACGTGACCGTGTCCTCGCTCCCGGGGGCTGTCAAGGCAAGAGAGAGCGCAGTGGGAGGGGTCAGCAACATGGCTGACAACCATATAGTTGGATAGAGGACACACTTGTACCAAAGCCTGATAACCCGTAACGGCTCTACCCTTGCTGTCACAGAAGCTGCTACTGGAAAGAGATGAGACGAGCTCTCTAGTACATCTCAATCGTGACACCTGTCATGGCCAAGACCGTGTCGGTCCTAACGTTGTGATTCATTGTATCACCTTAGTTTTGTTAAAAGATCATGTTTGGGAGCAGCAAGACAGTGAGGGGATAGACATTCCCTTTGTCTATGCGTCAGCAGGGCTGGCCACTGCTTAGAGAAGAGGCCTTAGAACACTAGGCCTGAGCCTCACTGGGCCACCAGCAGAGTAGAGCCCTGCACAGGCATGAATTTTTAGCCCGAGCCCTACCCATGCCTGCAACGTTCAGGCCCTACGTTACCCAGGCCCGATTACTTCTGCAACATTTAAGGCCCGGAAACCAGAAATAACTTCCTCCATTAGTAAATCCATTAGCTGCTTCTCTCTGTCGGTCACTCGCTCCCTGTACACAGCTCATGGCGCTCTGAGTCTGTGTATCCATAGCAACGTCTTCACTTGGGCCACTCTGTTCAATGAAGAGACATGAGAGAGCAGTTAGCTGTTGGCTACTTTTACTCACTAAACTCAGATAAAACTCAAGGAACATTATTTTCTGTGAAATAATCTCTCCGGTCTTATATTTGATGAGGTTGAAGCACTTCTGACACCATGTTATGGTCTTAGTCAGATGTGACTGGACTGTGCAGCAGAGTATGAGCAAATGGCTCAGCTTCAAAAATGTTAGTGATCAATTTAGTGATACCAGAGCCCGTAGCAGAACCTATACAACTCAAAATCAACTCTAGACATGGAAGACAGTTCCACTGCTATGTTTCATTGTTCCCCTGTAATCAGGGGCTGATTTAGACCTGGGACACCAGGTGGGTGCAATTAATTATCAGGTAGAACAGAAAACTCATAGGCTGAGAGTTGAATACCCCTGCCCTATGCCAGTGATTTCATAACAGTGACTAACAAAAGTTCCTCCCTGAACAGACAGAGGTACTAATAGTGATCATGTGTTAAGTCAATCAGTTTGAGGAAAGCTGCAGCTATCAACAACACTACTAAAGTCTATCACACACACACACACACACCTCAACCAGTCAGTCAGTCAGTCAGTCAGATCCATACATGTTAGAGGTAATACAACCAAACCAATGATTCACCGAAACAAAAGGTTGCGCGACCTGTTAGTAACTAGGCTACTATGAAGTTTATTATAGTTGGTACTACCCTGGCTACCTCTCGATTTCTCTCTGCAGGCAAGAATGTAATCCCTCACCTCAGCTGCAAACCAACCAAACCAGGGTAGACTAGACTGTTACCGTCCACTCACTGCCAACCCTGGCAGACCGGTCTAGACACACGCAGACTCTGGTGGTATAGCCAGGCCTACACTGGTGCCCAGCTGACTGAAGAAATACCCAGCATTAATACCATGATTCACAAAGACCCACAAAATACTAGACAGGAAACCGTTAATACCAACTCAGAGAAAGAATTATTACCAAGTCCTTATATAGAGAGTGAGATCACATTGTAAAGCTACAGTAATAAGACAGTACTGCTGACCTACAGTCCTTCAGAAAGTGTTCACGCCTCCGGACTCTTTCCACATTTTGTTGTGTTAGACGGAATTTAAAATTGAGATTTTACATCACTGGCCAACACACAATACCCCATAATGTCAAAGTGGAATTATGTTTGTTGTAATGTTTACAAATTAATTCAAAAATGTAAAGCTGAAATGTCTTGAGTCAATAAGTATTCAACCCCTTTGTTATGGAAAGCCTGAATAAGTTCAGGAGTAGAAATGTGCTTAACAAGTCACATAATAAATTGCATGGACTATATGTGCAAAAATAGTGTTTTAAATGATTTTTTTGAGGTAGCCAAGCGGTTAGAGCGTTGGGCCAGTAACAGAAAGGTTGCTGGTTCGAATACCCAAGCCGACAAGGTGAAAAAAACCTGTCGATGTGTCCTTGAGCAAGGCACTTAACCCTCATTTGCTCCAGGGGCTGACCCTGTAGGTAGGCCGTCATTGTAAATAAGAATTTGTTCTTAACTGACTTGCCTAGTTAAATAAAAGGTTAATTAAAAAAAAAAAATTATAATAATAATCTCTGTACCCCACACATAAAATTATCTGTAATAGCCCTCAGTCGAGCAGTGAATTTCAAACACAGATTCAACCACAAAGACCAGGGAGGTTTTCCAATGCCTCGCAAAGAAGGGCTCCTATTGGCCGAGTGAAAACCTAAATGACAGAGTGAAAAGAAGGAAGCCTGTTCAGAATAAAAAATATTCCAAAACATGCATCCTGTTTACAACAAGGCACGAAAGTAATACTGCAAAGAATATGGCAAAGCAATTTACTTTTTGTCCTGAACAAAGTGCTATGTTTGGGGCAAATCCAATAAAACATTACTGAGTACCACTCTCCATAGTGGTGGCTGCATCATGTTATGCAGGGATGCAACCTGGTGACGGCCCAAAAAGGTGACACTTTATTTTTGCACTGAAACATGCAAAAAATCCCTGCTAACTAATCAAACAACCAAGAATATGATCTACATGATCCGTCTCTGTGTGTAAAATTAAGTGGTTACTGTGAATCTAACTCACAGATAAAACATGTAAAGAAAGCAATCCAATGTTATTTGTTGTCTAGACTTTACTGTAAATGACACTCCAGTCTTAAGCAAAAACAATCCACTAATATAGCAGATATCCATGACAGCCTTTATAATAGAACACTTGTGACCAAACATCTAAATATTGAAATAGAATGAAACAAACAGGCGTTCTATTGTTGTTCTATTTTATTGGTCACTATAGTAGACATCGATCAAGTGCACAAGGCTGTGGGCAAAACTAACGTTCACTGGGTAAAACATTTTATAATCCCCCTTAACTCACTCACACACACACACACGTGTTACTGTCAAGTTCAACACAACAAAAGCAATATCTTTGGGCTACACTACACATTATTACATTGTACACGTTCTGCCTGTGGACATCTGTTCTACAATGTGCCAGCAGAGCATGATACCCTTTGTTGGCATAATTGATCTCTTTCAGGCAGAGATTCTGAAATTGGATTAGATCATGTAATCCAGTCTTGGTTTTGATCTGGATACAACCGTCAGTATGTGTTGTAGGATCGGGATGATCCTGATCCCAGCAGAAGGGTGGATTCAGGAACAAAATGTAATAAACCCTTAAAATTGGTCAAATAATACAACATTTGTATCATGTAGTATATATATATATATATATATATATATATATATATATATATATATATATATATATATAATATTTTGCCGTTACAGTGATACAGTAGATAAAGTAGACAGGTTACCTATTAAGCCTTTCAGTACAGTCAAGTAAAAAACATTTTTTCCCATAAAATAATGGTGCATCATCAACCTCATCAACATCGTCACAGAGAGGGACATTGCGCCTGGTAGCGATGGTGTGCAGGACGATACAGGCAAGTGTTATGTTGCTCCCTGTGGTTCCACTCGCAAGTAGTTAAGGCATGCAAAGCACCTCTTCAGAACTCCATTTAAACGCTCAGTTGCACATCTTGTTTTGCAATGAGCAGGTGTTGAAGCGTGCCTGCTCAGGTGTGTTTGCTGCAAGAAAAGGGGTCATCAGCCGTGGTAGGAGTGGATAGGCACTGTCTCCTAATATTATGCCATCCGGTCGGTTGGTTTGGAGCTCTCTGTATAGAGCGCATCATGGACAGACCCAGCCCACTTCGCCACGGAGTTTGTGATGAAGTCAGTGTCGCCCACAAGTTGGATGGCATCCAACGCTTGGTCTGGGCAATCTGGTCATCCTTTGGAAATGAAATAAATTGATTGACCAGGCTGGCTAATGCGATTGACACAGCTTTCACCACATCACTCACAGTTGATTTTTTCCACTCCTATATTGTCACCAACAACTTAGTAGAACGTCCCAGATGCATAGAACAGAGCGATGAGGCTCTGTTCTTCCAGACAGACTCCATCAGGTTCTGCGTTGGAAGTTTTGGCCTGACAAGGTCTGCAATGTACTTAATATCAGCATTCCCAAAGCGAAAGCGAGCATACAGTTCCTCAGTGGTGTATTGCTCCAGTGGTTTTGTACGTTCAATGTACAACCTTTGACGGTATCCTCCCCTACCAAAACAGTGGTAGCGATGGACAATACCTGGCATGTCAAGTCCTCTGAGAAAGGCTGAATAAGATGGCTGTGTAATTGGTCTTTTCAAACACACACCCATTAAATCATCAATTAGCTGATGTGCTTTGGCTTGTGTTCAATTAAATCAATCATGCCCAAGGCCAATAAACTCTATGGTCACTAGACCAAAGAGGTGGAACCATGGACTCAAAATTTCACTGTTGCAGAAACCTACGCACTGCTGGAGGGTGTTAGGTGCCATTATGCCTCAATAGTAGGAAGTTTTAATTCTACTAAGGGTGGAGAAGTGACTAGCAAAAAGAAAAAAGACATATGGGTTGAAATCACCCAGAATGTGAATGCCATGGGGTCTTGCCAGAAGAGGACCACGGAGCAAGTGAAATTTAGATGGAAGAATCTGAAGGCCGGGGCAACAAAGGACCATGCTGAAGTAAAAAAAACAGCCAGATAGGCAACAAGCCCTTTAGGAGAGGCGATTACACAGATGTGGTTCTTGACATTATTGGAGGCAAAAACTCGCAAGCTCTGCACGGGATTCAAGGTGTTGTGGGGGACGGCCAGTTCCTCCTAATGAAGTTATTGCCACAGGAGCTCAGAAAAGAGGCTGGAAGCGTTCTTTGCCAAACAAAGATGATGATGCCTATAAATCACTTCTTAAACGAGAAACCGAAAGAGCAGAAGTACAGATTCGTCTGGCAGAGGAACAAATCCCTCTTAGCCAACTACAGCAAACCAAAGCCAGGGCTTCAAAAAGCTGATCTCACCACAAATGAAGAAGAACTCTGAACGTTCTTTATTTTGTTAACTACTGGACATTTAGCCTTTTTATGATTTAAAACACGTGTTCAAAATATCCACAATGTATATTTGTTTGTTTTTATGTATTTGTTGTGGGTCAGATGAGGGGTCTGACTGTTTAAAAGAACTTGAAAATGGAAGGGGATGTTTGTATTGTTTTCTGTCTCTTCAAATTAAAACACTTGAAGTGACCCCACGCTGGCTTTTCTACCTGTTGTTCTTTACATAGCTAGTAGCCTACATTGTGATATGTAGTCCCATTTAGAGCACTAGTAATACGGATTTGGTCATCTTGAAAAGTTTGTATCTGGATCAGGGTGATCCAATCCAATGTTGCTTTGAAAAACCGGCAGAAAAGTAAAATGGATTACCTGATCCTGGATAGCAAAACATGAGATTTCCAAATCCATATAATTCTGATCTAGATTCAACTTTTTTAACAACTGGGCCCTGATGTCGTAGCGTTAGCTGGCTGACTTTATTAGACAGCTAATTTTCAAACCATAAACTCAATTATTTGATCCGTTAAGTTGGCTAATGTTGCTCAATATTTCTCTGGCTAGCTAACGGAGAATTCGATCCATCTAGCAAGATACTTAACAATGCTAATAATACTTGTTCCACCACACTTTCGCCCTCACCTCAAACTTTCTAAATGCCAGTTGGTTTTTCGGTTAGAGCTCGTTAAGTTATCATTGGGGACGCCGTGCTGTAACTGACAAACTGCCTTTCTACTCTCTGCTGTCCAGAGAGACAGCTGTAGCTGTAACTAGCAAACTGGTTGTAACTTCTCTCTTCAGTCGTGTGTTCTGCATTCTGTTGCTATGTGAATTATTGACTGAGCCTTGGATACAGACAGTATTGCTCCAAACATACATCAGTCGGATCTACTATTTTGGATTCAAAACGGCGAAATTCGCCGAAAGGTGACTCGTTTGCATCCCTGGTTATGGGTATGCTTGTATTCATTAAGGACTGCTCGACTGAGGGACCTTACAGATAATTGTATGTGTGGAGAACAGAGATGAGGGTAGTCATTTTCAAATCATGTTAAACACTATTTTTGCAACTTATGTGACTTCTTAGGCACATGTTTACTCCTGAAACTATGTAGGCTTGCTATAACAAAAGGATTGAATACTTGACATTTTAGTTTTTGATTTTTTAACACATTTGTAAAAAAAAATATTCCACTGAGATTATGGGGTATTGTGTGTAGATCAGTGTGACAAAATCTCAATTTAATTACATTTAAATTCAGGCTGTAACATAAATGTGGAGGAATACTTTCTGAAAGCACCGTATCATATAGCAGACTTAACCTGTAATCCAAGTTTTATTTAAATTGATTCATTGATTCAATGACATTAATTAATTGGCATTGATTCATTACAGAAATTGTAATAGGTCAGAAAGTTACTGACTGTGGAATGTGCACATAATGTTATGGGCAGTAGATTTGAGGTACTGGAAAAACCTAGCCTACCAGCTAAACAGCTGCATGACTTAACAGTGCAGTGAAGGCCTAGCCTACCAGCTAAACAGCTGCATGACTTAACAGTGCAGTGAAGGCCTAGCCTACCAGCTAAACAGCTGCATGACTTAACAGTGCAGTGAAGGCCTAGCCTACCAGCTAAACAGCTGCATGACTTAACAGTGCAGTGAAGGCCTAGCCTACCAGCTAAACAGCTGCATGACCTAACAGTGCAGTGAAGGCCTAGCCTACTAGCGAAACAGCTGCATGACTTAACAGTGCAGTGAAGGCCTAGCCTACCAGCTAAACAGCTGCATGACTTAACAGTGCAGTGAAGGCCTAGCCTACTAAACAGCTGCATGACTTAACAGTGCAGTGAAGGCCTAGCCTACTAGCGAAACAGCTGCATGACTTAACAGTGCAGTGAAGGCCTAGCCTACTAAACAGCTGCATGACTTAACAGTGCAGTGAAGGCCTAGCCTACTAGCTAAACAGCTGCATGACTTAACAGTGCAGTGAAGGCCTAGCCTACTAGCGAAACAGCAGAAAATTCACTCCGAGGTTACTATGTGAGGTTACTATGTGAGGTTACTCCTCCATAATGGAAACAAGGTAACCTAACTATCTGATCAGACTGAGGTTACCAACCTGACACAGCAATAAAACATCAGGTCAGCTGAGATACCCAATCAACTATGACCCTAACCCTGGATACCCAATCAACTATGACCCTAACCCTGGATACCCACCTAATTATAACCCTGGATACCCACCTAACTATAACCCTGGATACCTACCTAACTATAACCCTGGATACCCACCTGACTATGACCCTAACCCTGGATACCCACCTAACTACAACCCTGGATACCCACCTAATTATAACCCTAACCCTGGATAACCACCTAACCCTAACCCTGGATACCCACCTAACCCTAACCCTGGATACCCACCTAACCCTAACCCTGGATACCCACCTAACTACAACCCTGGATACCCACCTAATTATAACCCTAACCCTGGATAACCACCTAACCCTAACCCTGGATACCCACCTAACTATAACCCTGGATACCCACCTGACTATGACCCTAACCCTGGATACCCACCTAACTATAACCCTGGATACCCACCTAATTATAACCCTAACCCTGGATAACCACCTAACCCTAACCCTGGATACCCACCTAACCCTAACCCTTGATACCCACCTCGTGAGGAGCCAGCGTTGGTAGCGTCCTGAGGCTCTGAAGAGAAGGCTGTCTGGCTGGGTAGACTATTCCTGGACCTGGTCACTGACTCCAGCTGCGAGGCCCTGCCCAATAGGGACGCAGCGTCCAGGACCTCCCCCTCTTTGGCTTCCAGGTCAGACTTGGAGGTGGTGAGGGGTCGGATCCCGGCGGCGGGGGTCCCCAGGCGGTGGGGCTCATTAAGGCAGGCGGACGCCGCCGTGCCGCTGTCCAGGCTCAGCACCCGGGCGTGGGTTTTGGCGTTGCCCGTGCTGGGGGTCCGACCAGAGGTGCGACGCTTGCCTCTTCCTCCGGCCCTCCCTCCTCCTCCCGCAGTTCCGGCGGGGGCTTTCTGTGAAGAGGAGGTGGAGGCGGCTGTGTGGGAGTGGCTGTGGGAGTTGCTGTGCTTGGCTTTCAGAGCGCGGTAGTGTCCCTCTGGGGAGTGGCAGGAGTGGGAGGTGGTGGAGGAGGAGGAGTCTGTGCTGAAATTATGTGACTGGGTGGACTGAAGGCTGGAGGCACAGCTAAGGTCACTCGCTTCGCTCCACTCCTCCTCCCCACCCCCGGCCCCGGCAGCGAATACCGCACTGCGCGGCTTGGCAATGCCACGCAACGACATGTAGTCCCGGTGGCGGCTGGCATCGAAGCTGCTCGCACGTTTCTTACCGGTCCGCCGGCGCCCGCTGCTGCGCCCGGCACCCGAGGAGGAAGATGTTTGTTGGACGAGGTTGGCGGACTTTGGCCTCACACCCTCCTTCTCTCCTCTCTCCAGATCCTGTTCCCTGCTGGCTGCGCAGGCCGAGCCGTCTGCACTGGTCCTCATGCTACTGCTGTAGGGGGGATCTGCCGGGGGCTCCTGGGCCGAGGCTGGGGGGTTAGGGTTGGTGTTAGAGGGGGACGTGGCGGAGGAGGAGGGCTGTTTGGCAGTCAGCTCGTTGGCATGGGGGTTCTTATTAGCCTCCCTGGAAGGCAGGCCGCTCAGTCCCCTTGAACTACTAGAATCAAGGCTGGACCCCAGAGTAGAAGTCCTGCCCTCCCCTGTAGAGGTGGGCCCGGGCCCAGAAGTCCTGCCCTCCCCTGTAGAGGTGGGCCCGGGCCCAGTAGCAGCCTCCCCCCCACCCCTACCACCCCTCTCCCTCCCAGCCCCACGATGCTCATCCCCTGACAGGGACAGTAAACTCTCTACGTGCGTGGAGCTGGTCTGCTCGCTGTGGAAGCTGCTGACGGTGCTGTTGGTGTCTCTGTCCGTGCCACTGCAGTAACTCTCTGTAGAGCCGCCACTGCTGCGTGTGTTCAGGCTGCGGAGACTGTCTGCACTGGCCTTCCCCCCTCCTCCTCCTCCTCCTCCTCCTCCTCCTCCTCCATAACCCTGGTCGGCCTGGTACAAACCTGACCCCCCCTCCCCTGCCTCGCGGGAGGCCGAGCGGGCTAACCCTAACCTGTAGGAGTCCTGCTGGTGTCTGTAGCAGTCTGTGGAGCAGCCAGAGTTGAAGGTGGAGGCCTGGTCCGGATGCTGGTAGAGCCTTTCAGCCCCAGCCCTGTCCCCGTGGCCCTGCCCTCCAGCCTCAGCCTCTGGCCGGCGGGGCCTGGCAGCTTCCAGCTCACACACCGGGTCCAGGCCCCCTCTCCAAGGAGGGGGGTAGAGGCTGAAGTCAGCTGAGGGCAGGGACGGGTCTGGGAAGGCTGATCCGGCAGAGCTGGAGGTACGGGGTAGGCCCCGGGTACGAGGATCCTTCCTGAAGGACTGGGAGTGCAGGCCATTGGCGTGGGCCGACACCTCTGTGTCGCAAGAGGAAAGGGATTGGCTGAAAGGGTGGGAGGCGGAGCTACAGAGGTTGGCGGGGTCGCAGGAGAGCTCGGAGGGGCCAAGGGAGGTGGAGGGCTGCATGGAGGCGAAGGAGTGGTTGGAGACAAGGCAGTAAATCTTTGGGTCAGACATCATGTCTGGAGGGGAGGAAAGGAGAACAATTAGTGAAGGTCTACGTGATAGCTTATTGAAGGTCAGCTCTACGTGATAACTTATTGAAGGTCAGCTCTACGTGATAGCTTATTGAAGGTCAGCTCTACGTGATAACTTATTGAAGGTCAGCTCTACGTGATAGCTTATTGAAGGTCTGCTCTACGTGATAACTTATTGAAGGTCTGCTCTACGTGATAACTTATTGAAGGTCAGCTCTACGTGATAACTTATTGAAGGTCTGCTCTACGTGATAGCTTATTGAAGGTCTGCTCTACGTGATAACTTATTGAAGGTCTGCTCTACGTGATAACTTATTGAAGGTCAGCTCTACGTGATAACTTATTGAAGGTCAGCTCTACGTGATAACTTATTGAAGGTCTGCTCTACGTGATAACTTATTGAAGGTCAGCTCTACGTGATAACTTATTGAAGGTCAGCTCTACGTGATAACTTATTGAAGGTCTGCTCTACGTGATAGCTTATTGAAGGTCTGCTCTACGTGATAGCTTATTGAAGGTCAGCTCTACGTGATAACTTATTGAAGGTCAGCTCTACGTGATAGCTTATTGAAGGTCTGCTCTACGTGATAGCTTATTGAAGGTCAGCTCTACGTGATGGCTTATTGAAGGTCAGCTCTACGTGATAGCTTATTGAAGGTCAGCTCTACGTGATAGCTTATTGAAGGTCAGCTCTACGTGATAGCTTATTGAAGGTCAGCTCTACGTGATAGCTTATTGAAGGTCAGCTCTACGTGATAGCTTATTGAAGGTCAGCTCTACGTGATAGCTTATTGAAGGTCAGCTCTACGTGATAGCTTATTGAAGGTCAGCTCTACGTGATAGCTTATTGAAGGTCAGCTCTACGTGATGGCTTATTGAAGGTCAGCTCTACGTGATGGCTTATTGAAGGTCAGCTCTACGTGATAGCTTATTGAAGGTCAGCTCTACGTGATAGCTTATTGAAGGTCAGCTCTACGTGATAACTTATTGAAGGTCTGCTCTACGTGATAGCTTATTGAAGGTCAGCTCTACGTGATAACTTATTGAAGGTCAGCTCTACGTGATAGCTTATTGAAGGTCAGCTCTACGTGATAACTTATTGAAGGTCTGCTCTACGTGATAGCTTATTGAAGGTCTGCTCTACGTGATAACTTATTGAAGGTCTGCTCTACGTGATAGCTTATTGAAGGTCTGCTCTACGTGATAACTTATTGAAGGTCTGCTCTACGTGATAGCTTATTGAAGGTCTGCTCTACGTGATAGCTTATTGAAGGTCTGCTCTACGTGATAGCTTATTGAAGGTCAGCTCTACGTGATAACTTATTGAAGGTCAGCTCTACGTGATAGCTTATTGAAGGTCAGCTCTACGTGATAACTTATTGAAGGTCTGCTCTCAGATCTGTTCTATGTGAAGAATTAGTGAAGATCTGTTCTCAGGTCTGTGTGATACATTAGTAAAGATCTGTTCTCAGGTCTGTTCTAAGTGTTTGCGCAAATACACACTGTACAGCAGCATTTAACCCTTCATCTGCTTCACTGATCTTGGTTCCCTATTAATTTTGAGTTATAACATAAGCAACTGATGATATTTGCTGCTTGTTCTGGGAATTGTGTGCAGGCCAAGGTATTAAACCAGATAAGGCCTGTCCCCACTCCCTTACCATGATCGTGTCTGCAGCGCTGAGCCAGACTCAAACTGATGTCATCTGAGGGCTTCCCTACCTCTCCTCCTGGAGAGAGGAGACAGAGGGATGGAGAGAGGAGACAGAGGTGCAGTGGAATGTGTGGTTTTACAGGGAGCAAATTAGGGTTAAGTGCCTTGCTCAAGGGCACAGAGATTTTTCACCTTGTCGGCTTGGGTATTCAAACCAGCAACTTTTTAGTTACTGGCCCAACACTGTAACTGCTAGGCTACCTGCCTCCCTGTCCACCCTACATAAAGACAGTAAAGACACCCACCTGCACAGCTTGATAGTGAAAAATACAGAATTTAACTGTAATAGTCTGTTTTAAGAGCATCTCTATATGTCTAACTCGGTGTCCTCTATCTAACTCTATTGAACCATCTTAGTACAGCAGTCTGTGTGAGGAAGACTGTGGAGATTAGATATCCTGCCACATGTTAACAAGTTAACCTTGTTTAAACAGAGCTCTCGTTTGTTTTGAGGAAAGTCACTCTCCTGAGGAAAACGAAAAGTCCAAAACACGAGTCCAAGAAAACAAACTAATACAACAAATATGATTTCACAAAAACGCTTTCTCCAAGTGACCAGAGGATTTTCACTCAGTGGCTGCCCTGAATGAGGCCAGGACTCAGTTCAACAGATTAAAAGTTGAACACACATTTCAAGTGGATGGCAGTGTTACGTTAGATGTTGTTTATTGGTTTGGGTTTGAATCCCAGACTCTATAACGGACAGGCTGTGTAATAAATGGCACTCTATTCCCTATAGAATGCACTGCTTTTCACCTTGAACCCTGCAGATTGTTCACTTTATAGGGAATAGGATGCCATTTGGGACAAAGCCCTGGTCACACTTCAGGCCTCTTCTCTTTCTGCCGTCCGATTGGAAAGGAGACAAGCTAGCTAATTAGTATGGTGTTGAGCGGACATGTTGAATAATTCAAACAATGCAGTCACTCTGGCTGACACACAATGGACCCAGAGTCTCCTCACACAGACACTCTACCCAATGGACCTGGACTGCAACTAAAGAGGGTTCATTTGTCTAGAGAGCCCTCTCTGTGTCTTTCAACAGACCACTACAGTGACTGACTAGCTGGCTTGCTGGCTGGGTGGGTGGCTGACAACCCATACAACTCTAAAGGACAAACCATGCAACTCTAAAGGACAACCCATACAACTCTAAAAGACAACCCATACAACTCTAAAGGACAAACCATTCAACTCTTTTCCTTCACCCTATTTTGAAGAACACATGCCTGTCATGCCTTGCAGAAAAACCCAACTGAAGTTGCGGGAGAAGGCTGAGAACAGTTGGACGTCTTTCAACCTCTCTTCTCATAATATTGGCACAACAAAACTGTCGCTTCACTGTCGTTGGACCAATCAGGTGTGGCTGTACTGTCGTTGGACCAATCAGGTGTGGCTGTACTGTCGTTGGACCAATCAGGTGTGGCTGTACTGTCGTTGGACCAATCAGGTGTACAAGGTTGAGAAAGAGGCGGTGGCTGTTACCTTTGGCTGTAGTGGTTCCTCTGTGGCCATTGGTGGATGCAATCTGAACAATGGAAAGTTGGGAGAAGCTACTTATCAAGACATAACAAGAGACATGACATAAAACGTTTCCTTCCTAGATCACTA
Source organism: Thymallus thymallus (assembly GCA_023634145.1). Taxonomy (NCBI): domain Eukaryota; kingdom Metazoa; phylum Chordata; class Actinopteri; order Salmoniformes; family Salmonidae; genus Thymallus; species Thymallus thymallus. The sequence goes on along the minus strand of CM042406.1, from coordinate 34,626,821 downwards.
AAGCAAGTTTTCAAGATGTCAAAATAACCTACAGTATGATTACTGGACAACTTATTGTTCATGATGAAAAATACCACATCTTAGATGATCACAATGGAAACAAGCCTGTGGCCTCTGATGTATTTCTATCCTTGATCCTTCTTAATGGACGTAATGTCTCCGGCTGGAGCAGCTTACTACTGCTACTATCAAATCAATACAAATTCATTATACAGAGAGAGAAGCAACATTCTGTCTCACCTGGTTACTGGAGTCCATCCCAACATTCTGTCTCACCTGGTTACTGGAGTCCATCCCAACATTCTGTCTCACCTGGTTACTGGAGTCCATCCCTGTATAAGAGTTCCTGGAGCTGCAGTCTACTGGTGGAGTCTCCTCTCGAATGAAGTCTGCCATTTCTATACCCCCACCAGGGTCCCTGCGCGCGCACACACACACACACACACACACACACACACACACACACACAGGACATTTGACCGGCAGCATTCTAATTTACCGGATATTTGATACATTTACCGGACTCGTATGCATTGGGTGAGTAAAGTGATTAGTGCGTCCACCCACACTGCTCAAAATGACAGATGGAAATTCATCTTAACAGAACACGAGTAACAAACAGCTAAATCACTATTCTATGTCAATCTACCATCTCCTCTAGTAGAAAAGTTGATCTATTCTATTGGTCAGCTAGTCGAGAAAGAAACAGCCTATTACAAACAGACAGTTGTGGGAAGATAGATCAAATTCATACAACCAGCAGACTGTTAAAAAGCCCTGTTAAAAAGCAATGAGGCTGATGCAACAGATCAGAATGTTTAGCTTAAATGTTTTTATTTATTTAAATAATAAGCGTAGCAATGTGCACAAGGCAGTAAGTTACGCGCTAATGTTTGTTCCATAACGCAATTAATGGTTGCCAAAAGTGCACCGTAGATGCGAGCAGTTTCATGTGACAGATGAAAATATCCATTCTAAATGTAGAAAGAGAGGAGATCTAAAGATGCAACAACTAGCATGGGTTGATAATGTGACTAGGACTGAAGTTTGGCTACTGGACAATTAAATAAAGTTGTTTTGAAAACCAATAGAGCATCAGAGAAATAGGCTACTGGTTTCAATGGCATATGGAAGTCTGTATAAAAGCCTACTGGTTTCAATGGCATATGGAAGTCTGTATAAAAGCCTACTGGTTTCAATGGCATATGGAAGTCTGTATAAAAGGCTACTGGTTTCAAAGGCTTATGGAAGTCTGAATAAAAGGCTACTGGTTTCAAAGGCATATGGAAGTCTGTATAATATCTCCTCTCCTCTCCCCTCCCCTCCAAGCTGCTGTGCTGTGCTCTGCTCTGGTCTCCTTCAGGAATGTGAGAAAGATTCACTCTACAGGGGTTTGAGCAGTAGGTTAATAAGCTGCAACCTCAACACAGTTTTCGTTCCTGCTAAATGTGAACTAGGCCCATTTCCACTAACAAAAGTGTGTTTTGTTGCCAAAGTCAACCCCTTTCTTCACTGATCTTGTGGCCTTGAGGTAGCTAGCTAGCTGAAGTAACTTGCACTGCAAACATGCATGTCAAACCTGTTCACTCCCTGTCTCCACAACAACCGATAAACATTTGACCCTGGCCCACAAACATCTAGCTTACTCCACACTGCCAGTGACAACTACAAGAGAATAGATGGGGTGAGCTTGCTTCCAATGATAGTGGAAGTTAAAGTAAGAATATCACAAATGTGCCTCCACCAATATCAACCCTGAACCGGAGAGCTGACTAAAGGCGTCAGTATGCTTCAGTTCGGCTGGCAGCTAGCACATACTCCCTTAAAACACCTTCGCTTGAAAAACAAGAAAAAAGCAGCAACATTTTAAGACGCTGTAGCTGTAGTCCTCAAAATAGTCAGAATCAATCTCAGATAACTCAAGATATCTGTCATTCATTTGGAAGTTTTTGTCTTAAATCGCGCAATTTTACATCTAACGAAGATGTTTGCCGCTGTATTTTTCAGTGATAAAATGTGCATGAAGACTGTTTCGAAATGTTTTGGCTGGGAAGCATGAGGACACCTTAACTGACCCTGGTCCGTTACTGTCCTCCTGGCGTATGGCGCTGCCCTCGTTGGCCCCCTCAGTGCTGGTTCTGCTACCCTCTTGCTCCTTGGCCCGGTGCTCTACCACCTCTCCCTCGTCCAGGGCATGATGCAGCCGGTAGTTCACAGTCTTCAGCAGCAGGAACATGGCAGCTATCACACCACAGTAGACCCCCACTATCACCATGGTGGGCGGGAGGGCCTGGAAGACACATTTTACATTTATATTTGAGTGATATAGCAGACACTCTTATAGAGAGCAATTTAAAATCAGTGTATTCAACTACAATAGAACTTGATTGTCCATCCAAGGATGGATTTTTACTTTCTTTCAATAGTAGAACACAAATACAATTTAGAAAACCCTAAAATACTTTTTTATAGTCTGTCCCTCCATTAATGAGAGTTCAACATGTCAGTGCTTTGTGTTAACTGGCCAGGCATCGAACCTGGGTTGTCTGCAAGACTGTTAGCTCAGAGAGCTAGCAGGTTTCAGGTCTTGGGACCGGTTATTAGTCATCATAAAGGTTAATAAAGTCTTCACGTCAGTATAGTGAACTACCTCTGCTACATTCCCATAACATATGTTCAGTCAGTGCATTTATTTATTAGCATATGCGTAACACCAGTGATGCTCAGACACTCCTGAGAGAATCTCTCCCTCCCCCCCCCCACTCTGCCATGGAGCATTCAGAGAATCTCACTATTTATACCCTCCCTGTCACACATCCTGAGTTAAATCAAAGAACTTAGTATACATATCCTGATTTAAATCAAAGCACTTAGTATACATATCCTGATTTAAATCAAATTACTTAGAATACATATCCTGATTTAAATCAAAGCAAAACCACTGCTAATCAATCACAGAATTGGCATAATTATGCCACAACAAGCAACTGGACCAAGTAACATTTAAATTGGAAACAGCTATATACAGATAGAAATCTGTTTGGTTGTGCAGATAGTGTTTACAGTAATATGATATGAGGGACAGGAGTATTTCATTGTGCAGCAGTTTTTAAACCATCCTACTCTCCAGCCATTCCAATATATATATATATATATATATTTGAATGACAACATTTCCTAGAAGTGTGTTTTTGTGCTGGCTTGCTGGCAGGCTGGGTCTGATGAATACCTGGTAGGTATTATATGATGTAAGAGAGAACAAGGCACACATTGTTAGATAAGAATAGACAGATATTATCTGATTTACAGTCATTATTAACTAGAGACGTATTAGCCACGGCGTGTTGGTGGTTAGTCAGTAAGAAACGACCTAAATCTCATATTTATGTAACTGTCAGCTAACAATGACAGTGAACGAACAAAACGTCACAACATAACGGCGAGCAGCTACAAGTTACACGTCAACTGGCATTTATCCCCTTTATTCCCTTTATTCCCTTTATTCCCTTTATTTCCTTTATTCGAGGGAAATGTGCAGATTTCAAACAAAGGATGCCTAGCAACGCAGCTAGTTACCGTTAACCAGATAAGCAGATAACTAGTTGTCTACTCCTCCCAGCCAACGGCTAGCTGGTTAGCATTAGCATGACATGAAGATCCTCCGGCGGTCTGGACTTGTTCCCTTGATGCTGGAGGACATATAGTTCCTGGAGAAGACCTTAAACACACTCACCATGTACAGGGTGAAGGGGAAACACAGCAGGAACAGCCAGAGATAGAGGTGCACAGCGTTGACGAATGTGTTCTGGTGGGGATCATAGTACCAGCCCCCAGTGACGGAAGCCCAGACTCCCTGCCTGAGGATCTGGAGACTCTGGGAGCCCATCTTCACGTCTCCTTCACAAACCTGCTGAGTCCACGGAGAAACACACGTCCAACATGACCAACAGTGCAGTGGTTTCAGACTTTGGCCTGAACATCCACGGTGCAGCCATCTTCTCCTTAGCTAGCCAGCTGAGGCGCTGTACTCGGTCCTCCACTGAGCGCTCTCCTATCCCGCCACGCCCTGCGAGCTGCTTCTTCTACGGTTCCTCTTGGGAAGTCACTGCCATACAGCTCCACGCTATGTTCCCTACCCATACAAGTTGAAAGGTTAAGGTTAAGGGTTATGGTTTAGGATATTGACAGTATTAACCCTTCATATCATATAAAAGGACAATGGAAAACGAGTGTAGCGAAGAGAACTCTGTACGGCTAGTTTGAAAACAGTCACACAATATTACACTACTAACTAGCGCCCTCTTCTGGCACTGTTCTGTTACAACACATTATTTCAATGTATTTATTTCACCTTTATTTAACCTGGTAGGTTTTATTTCACCTTTATTTAACCAGGTAGGTTTTATTTCACCTTTATTTAACCAGGTAGGTCAGTTGAGAACTAGTGCTCATTTACAACTGTGACCTGGTCAAGATTAAGCAAAGCAGTGAGACAAAAAAACAACACAGTTACACATGAGATAAACAAACGTAGTCAATAACACAATAGAAAATCTATATACAATGTGTGCAACTGTAGTTAGATTAGAGGTAATAAATAGGCCATAGTGGTGAAATAGTTACAATGTAGCATTAACACTGGAGTGATAGATGTGCAGATGATGATGTGCAAATATGCCTTTGGTGCCGGCAGAGATACTGGGGTGTGAATGAGCAAAAATAACAGTATGGGGATGAGGTAGTAGGGTGGGCTATTTACAGAAGGGCTGTATACAGGTGCAGTGATCGATAAGCAGTTCTGACAGCTGATGCTTAAAGTTAGTGAGGGAGATTTTTGCAGTTCGTTCCGGTCATTGGCAGCAGAGAACTGGAAGGAATGGCGGCCAAAGGAGGTGTTGGCTTTGGGGATGACCAGTGAAATATACCTGCTGGAGCGCATGTTATGGGTGGGTGTTGCTATGGTGATCAGTGAGTTAAGATAATGCAGGGATTTACCTAGCAAGGACTTATAGATGGAAATCTCGGTGTGCCATATCTGTTGTTGCACAACTTCCGCTGCTGTATTTTCAATCATGAAGCTAGTCATAATAATGGATTTACAAGTTACTAGTCAAACATATTAATTGATCATCAAATAAATCACCTAAACATCACATGAGAGATTGGTCCAACTACAGGGCTCTTCAATATCTCAGAAGGATCCCACACCTGGACAGATTAAATCACATTAAAATACATGTTTTGATGAATAATGACTCAAACTCAGTCACTGTAGAATTCAAAAATTATATTCAGAATAGTAAGCAACATTTTTTTCAAGGAAAACAGACCATGGATTCAGGATCACTTGATATGGAAAAAACATAATTACATATTGGAGAAAATAATAATAATGCTGATGAGTATTTATGCTTCAGAGATAACGCCAAAAACATGTATCCCAGTCATGAGTAAGATACTGCTGATATCAACAGTGCACAGAGATGACTGCTGATCTCACTGCTGATCTCACAACTGCTAATTGTAAATCCACTTGGGTCTTAACCTCTCACCTCTAGCGTCATCACAGAGAGAAGTATTGTGGCGATACTAAGGTGTACAATGTTACATGTTGTCAGGAACTAGACAGTTCTAGAACATGGATGGAATGTGCCAAGTAGTGCACTATATAGGGAATAGGGTGCCATTTGGGACGAATATTTTGCATTTCCTAATGCTTAATGCCACTCTGTGTTAATTGTCTGTCAAGACCTTCAGAATCAGGGCCATGAGTTGTTATGGTCTATTTGGTCTGGAATCTGGGATGAAGTTCCATTTTCACACACCTTCGATCAGATACAAACAACTTCCTTAGCATTGTTCAGTCAGATAGGGTTCTACCTGTCCCGTATGTCCTTTCTGTGTGCCTCGCCAATGTGAGAATGGACATCATGACGAAAGGCCAAGACATATAAGTTTGAATTAACAAAAGGTGATACTGGCAAGAGCAGTGTGCGTTTGGTTTCTCTCTTATTATTTTCTTTGAAGAATGGACATTATCAGAAATATATACAGGAGTGGCCATCAGTCATCACTGTAGCCTGGCCCGTTTCTCCGGAGGTGGTTTGCTGCTGGGGGGAGCTGGAGCAGAGGTCTTTGTGGCTGGCTCTCTCTCTCGCTCTTCCTGCTTCACCGTCTCTGCTGGGGGTTCAGACTCCTTCTTCACCTCCACTACAACAGAATAGATACAGTATATTAGCCGGGAAAAACTAAAACAAAACTCCATGATCAAAGAAAATGTCCAGATTCCCGAAACATGACCTTTTCCAATAGTAATGTTCATCAACATTTGGTTGTTGTTAAATGTCTAAAACTTATTAAAAAATAATAGCAAATGATTAGCTGTACAATCTCACCTGGGATGGGCTTCTCACCAGGCTTAGGCTAGAATTACAACAGAATATAGATTACCAAATGTCAACCTCAATAATACAATGTTACAATGAATCGGTTTAATGTATATTGTCTGAGATATTAGCAACAGGATCCATAATTATGACTAACTGATTGGTGGTGTTTCATACCTGGTAAAATGTTGGAGGAAACTTGGACCTCAAATCGAGTAGAAGTGTGTCGACACGCTGTCTCTGGAACAGGGAACTGGGTTCCTCTTTCTTCTTCGACTTTGGCTTGGCTTTGGCATCTAGAGACATCAAATCAAAAAAGTTTTTGGGGGTCGTATATAAATATTTAGCAGATGTTATTGCGGGTGTAGTGAAATGCTTGTGTTCCTATCTCCAACAGTGCAGTAATATCTAACAATTCACAACAATACACACAAATCTAAAAGTTAAATAATGGAATTAAGAAATATATAAATATTAGGATGAGCAATGTCCCGAGTATAAATATATATATATATATATATATGTGATGGGTTGTATAGACATTATGGACAGTCTGTAGATAGAATATTTAGTATATCTGTAGAATACGTTGGATAGAATAGTATATACAGCAATAGTTGAACAGGACGGCATTGACTAGAATAGGAAAGTTGTTTAGGAACTAAAATCAGATGGTGTATACCAGGAGAATGGTTGAAATACATTAGATACAGTACATGTATAATCAAGGTCCTGGGTTGGGAAAACCATGATCAACTTCATACCTGCCTTAGGCCAGGTTTAGTGAAACATGCTTAATAGGCATCACACATTAGGCTATAAAATAATAGTTTGTTCGTAATGAAAACCAATGTACCAATAAATACCCCTGTAAAACAATAGCAAAAACCCCAGGGTTAGTGTTAACCAAATTCCAATTCCACATTTTCCTTACTGAAAAGCATTGAAGAGAATTGGAATTTCTGTGTACTTCCTGAATTGACTAGAATTGACCCCAACACAGGTTAACATACCTCTCTCCTCCTGGTCTTTGAAGTGCCACCAGTATCCTTTAGATGGGTGATAGCGACAGTATGACATGGCCTCATCGAAGGCAGACTGGACACCATGGACAGCAGACAGCTGTGGGGAGACAGGGGAAAATAACAGCAGTCAATACACGATGACCCCATCAACTCACATGTCAACCAGGGTTGGGGTCAATTCCATTTAAATTCAGGAAATATACTGACGTTCCAATTCTCTTCAATGCTTTTTACATTTGGTTTACTTTCTGAATTGACTGGATTTACATGTTTTGACCCCAACGTCATCAACCAAGATAATTCCTCACTTTAACAATAGTAAAACCACTCTAGAATAGTAAAGACAGGGGGTTGACTCTCTCTTACCACTCTGGATCCAATAACTGTTCCCAGATCAGGAGCCTGATACACCACCCCAGCTATGATGTAGTAGTCAGATAACGGAATGACTGGGGGAAGAAGCACACACAGTACAGGATATAGAAGTAGAGCCTGGAATAAAGGACATGGGATATGAAGTCCACCTTCCAAGGGGTATTGATAGAGGTGTTTTATTTTATGTGTGTGTCAGAAGTCTGTGGTGTGTGTGTGTGTGTGTGTGTGTGTGTGTGTGTGTGTGTGTGTGTGTGTGTGTGTGTGAGAGAAGTCTGTGGTGTGAGTGTGTGTGTGTCAGAAGTCTGTGGTGTGTGTCAGAAATCTGTGGTGTGTGTGTGTGTTCTCTGTGGATCACCCTGAGTAGGAGACTGTCTCTGTTGTTTCCTGATTATGTAGAGGATGGGTTCCTGGGCATGAAGGAGAATGTACTCCACTCCAACCATCTGACTGAAATGGACACATAATTGTACGTCAGTTAGGCTAGTAACTATATTTTTACACTCATAGAAAATTATCGTTGGGCTGGACGGACGGTTTTGCTGACACAGGTTACACCTAGTCCTGGACTAAAAAGCACTTTCAACTGACACTTTCAATGGGACTAGTCGGCTTAATCTGTGTCAGGGGCAGTGTTACTGTAATAGATGTAACGAGTAATATGTAGGCCTAATAAATCACTGGAAACCTACGCTCATAGCCAATAACAGAAGAAACCCTTACTTGAGATGTTCCAGAGTGAGCCTCTGCATCTTCACCACCTCGTTGTTACAGGTGCGGTCGTAGAACGGATTACTCCTCTCAGAGAAATAGTCCAGAACATTGCCAGGGTTGAGGATGGGCACCCAGCCACTATCAACCCACGATATCCCCAGGAGGTTGTTTTCTAGAAGGAGCAGCAGGAAACGAATGGAGTTACACGTTTATTACAAGAATAGGGGTAAACATGTAGGTATAACGTGCACATTTGTTTCGATAAAGACTTGCTGACTTGTTTGACTACAAGGTAAACAGATCGCTAGATCTCTTGCTAAGCTAACGCGTTACGTAAACTAACTAGCTTTTGTTCCTGAAAGAGTCATCTATTTATTTTTATTCTCAGAAACCGTAAGAGAGATACATTAGTGTTCATTATTCTTTATTAGATTTTAAATCGGACACAGAATGCATTACTTTACAATGAATGAAAGGAACACTTCGCTACCTCTTAAATCCACCGACGCCATCGTGAAAACAAATGTCGCAAAAAGGCATGTGTCGCTGCTGGATGACGTAATAATCAGCAGCGCGAGGTCCGGTCATGTCTAGTGCCGCGTTCAAAACAACTGGGAACTCGGAAAAAACGAGCTCTGACTGGGAAACGTCTTTTGAAGATCCCTGACGTCATTATGTGACCTCCTATTTTTCCGAGTTCCCAGTTGTTTTGAACGCGGCATAAATACAGCTTTTGTCTAATGGAAGTCCAAAGTTTATTTTTTTTTATTTTAGCTAACCCTTTAGCTTTCGTAAGTTGCTGCGTGAGTTCTCCTAAACCTGCTACGAAAAGTACAATTTGTAGACAAAACCATGAGGCCCATGTTGGAATATGCATCTCCTCCCTCTCTTGAATATGCATCTCCTCCCTCTCTTGAATATGCATCTCCTCCCTCTCTTGAGGACGGAGGGAGTCTAAAATAAGATTGTATGTATAGTTGGATAGGGTCAATGCAAGGTTATCACAACTCTTTACACTTCTTTGCAATTATTTACAATTCAGTATCCAATAGTTTAATGATATATTAGCCATGTGAGGAAGAGAGAGAGAGAGACACACACAGAGAGAGTTAATGATTTCAGCAGTCAGTCTATTTTTATAAAAGATTAACAACTAGCCTTTGTTTAACTACCAGTTTGTGGGGAAACTCTCTAGCCAAGGCCAACATGCCCCACCTTATCCAGATGGTGAGCTGACAGCCAGTAGGGGTCAGTGTCTGAGTGAAACTTGCTTCAGCTTTACCCCAGTGGGAACTTCTAGACACACCCAAACAGCTGCACTTCAGTGGTCTGTGTCTATTTGGGATATTTATTTACAGTCTGGGTGTGGTGCTGAAGATAAATAGTAGGCCTATAGACTGAATAACTGTCTGGGTGCTGAAGATAAATAGTAGACATATAGACTGAATAACTGTCTGGGTGCTGAAGATAAATAGTAGACATATAGACTGAATAACTGTCTGGGTGCTGAAGATAAATAGTAGACATATAGACTGAATAACTGTCTGGGTGCTGAAGATAAATAGTAGACATATAGACTGAATAACTGTCTGGGTGCTGAAGCTGAATAGTAGACATATAGACTGAATAACTGTCTGGGTGCTGAAGATAAATAGTAGACATATAGACTGAATAACTGTCTGGGTGCTGAAGCTGAATAGTAGACATATAGACTGAATAACTGTCTGGGTGCTGAAGCTGAATAGTAGACATATAGACTGAATAACTGTCTGGGTGCTGAAGCTGAATAGTAGACATATAGACTGAATAACTGTCTGGGTGCTGAAGCTGAATAGTAGACATATAGACTGAATAACTGTCTGGGTGCTGAAGCTGAATAGTAGACATATAGACTGAATAACTGTATGGGTGCTGAAGCTGAATAGTAGACATATAGACTGAATAACTAATAGAAAAAAGTCTACTGCTTGACCACTCATGTCTCTTTGGATATAAAACGTTTGACTGGTTCTGTCATTCTGCCTGTCGTCTTTCACTGATTAATAACATACAGGAAAACAACTGCCTCCAGATTGACTCCGTTTAGATGACAATTCTCAGAAACCGTAAGAGAGATACATCGTGAACCTTCAACACATTGAACCATCAGATCCTCCTCTCCACCCTCTCAGGGCTGGGCGTCTCAGGCTCTGCACACTCTTGGATTGCATCCTACCTGGCAGGCCGCTCCTACCAGGTGACATGGAGAGGATCTGTGTCTGCACCACGTACTCTCACTACTGGTGTCCCCCAGGGCTCGGTTCTAGGCCCTCTCCTTTTTTCTGTATAGACCAAGTCACTTGGCTCTGTCATATCCTCACATGGTCTCTCATATCATTGCTATGAGGATGACACTCAACTACTTTTCTTCTTCCCCCCTTCTGACACCCAGGTGGTGACACACATCCCTGCGTGCCTGGCAGATATCTCAGCTTGGATGACGTTCTTCCACAAAACAGAGCTGCTCTTCCTCTGGGCAAGGCCTGCCCCCTCAAAGTCCTCTTCATCACGGTGGACAACTCCACAGTGTCGCCCTCCCAGAGTGCAAAGAATCCTGGCGCGACCCTAGACAGCACCCTGTCATTCTCTGCAAACATCAAAGCAGTGACTCGCTCCTGCAGTTTCATGAATCCATAGAGTACGACCCTACCTCACACAGGAAGTGGTGCAGGTCCTAATCCAGGCACTTGCCATCTCCCTTCTGGACTACCCGCCTGGTTTTCAACCTTCCCAAGTTCTCCCATGTCACCACGCTTCTCCACACACTCCACTGGCTTCCAGTCGAAGCTCACGTTCACTAAAAGACCCTGGTGCTTGCCTATGGAGCAGCCTCCCTACCTTTGTCTCTTGGCCTTCCCACTCCTATGGGAGGGCAGCTCCCGCTCAGCCCAGTCCAAGCTTTTCTCTGTCCTGGCACCCCAATGGTGGAACCAGCTTCCCCCTGAAGCTAGGACCCCTGCCTATCTTCCGAAAGCTACCTGAAATCCCACCTCTTCAAAGAGTATCTTAAATGATCCCCCTACTTACCTCGACCCCCCCCCAAAAAAAACACTTGCACATGACTACCCCCCCCCCCCCCGCCTTCTAGCTCTGACTTTGCTGAAAACTACTTTATTGAGAAAAAGTGCACTTACTATGCCTGTGATATGGGGTTGACTCACCTAGCTATCTGAAGATGAAGGCACTAACTGTAAATCACTCTGGATAATAGTGTCTGCTAAATGACTAACATGTCAATGTCAAATGAGGTAGGCTACAGAGAGAGGTCTGAAGACATCATCTATCAGGCAGACATCATCTATCAGGCAGACATCATCTATCAGGCAGACATCATCTATCAGGCTGACATCATCTATCAGGCAGACATCATCTATCAGGCTGACATCATCTATCAGAGGGATGATTTCAGACATCATCTCTCAGGCTCTTTATCGCTCAGGCTCCCCTGGCAGTATAGATAAGAGCAGTGGCAATTTTAGCATGTAAATCTTGGTGGGGCAAACAAAACAAAAAAAGTTTTTAAAATGCATGTCAGCAAAGCCACAACACAACACTAAACAATACATTAATGTCACTATAACGATGACCAAACGGTGCCCACAAACTGTTAGGGCCGACATAAACTGTCCCACCACCTTACCACTGCTACACCTGACTATCAGCAGAGCCTTGTCTGGCAGAGAAACAGTTCATTCAGCCTCATTTACAACCCTTTAAAAATACATAGCTGATATGTCTGACTTACTTAAACAAATGTGGTTTCTACTGACAATTGAGATACAAACTATGGCATAAGGAGACGACAAGCAGATAAGAGACAATCAGTAATATCGATTAAGACATTCATTAATTAATGAGCGAGCTAGGACGGACGTAGTCAATATAACTATTTGTTCAGCACTTTTGAAATGTACAGCGACAGAGTTCAGAACATGGGCCGTTCTTACAGTGTTCTCCCTGAACACCAAGTCAGAACATGGGCCGTTCTTACAGTGTTCTCCCTGAACACCAAGTCAGAACCGTAGAATAAATAAAGGGGGCATATAAGCAGACAATGAAATCTCTTATAATATTAAATGATTACATTTCTCTAAAACAGGTTATAGGCTACATGTGCACCACCAAGTCAGAACAGTAGGTGAAATTAAGAGGTGAAAATAGACCAAATTATTAGGGTGAGGCATATGGGTTACAAACAGCTTACTACACAACATTCACTTAGTATTACTTTCTTAGCTACAGTATACATATCTCTCTGGCATCCTACATAATTTATGAAGCAGTGTAACAGTTTTGCTTCAGTCCCTCTCCTAGCCCCTACCTGGGCTCGAGCCAGGGTTCCTCTGCACACATTGACAACAGTCACCCTCCAAGCATCGTTAACCATCGCTCCACAAAAGCCGTAGCTCTTGCAGAGCAAAGGAATTAACTACTTCAAGGTCTCAGAGCGAGTGACATCACAGATCGAAATGCTACTAGCACGCACCGCTAACTAGCTAGCCGTTTCACATCTGTTACAGCAGCATAAGACAATTTTTGACTCACGTTGTTGTGATGTGCTGGAACAGGAAAGTTATGCGGCGGTCCTTTGTGGAAAAATGTTGTAATCAAAAAGAAAGATGCCGGATTTACAATTCCGAGTTGAATGACCGTTCAAAACGTATTTTCCCAGTTTGAGCTGTTTATTCCCGACTTCCCAGTTGCAATGCTTGCAGTTAGCCACTGTCACCGATTCCTTAAAAACCACTCATTGTTGAATTTGCGATTTCCAAATTGTTGTGTGATGTTTATGTCCAATGGCTGATGAGCACCGATACATTTAATCTATATTTTCTCTTCATTATTTCTCTTCATATGACAAGGATTAGCCAGTAGACTTGATTCATGATGATGACTGCTAGCTAAGATTGTGAAAGTAATATGATGACATGATCAGTCCAATCAAAGCTACTGTACATACAATGTGATTTGATCATTTCTGTGGCCAATGACCATGAGCCTTCTTGAAATTGCACTTGTAATATAACTCTATGGCTGGACCCAAAGGGCTGAAATGTTGGCTGTCCACCTTAATAAGGACTTACAATAGGCAATTGCCAATGTCCCCATGAATGACAAAACACTGAGCCAATCACAGCACAATGCTCCTATTTTTTGCTGGCTTGCCCCACCACCACAGAAAGCACTGAGCTAGGCTGAAACACCTGCATTTTGGAGCTGCCTTACTCAAGAAAACATTCCGCCTTGTAGCAGATAGGGCCCCCTGTCTGTAAACAATTGTTGAAAGAATTACTTGTGTCATACACAAAGTAGATGTCCTAACCGACTTGCCATAACTATAGTTTGTTAACATGAAATCTGTGAAGTGGTTGAAAATTGTGTTTTAATGGCTTTAACCTAAGTGTATGTAAACTTCCACTTCAACTGTTGTTAGCAAACTGATATGTGACACGTATTAATGCCAAAATAGCATGCAAAACAGGCAAGCCCCCCAAAATAAAAATGTGTTATTATTATTTATTTTTTATTTTTTAATGTGGGTCCCTGAATGACGGGTCGCCACTGAATAGGATAGATAATGTCTCCAGCGAGACTATTGCAGGGGTCCCCAATTACATTCAGCCTTTTTCTTTGGGCAGATGGGCCGGAACATAGTTATAAATAACGTGTACACTGCAAATTGACTGCCAAACTCCCAAACAGATATAGACAAAACCAGAATAATTTCAAACCTTGATTACAGTGGGATACGATCACATGTGACTCTCTATTTATGTGTGGGAATACGTGTGAACAGATTTTCTACATTAAAATCACTTTGAGCTGATTTCCTGGTGATTTTACTGGTCCAACATTGAAATGTATTTATTTTAGTATTTATTTTTGCTCAGAAAATAAAACCCGCAGGCCGCCTATTGGGGAATCCTGCTCTATTCAGGCTACTGGCTCTGAAGCGAGGTGCGCCCGCATCAGGCTGAATCTGCATCAGTCTGTCGAAAGAAACTCATGCAGAGATTCTAGAATGATGATGATGATGATGATGATGATGATATGAGGAGAGAGGGTCGGATGCACGCACGATCGAATCCACCGTCACGGAAGACTGCAAAATAAAATATATATAACGCACGAGCGAGGGTCCAGGCGTGAGGCGTGTACCAGTCTTGCTTAGCGCAAGGATACGTTGCGACAGAAGAACATAGCTGGGGGATGCACGAAGACAGCTGGAGCATGACGCGGGACTGAATCGATATATTCCCCTAGAAAAAACAGTCAGACTTTGGGTCGGCTATCGTTTGAGTGTAAAGTGCGTCGAATAGCCTAGGTAATTTACTATCGAGAAGATGAGTGTAAACCAGACTGGGTATGATGGCATATCTAGAGTGGATGGTGGAACAGTGACAGGCGGCCTCAACATCAGTGGTGCCCCGAAGCTGCAACAGTGTGCTCAGCCTCCCGCTAATCGACCCAGGGATGCTCGGCACCAGCAGCACAGTGTCCGGCAGCACCAGCACGGGGGTGTACCTGTCAAACCGCCTTATTCCGAACGGTCCGAACCCGCGGACGTTGTGAAGCGCGCCATCGACTTCAAGACTCAAGGCACCCAGTGCTACAAGGATAAAAAGTACAGGGAGGCGATTGGCAAGTACCACCGCGCGCTGCTAGAGATGAAGGGGTTGTGCCGGGTGTTGGGAGACCCTGATGCCAGCTCTAAGTCTCCTTCCTCCGTGCTGCCCACAATGACCAAGCCAGACAGCCTGACAGACGAACAGAAAGGTGCCATGGAGAACGCCGAGCTGGAATGTTACAACAGTCTGGCAGGTATGTGATAATCATTACTTTGCTTTTCTGTTAGAAAGAAACATGGCAGGGGAGTTCTCTGTAAAGGGGAGTTTTCTGTAAAGGGGAGTTTTCTGTAGGCCCACATATTATAGCCTGCAGACCTGATGGTTTATTCCTGCTTTACTGTACACCATCATCATCACCATCACTATTTTAGGCCTATTCTAACATTCTAATGTAACTGAAAAATCATCTCTGAATATGCAACTGCACTGCCTGATATTCACCAGTCACCTGCCAACATTTCCAAATGCCTCTGCTTAGAATTGTATTAAGCCTGCTGTGAAGCTTAGGCATGAAGACATTTCTACTGTCTGTCGCCATTTCGAATGAATTCCTGTTTGGCTGAATTCAAATGAACGATCTCAATTCTTGTTTTGATAATACCCATCTTTCTCTCATCCCAGCCTGCCTGTTGCAGATGGAGCTGGTCAACTATGAGCGTGTGAAGGAGTATTGTCTGAAAGTGCTGCGTAAGGAAGGGGACCACTTCAAGGCTCTGTACCGCTCTGGAGTGGCCTACTATCACCTAGGAGACTTCCACAAGGCCCTGCACTACCTCACAGAGTCTCACAAACAGCAGCCAACAGGTGACGATTAGGCCTTTTCTCAATTCCACCTCTGACGCGCTAGTGGAGAAGGAGAGTTTTATATCATACAAGCGCCATTGTTTCCATATTTCCTCTCCTCGCTACCCCTCCTAGATTATGTGAGCTTTTTCAAAAGGAGTCGAGGAGAGGATGTGAGGAATCGAGCAAATCCAAATGAGATTCTCCCTAAGCACATTTCATATATCATTACATTTGATAAATCCCAGTCAGTTCTGAAACAAGTCCTGTGTTTGAATTAGAAAAATATACAGGTACATTTGAGACAGATAAATTATTTTGAGCTAATCAAGAATTATAATGGAATAATAATATAATGTATAGATATAATATACACTGAACAAAAATAAACGCAACATGCAACAATTTCATAGATTTTACTGAGTTACAGTTCATATAATTAAATCAGTCAATTGAAATACATTAATTACGCCCTAATCTATGGATTTCACATGACTGGGAATACAGATATGCATCTGTTGGTCACAGATACAGTTGAAGTCGGAAGTTTACATACACTTAGGTTGAAGTCAAGTCTGTTAGGACATCTACTTTGTGCATAACACAAGTAATTCAATTGTTTACAGAAAGATTATTTCACATATAAATCACTATATCACAATTCCAGTGGGTCAGAAGTTTAAATACACTAAGTTGACTGTGCCTTTAAACAGCTTGGAAAATTCCAGAAAATGATGTCATGCTTCAAGTCTGGTTCATCCTTGGGAGCAATTTCCAAACGCCTGAAGGTGCCACGTTCATCTGTACAAACAATAGTACGCAAGTATAAACACCATGAGACCACGCAACCGTCACACCGCTCAGGAAGGAGACGCGCTCTGTCTCCTAGAGATTAACGTACTTTGGTGCGAAAAGTGCAAATCAATCCCTGAACAACAGCAAAGGACCTTGTGAAGATGCTGGAGGAAACAGGTATAAAACTATCTATATCCACAGTAAAACGAGTCCTATATCAACATAACCTGAAAGGCTGCTCAGCAAGGAAGAAGCCACTGCTGCAAAACCGCCATAAAAAAGCCAGACTACGGTTTGCAACTGCTCATGGAGACAAAGATCATACTTTTTGGAGAAATGTCCTGTGGTCTGATGAAACAAAAATAGAACTATTTGGCCATAATGACCCTCGTTATGTTTGGAGGAAAAAGGGGGAGGCTTGCAAGCCGAAGAACACCATCCCAACCGTGAAGCACGGGGGTGGCAGCATCATGTTGTGGGGGTGCTTTGCTGCAGGAGGGACTGGTGCACTTCACAAAATAGATGGCATCATGAGGAAGGAAAATTATGTGGATATATTGAAGCAACATCTCAAGACATCAGTCAGGAAGTTAAAATTTGGTCACAAATGGGTCTTCCAAATGGACAATGACCCCAAGCCGACTTCCAAAGTTGTGGCAAAATGGCTTAAGGACAACAAAGTCAAGGTATTGGAGTGGCCATCACAAAGCCCTGACCTCAATCCTATAGAACATTTGTGGGCAGAACTGAAAAAGTGTGTGCGAGCAAGGAGGCCTACAAACCTGACTCAGTTAACACCAGTTCTGTCAGGAGGAATGGGCTTGTGGAAGGCTACCCGAAACGTTTGACCCAAGTTAAACAATATAAAGGCAATGCTACCAAATACTAATTGAGTGTATGTAAACTTCTGACCCACTGGGAATGTGATGAAAGAAATGAAAGCTATTATTCTGACATTTCACATTCTAAAAATAAAGTGGTGATCCTAACTGACCTAAGACAGGGAATTTTTACTAGGATTAAATGTCAGGAAGTTTAAATGTATTTGGCTAAGGTGTATGTAAACTTCAGCTTAGAAAAAAGGTAGGGGTGTGGATCAGAACACCAGTCAGTATCTGGTGTGACCACCATTTGCCTCATGCAGCGCCACACATCTCCTTCACATAGAGTTGATCAGGCTGTTGATTGTAGAATGTTGTCCCACTCCTCTTCAATGGCTGTTCGAAGTTGCTGGATATTGGCGGGAACTGTAACGCTCTGTCGTACACTTCAATCCAGAGCATCCCAAACATGCTCAATGGGTAACGTCTGGTGAGTTTGCAGGCCAGAAGAACTAGAAGAACTGGGAAATGTTCAGCTTCCAGGAATTGTGTACAGATCCTTGCAACACGGGCCGTGCATTATCATGCTGAAACATGAGGTGATGGCGGCGGATGAATGGCAGGACAATGGGCCTCAGGATCTCGTCACGGTATCTCTGTGCATTCAAATTGTCATCAATAAAATGCAATTGTGTTTGTTGTCTGTTGTTTATACCTGCCCATACCATAACCCCACCACCACCATGGGGAACTCTGTTCAAAACATTGACATCAGCAAACCACTCACCCACACGACACCATACACGCTGGCTGTGTTCGAATACCCATACTAACATACTGTATACTACATACTTAATAAGTATATAATACATACTATTAGTTCATTTTAGTATACTGTAAACGAACGGAATCCTTTCAGTTTAGCATACTAGCGCTGCACCTGTCAACCGGAAGTTGATTCTGTTGCCATGCAACCTCTTGCTAGCATGTTAGCATAACAAATTACTAGCTAGACGTTTTGGGGCTTCCGAGTGGCGCAGTGGTCTAAGACACTGCATCTCAGTGTTAGAGGAGTCACTACAGACAACCTGGTTCAGTGGTCTAAGACACTGCATCTCAGTGCTAGAGGAGTCACTACAGACAACCTGAACCTAGTTAGAATCCAGACTGTATCACAGTCAGTTATTCTGTGCTCTGGCACACGAGAGTGCTCTGAAATCAGAGAGAATGTGTCCATTGAGAACCCACAACGACTATACCACTTAGCTAAGTGAAGAATGACGTGAATAATCAAGTCAATAAACGTTGGGTAGTTAGTTAGATAGCAGATAGTTAATATACTGGCAAGTTCAATGTATTAGTAGCCAACAAACGAGGTAATGTTAGCTAGCTAACATACCGATAGTACCTACTGCTGTAATGATATGCTATGGGGTTCGTAAGGATAGCGTAGCCAACATAACGTGTAGCGTAACTTATTTGAAAAGTGATTACTTTATTACATTGCTTAACATTTTCTTAACATTTGTTATAATTAGCAATGAATTTGTATCCGTTCTCGTCGGACTTCGGCTGCATATGTTCCGCCATTTTCTTCAAATCTGAAAACGTGAAGCTACGCCCATTTTCTGAAGAATTGCATTATGGGCCCTAAAAGTACAGAAATAGTGTCCACTGCGTGTATACTTCGTATTTTGGCGAATTTAGTACGACATCCGGGAACTTTTGGCATACTAACTAATACATACCATGACCAATAAGCATACTGTATACTCAATTTATGTCACAAATAGTATGGTTAGTGCGGTTAGTATGAGTATTCGAACACAGCTAGAGTCTGCCATCTGCCCGGTACAGTTGAAACCGGGATTCACCTGTGAAGAGCACACTTCTCCAGCATGCCAGTGGCCATCGAACTTAAGCATTTGCCCATTGAAGTCGGTTAAGACGCCGAACTGCTGTCAGGTCAAGACCCTGGTGAGGACGACGGTTTCTGACAGTTTGTGCAATTTCTTTTCTCAGTTGTGCAAACCCAGTTTCATCTGCTGTCCAGGTGGCTGGTCTCAGACAATCTCGCAGGTGAAGCCGCCGGATGTGGAGGTCCTGGGCTGGTGTGGTTACACGTGGTGTGCGGTTGTGAGGCCGGTTAGATGTATTGTCAAATTCTCTAAGACGATATTGAAGGTGGTTTATGGTAAAGAAATGAACATTAAATTCTATGGCAACAGCTCTGGTAGACATTCTTGCAGTCAGCATGCCAATTGCACACTCCCTCAAAACTTGAGACATCTGT
The DNA here is from genome assembly GCA_023634145.1 of Thymallus thymallus. Lineage (NCBI taxonomy): Eukaryota > Metazoa > Chordata > Actinopteri > Salmoniformes > Salmonidae > Thymallus > Thymallus thymallus. The sequence goes on along the minus strand of CM042406.1, from coordinate 34,606,964 downwards.
GGCATTGTGTTGTGTGACAAAACTGCACATTTTGGAGTGGCCTTTTATTGTCCCCAGCACAAGGTTCACTTGTGTAATGATCATGCTGTTTAATCAGCTTCTTGATATGCCACACCTGTGAGGTGGATGGGTTATCTTGGCACTATCAGGGATGTAAACACATTATTGCACAGAATTTGAGAGAAATAAGCTTTTTGTGCGTATGGAACATTTCTGGGTTCTTTTATTTCAGCTCATGAAACATGGGACCAACACTTTACGTTGCGTTTATATTCTTGTTCAGTGTAATAATATAATTGTGCATGGAATTAATTTGACAGTGACCCCAAGTTTACCTGAATGTCAGCAATTCCAATTGGATGGAAATCGCATGTTTCCTGCTTGAACAGAAAATAACAACCTTGATCTGGCTTTGTATTCCAGACACCAACGTTCTCCGTTACATCCAGCTGACTGAGATGAAGATCCGTCGTTCTGCCCAGATGGAGAAGAAGGAGGCCACATAAACACATTTCTGTTTGATAACAAACTCACTTCTCACTTTACGTCAATTTGTACTTTCTTCATGTGCCACCCAGACCTAACACACCACGATGCAAGGTCTTGGGCTGGGATTCAATCCGAAACCGCGCTTGACATTTAAAAGTAATTTCCAACTGAGCCGACATCTGCACTGCTTACCTTGAATGCGATGTCTGTAAACGTGGTAGCATTGTCTTGAAAGCTGCATTGTACAAGCGTGCTTGGATTGACCCCCGGCCTTGGTGTTTTAAAAGATTTATATAGATATGCTTTAGCCTTGCACAGACACTTTTATCCATCTTCTTATTCTTCCTGACAATTATGTGATTCATACCAACGGGTGTACTACTATATGTCATATATAGATACAGTTCATAATGAAATGGTGCAGCTGCCATTTTGTGATGGTAAATATCTCCAAAGTCTATGTCTATGACTAAGTTGGTCACCATGGAGTCAGATGGATAATGAACAGCACTGCCAGTCCAAACATTGCACAAAGTGTAAATAATGCCAACAACACTTCTGATGGAGACAGAGTAACGGAGAACGCTGAATGAAGCATGTGGCTGTAGGTGACTGTACTGTGACTGGCTAAGTTAGGCTAGCACCTGCCCTCCCTCCCTCACACAAGCTGGTTCTACCATGATCTTGTCCACGCTCCAATGTTGCTCACATTTTTAGATCTTTCTGACCTCCTCCGGAGCCTGGGAGTCTGGTCGTGTCTTCACTTGACATTTACATGTACTGTAGGTGTAGACACACTGGACACGGTAGACACATTTACATGTAGGGCTAGACACACTGGACACGGTAGATAGATTTACATTTAGGGTTAGACACTGTGGACACGGTAGATAGATTTACATTTAGGGTTAGACACTGTGGACACGGTAGATAGATTTACATTTAGGGTTAGACACTGTGGACACGGTAGATACATTTACATTTAGGGTTAGACACTGTGGACACGGTAGATAGATTTACATTTAGGGTTAGACACTGTGGACACGGTAGATACATTTACATTTAGGGTTAGACACTGTGGACATGGTAGATACATTTACATTTAGGGTTAGACACTGTGGACACGGTAGATACATTTACATGTAGGGTTAGACACTGTGGACACGGTAGATAGATTTACATTTAGGGTTAGACACTGTGGACAAGGTAGATACATTTACATTTAGGGTTAGACACTGTGGACAAGGTAGATACATTTACATTTAGGGTTAGACACTGTGGACAAGGTAGATACATTTACATTTAGGGTTAGACACTGTGGACATGGTAGATACATTTACATTTAGGGTTAGACACTGTGGACAGGTTGACAGGTTGCACCTTTGACGGCATCAATATGTATCTTAAAATAAATAATTAAATATTATTTGGAAAATATAGCTGTCAAATAATGTGCATACTAGAGGGAAATCTGGTCTCAATGCAGACACAGTGGACGAATACCTTGTGAAGACGCATTTCTGAAAATGTGGGCACAATGAAAATGCATGCATGTTGCAGGAGCTTGGTGGCACCTTCAATGGGGAAGATGGGCTCTGGGTAATGACTGGAGCGGAATAGGTGGAATGGTATCAAATACATCCAACACACAGTTTCCATGTGTTTAATGCCATTGCATTTGGGCCGTTCCAGACATTATTATGAGCCGTCCTCCCATCAGCAGCCTCCTGTGATGCATGTTAGTGCCAGGTATAAACGGGGCTAGGGAGTCACTGTTTTGATGTTAGTGCCAGGTATAAACGGGGCTAGGGAGTCACTGTTTTGATGTAAGCGCCAGGTATAAACGGGGCTAGGGAGTCACTGTTTTCCAACCTCCCACTGTTTGAAACAGTTTGCGTGTGTTTACGTCGTAAGGACACATATTTGCTCATTGTCATGACACTTTAAAAATAATCACAAATTATAGAAAGGCTAACTTTACAAAAGAACATGCTTTAAGTATCTGTTTTAATTCTATAATAGCAAAGATAATTGTGTTTTGTTTGTAAATGCAAGCAGGGAAGTAACTTGAAGAAAACCTAAGTTAACTGTTTCATTATGTGTGTAATAAAGGTGTTATAATTATATTCACCATTACAGTAATTGTTTTGTATTGCACATGCTTTAGCATCATCAATTAGGGTCTAAAACTATTAAAAGCACATGCCAACCAATCAAATGTCTGAATAAATCAATTATCCAATTATCACCATGGCTCTCTATAAAGGTTGTCAATAAAAGAATGTTAAATTCTCAAATCCTTAAATCGTTCAATAGAACACATTCAATAGAAATATTGTCTGTTATGATAATATCTCTTAATATCTCTTAGAGAGAAAAGAAGAACAGCATAGCTGAGCGAGAGGATGACATCATACATACCTTCTCCTCTTGGTAGTTGCCATGGTGAGACAGACTATAATGAGCAGGCCTAGTTATTGAACTGCCTAGTTATTGAACTGCCGGGTTATTGAACTGTCTAGTTATTGAACTGCCTGGTTATTGAACTGCTGGGTTATTGAACTGCCTGGTTATTGAACTGCCTGGTTATTGAACTGCCTAGTTATTGAACTGCCGGGTTATTGAACTGCCTGGTTATTGAACTGCCTAGTTATTGAACTGGGGCCCTCCAACCCTTTTCCTGCAGAGAATCCCTCCTGTAGGTTTACATCTATCTAGTCCAGGGCTCTCCAACCCTGTTCCTGCAGAGATACCCTCCTGTATGTTTACATCTATCTAGTCCAGGGCTCTCTAACCCTGTTCCTGGAGAGATACCCTCCTGTATGTTTACATCTATCTAGTCCAGGGCTCTCCAACCCTGTTCCTGCAGAGATACCCTCCTGTATGTTTACATCTATCTAGTCCAGGGCTCTCCAACCCTGTTCCTGCAGAGATACCCTCCTGTATGTTTACATCTATCTAGTCCAGGGCTCTCCAACCCTGTTCCTGGAGAGATACCCTCCTGTATGTTTACATCTATCTAGTCCAGGGCTCTCCAACCCTGTTCCTGGAGAGATACCCTCCTGTAGGTTTACATCTATCTAGTCCAGGGCTCTCCAACCCTGTTCCTGGAGAGATACCCTCCTGTAGGTTTACATCTATCTAGTCCAGGGCTCTCCAACCCTGTTCCTGGAGAGATACCCTCCTGTAGGTTTACATCTATCTAGTCCAGGGCTCTCTAACCCTGTTCCTGGAGAGATACCCTCCTGTATGTTTACATCTATCTAGTCCAGGGCTCTCTAACCCTGTTCCTGCAGAGATACCCTCCTGTAGGTTTACATCTATCTAGTCCAGGGCTCTCTAACCCTGTTCCTGGAGAGATACCCTCCTGTAGGTTTACATCTATCTAGTCCAGGGCTCTCCAGCCCTGTTCCTGGAGAGATACCCTGCTGTAGGTTTACATCTATCTAGTCCAGGGCTCTCCAACCCTGTTCCTGGAGAGATACCCTCCTGTAGGTTTACATCTACCTAGTCCAGGGCTCTCCAACCCTGTTCCTGGAGAGATACCCTCCTGTAGGTTTACATCTATCTAGTCCAGGGCTCTCCAACCCTGTTCCTGCAGAGATACCCTCCTGTAGGTTTACATCTATCTAGTCCAGGGCTCTCCAACCCTGTTCCTGGAGAAATACCCTCCTGTATGTTTACATCTATCTAGTCCAGGGCTCTCCAACCCTGTTCCTGGAGAGATACCCTCCTGTATGTTTACATCTATCTAGTCCAGGGCTCTCTAACCCTGTTCCTGCAGAGATACCCTCCTGTATGTTTACATCTATCTAGTCCAGGGCTCTCTAACCCTGTTCCTGCAGAGATACCCTCCTGTATGTTTACATCTATCTAGTCCAGGGCTCTCCAACCCTGTTCCTGGAGAGATACCCTCCTGTATGTTTACATCTATCTAGTCCAGGGCTCTCCAACCCTGTTCCTGGAGAGATACCCTCCTGTAGGTTTACATCTATCTAGTCCAGGGCTCTCCAACCCTGTTCCTGTGTATTAATCCAAGAACAGTACACCTTTAGAGTAAAGCACCCAGGTTGGTTTAATTATTATTATATAGAACAGAACAGTCGTTATGTACATTCTTCACACTGCATTCACATTGGATTAATTATAATAACACATGAAACTCAGTTGATAGGATGCATGAAACTCAGTTGCTAGGATGCATGAAACTCAGTTGCTAGGATGCATGAAACTCAGTTGATAGGATACTGCAGGGTCTAGACCAGGGGTGTCAGACTCATTCCATGGAGGTCCTAGTGTCTGCTGGGTTTTAGGTTTTTCCTTTCAATTAAGACCTAGACAACCAGGTGAGTTCTTTACTAATCAGTGACCTTAATTCATCAATCAAGTACAATGGAGGAGAGAAACCCTGCAGACACTCAACCCTCTGTGGAATGAGTTGGACACATGCGGCCTAGAGGCTGCTTCTAAGGTTTTGAGAACTTACAGATTCAATACTGAATTTTTTAATATTTTTTATTTAACGAGGCAAGTCAGTTAAGAACAAATTCTTATTTACAATGACGGCCTACACCGTCCAAACATGGACGACGCTGGGCCAATTGTGCGCCGCCCTATGGGACTCCCAATCAGAGCCGGTTGTGATACAGTCTGGATTCGAACCAGGTTGTCTGCAGTGAGATGCAGTGTCTTAGACCACTGAACCACTTGGAGCCTTGGAGTTACTGAAAGAGTCATTTAGGCAACCGATCAACTTTTAAAGAAGAGAAAATGTATGTTGTGTTAATAGAAAGAAAGTCTTAACAGGAAGTTGTACAGCCTGCCAGTCAGCCTCATTTCTACTCTGGGAGCGTCTTTATCGTGGTATTGCAGTGTATACGCCCTCCTTTCCACATATAACCCGGCTGCACCTGTCAAACCTGCTGTGTGCAACAACACACAATAGAAACTTTGCGAACATTTTTTAAACTAACACTCAGAGACATATTAAAAACCAAGGCGCAAACTAAATAAATACAAAAAATCCATAAAGAATCAAATATAATGCACGATAAATAAAGACAAATCAAAATGAATTAGTAATAAATAACTATGACATGCCACCAGGGCCTGTTTCGGTTGGTTTTGTCAGTCAAGACAAAATGCAGGGAAGTCCGTCGCAAAAACACACGGGACACATTGAATCCAATCATTCCAACAATAGCTTATGAGACACATTAGTTATCTACAGAGTAATAATACAGATGTTTCTCTTCAGACAATATACATAGCCTAGTGGTCCCAGACCAGAGGGTATATAATACTGAGCAGGCTCAATGAGTTAGCCAGCTAACATTTACATCATTTAGCAGACGCTGTTATCCAGAGTGATTTACAGGAGCAATTATGGTTAAGTTCTTTGCTCAAGGGCACATTGACCAGTTTTTTACCTAGTCAGCTCGGGGATTCGAACCAGCGACCTTTCGGTTACTTGCCCAATGCTCTTAACCGCTAGGCCCCTTGCTGCCCCTAACGTTGATAAACAACCATAAAAACCTATTGATTTTCTAGATCATTAAAGGTCCAATGCAGACGTTTTTATCTCAATATCAAATAATTTCTAGGTAACAATTAAATACCTTACTGTGATTGCTTTCAATTAAACTGGTCAAAATAATTTAGCTAGGACTGTCTGGAAGTGGTCCGAGTGAGGGGCCTAATTGGATGAGCCTAATGGGGAGGGATATGCAACCTGAAAACTAGCTGTTATTGGCAGAGAGGTTTGAAACTCACTTTGTTATTGTTCTATTAACTTAAAGGGCATTATCATAATTTTCACAATTTCACAGTATTATTCCAACCTTGTTGTGTGGAAATATATATAAAACACAGGAACATCTAGTTTTTGACTGCACTGGGCCTTTAAGAAAGCTAAAGGTATAAATGTGTTTTTCGTTGTTGAGTCAGGTAGACCATACCCATTTTAATCTCATCTTCCTAAGAAATGGAACGTTATTTTTGAATATTTAGGCAAGTTAGCTGATGGATCCTGCTTTGTAATACACCCCGTTTGTGCCAAACTGCAGCACATATTCTGGTGGATCATACATACCGGGCCTCAGACGATACACACAATGTATTTTATATAAGCATAATCAGAGCAATATATGTAGAGATCAAGGTTGGGGTCAATTCCATTTAAATTCCAGTCAATTCAGAAAGTAAACCAAGTTCGCAATTTCGAATCCTCATTGAAAGGCATTGAAGAGAATTGGAATTGAAATTTCAATGTACTTCCTGAATTGACTGGAATTGAAATGTCATTGACCCAAATCCTGATAGAGATATATTTACATCTATATGATTATAGCTATACATGTCATTGAAGCCCTGTGGTGATGGGTGGTTTTGGTGGTGTATTTTACTGAAGTCCTGTGGTGATGGGTGGTTTTGGTGGTGTATTTTACTGAAGTCCTGTGGTGATGGGTGGTTTTGGTGGTGTATTTAACTGAAGTCCTGTGGTGATGGGTGGTTTTGGTGGTGTATTTAACTGAAGCCCTGTGGTGATGGGTGGTTTTGATGGTGTATTTTACTGAAGTCCTGTGGTGATGGGTGGTGATGTAGAGATGTAAGATGTAGAGTGTTCCATACTAACAGATATCTAACAGAAGATGTAGAGTGTTCCATACTAACAGATATCTAACAGAAGATGTAGAGTGTTCCATACTAACAGATATCTAACAGAAGATGTAGAGTGTTCCATACTAACAGATATCTAACAGAAGATGTAGAGTGTTCCATACTAACAGATATCTAACAGAAGATGTAGAGTGTTCCATACTAACAGATATCTAACAGAAGATGTAGAGTGTTCCATACTAACAGATATCTAACAGAAGATGTAGAGTGTTCCATACTAACAGATATCTAACAGAAGATGTAGAGTGTTCCATACTCCATACTAACAGAGATCTAACAGGAGGAAGGAAGTGTGACTGCAACACAAGCATCATCCATTATAACGCCAGAAAACATTCAAGTGTGACGAGATACAAATCAATCAAGTGACACGGAGAGAGTTTAGGTTTTTGCTTGCAGAAAATAACATCTCACTGAATAAATTGAGAAGTTATAGACAAACCCAGCTTTACATTCATGACGCTGCCCAAAAGTGCACTTGTTTAAATGCACAATCTTGAACTGTTGAATAGAAATAAAAAATGTAAAGCTTTTTGAAGTTATCTGCGCCCCAGGCCTGTGCTGGATCCAAGCCATCATCCCAGCCAGCAGCACTCCAGCCATAGCATCAGCTTGTCACAGGGATTAGCAGTTAGCCTGAAGTAGAACTGACAGCATTTTAGCAACATTACATCTTATTACGATTTGTTCATATACACCCCAAGGAAGAACAGTATGACAAACAAGCACTTAGATATGGTCATTTTTACATTTTCATAAAATCATAGAATGTTTGGGAATGACGTATAGTAAGTGGGAAAGTTCTATATCAATATAGAGAGGGAAAGTTCTATAGCAATATAGAGAGGGAAAGGTCTATAGCAATATAGAGTGGGAAAGTTCTATATCAATATAGAGAGGGAAAGTTCTATAGCAATATAGAGTGGGAAAGTTCTATATCAATATAGAGTGGGAAAGTTCTATATCAATATAGAGTGGGAAAGTTCTATATCAATATAGAGTGGGAAAGTTCTATTTCAATATAGAGTGGGAAAGTTCTATATCAATATAGAGTGGGAAAGTTCTATATCAATATAGAGAGGGAAAGTTCTATATCAATATAGAGAGGGAAAGTTCTATATCAATATAGAGTGGGAAAGTTCTATATCAATATAGAGTGGGAAAGTTCTATATCAATATAGAGAGGGAAAGTTCTATAGCAATATAGAGTGGGAAAGTTCTATATCAATATAGAGTGGGAAAGTTCTATATCAATATAGAGTGGGAAAGTTCTATATCAATATAGAGTGGGAAAGTTCTATTTCAATATAGAGTGGGAAAGTTCTATATCAATATAGAGTGGGAAAGTTCTATATCAATATAGAGAGGGAAAGTTCTATATCAATATAGAGAGGGAAAGTTCTATATCAATATAGAGTGGGAAAGTTCTATATCAATATAGAGTGGGAAAGTTCTATATCAATATAGAGTGGGAAAGTTCTATATCAATATAGAGAGGGAAAGTTCTATATCAATATAGAGAGGGAAAGTTCCATCCAGGACCAGAGTCTACACAGACCGGTGTGCCATAGTCAATCAGAACTACAGTAGGCCTTTGTGCAAATAAGCCATTAAGTAAGTAGCAACATCATGACTTTAGATCATTACAACGCATTCGCCAAAAGCCACAAAATACACCTGAATGGATTTCTGCAGATATGTAAATACTACAGGAGTCTTTACAGTCCTATTGATGAAACAACCGTGAAAAGGTAGGCTCTCTCTCCCTCCGTTATGCACATCATCAACGACAAGATCAACAACTAATGCTAGCCAGAGTGAGATGAGCTCATATCTAAGGGGGGAACATTAGATAACATTGTTCAACTAGTTGCCCGTCATAATTGCACCTATAAACGATGGGGAATAGTAGCCTGCTCGTCTTTCTGCAGCTTGCCTGCCAATGATGCATGCTTGTCCCAACCCACATTTTGACAACTGAATGGGACCTTGCCTGCCCACCATTTGATCTATGCAAAATACATTTGATTGACAACTAAGGATGCGTTCGTAAATTGCCTCCAGTGTGTTAGCGTGCGCTCGTAAATTGAGAGCGTTGTCAGATTGTCTGTTCATAAATTCAGAGCGCACACTGTACTATTGGCTCTGGCCGCGGAGTAGGGTTGATCCAAGCGTTCCTCATAACCGCAGTCAAGCACCCAAGCTAACTGGCTGAAGTTGGCTAGCTACTTCCAGACACAAATGAGAGAACACCTCACTCTGACCATTTTACTCGCCCTAGCAGAGCTGGTTAGGATGTTTTCATGTTATCCTAGTGCTCTAAAATCTGGGTAGATATCCAGAGTGAATTTACGAACGCAAGAGATGTGCTAACTGGATAACAGTTGTTCATTGATCATTGCTAGTTTGGTTGTGTTGACATTACCCTTAGTTACATTCGTCAGTTTTTTGTCAAATATTGAGTAATTGAAACGGAAACATTTCATTCCGAATGGGTGGCAGCAAACACTGTATGAGCTGTGATTTGAGTCAAACATAACCTATTTTTAAAACCTCTTATAAAGTTGGTTTTGTAGCATCAACGGGGAAGTTTATATTTTTGACTGATATTATGATTGTCTGTTTGTTTCATATCTGCAAAGTAGTTAAAACGCTGTCAGTTCCACAACAGAAAGACAGATAGGACCATAGCCATATATTTAAAGAGTAGGTCCAACTTTTAGAATTTCTAATATTGTTCTAATTCTAGAAATTCAGTGACATAGCATTGTTTAAATATGCCCCGTTTAGTGTTAATAACATGGCTGCCATATAATGTTGTAGTGTCATGTAAAACCTCAATGTCCCAACTCTCTAAATATATTGCTCCAGACAGGACACCTGTCTGCGGTGAAAGAAAAACTCCTCAGACCAAACAAAAATATACATTTGTTGCATGAACAATCCATAGCCTAATAGTGGGCCCAGTCACCCTCTCCTCTGCAACAGTGTAGGCTGGCCCAGTCACCCTCTCCTCGGCAACAGTGTAGGCTGGCCCAGTCACCCTCTCCTCGGCAACAGTGTGGGCTGGCCCAGTCACCCTCTCCTCTGCAACAGTGTAGGCTGGCCCAGTCACCCTCTCCTCGGCAACAGTGTAGGCTGGCCCAGTCACCCTCTCCTCGGCAACAGTGTAGGCTGGCCCAGTCACCCTCTCCTCGGCAACAGTGTAGGCTGGCCCAGTCACCCTCTCCTCGGCAACAGTGTAGGCTGGCCCAGTCACCCTCTCCTCGGCAACAGTGTGGGCTGGCCCAGTCACCCTCTCCTCTGCAACAGTGTGGGCTGGCCCAGTCACCCTCTCCTCTGCAACAGTGTAGGCTGGCCCAGTCACCCTCTCCTCGGCAACAGTGTAGGCTGGCCCAGTCACCCTCTCCTCGGCAACAGTGTAGGCTGGCCCAGTCACCCTCTCCTCGGCAACAGTGTAGGCTGGCCCAGTCACCCTCTCCTCGGCAACAGTGTAGGCTGGCCCAGTCACCCTCTCCTCTGCAACAGTGTAGGCTGGCCCAGTCACCCTCTCCTCAGCAACAGTGTGGGCTGGCCCAGTCACCCTCTCCTCAGCAACAGTGTGGGCTGGCCCAGTCACCCTCTCCTCAGCAACAGTGTAGGCTGGCCCAGTCACCCTCAGCAGCAGTGTAGGCTGGCCCAGTCACCCTCTCCTCTGCAACAGTGTAGGCTGGCCCAGTCACCCTCTCCTCAGCAACAGTGTGGGCTGGCCCAGTCACCCTCTCCTCAGCAACAGTGTGGGCTGGCCCAGTCACCCTCTGCAGCAGTGTGTGGGCTGGCCCAGTCACCCTCTGCAGCAGTGTGTGGGCTGGCCCAGTCACCCTCTGCAACAGTGTGGGCTGGCCCAGTCACCCTCTCCTCTGCAACAGTGTAGGCTGGCCCAGTCACCCTCAGCAGCAGTGTAGGCTGGCCCAGTCACCCTCTCCTCTGCAACAGTGTAGGCTGGCCCAGTCACCCTCTCCTCAGCAACAGTGTGGGCTGGCCCAGTCACCCTCTCCTCAGCAACAGTGTGGGCTGGCCCAGTCACCCTCTGCAGCAGTGTGTGGGCTGGCCCAGTCACCCTCTGCAGCAGTGTGTGGGCTGGCCCAGTCACCCTCTGCAGCAGTGTGTGGGCTGGCCCAGTCACCCTCAGCAGCAGTGTGTGGGCTGGCCCAGTCACCCTCAGCAGCAGTGTGTGGGCTGGCCCAGTCACCCTCTGCAACAGTGTGGGCTGGCCCAGTCACCCTCTCCTCTGCAGCAGTGTGGGCTGGCCCAGTCACCCTCTCCTCTGCAGCAGTGTGGGCTGGCCCAGTCACCCTCTGCAGCAGTGTGTGGGCTGGCCCAGTCACCCTCTGCAGCAGTGTGGGCTGGCCCAGTCACCCTCTGTAGCAGTGTGTGGGCTGGCCCAGTCACCCTCTGCAGCAGTGTGGGCTGGCCCAGTCACCCTCTGCAGCAGTGTGGGCTGGCCCAGTCACCCTCTGCAGCAGTGTGGGCTGGCCCAGTCACCCTCTCCTCTGCAGCAGTGTGGGCTGGCCCAGTCACCCTCTCCTCTGCAGCAATGTGGGCTGGCCCAGTCACCCTCTCCTCTGCAGCAGTGTGGGCTGGCCCAGTCACCCTCTCCTCTGCAGCAGTGTGGGCTGGCCCAGTCACCCTCTCCTCTGCAGCAGTGTGGGCTGGCCCAGTCACCCTCTGCAGCAGTGTGGGCTGGCCCAGTCACCCTCTGCAGCAGTGTGGGCTGGCCCAGTCACCCTCTCCTCTGCAGCAGTGTGGGCTGGCCCAGTCACCCTCTCCTCTGCAGCAGTGTGGGCTGGCCCAGTGTGTGGGCTGGCCCAGTGTGTGGGCTGGGTGTATTTCTAGGGTTCTAGGAGAGGATTCAGTTTTTTTTATTTTATTTGTATTATTATAATTTTTTATTTAACCTTTATTTAACTAGGCAAGTTCTTATTTACAATGATGGCCTACCTACAGGGTCAGCCCCTGGAGCAAATTAGGGTTAAGTGCCTTGCTCAAGGACACATCAACAGGTTTTTCACCTTGTCAGCTCGGGTATTTGAACCAGCAACCTTTCGGTTACTGGCCCAACACTCTAACCGCTAGGCTACCTGCCACCCTCCTGTTGGTTTTAAGAGAGGATCCAAAGTTAGGACCAGAACCCAGACTGGACCGGGTTAGGACCAGAACCCAGGCCGGTAGCGGTACGGGGAACATTTGGGGAACTGGGACTCGGGCTTGCAGAGTGGGAGGGTTGGGTCCAGACACTGTTCCTCATCCTGTCGATCCAGTAGACTGTCCCCCCTCCGCCGCGGGGAGGTTGAGCAGGGTGTAGGGGGCTCCATGGGGGTGGCTAGTACCTCCATGTCTCTGGTCTCCATTTGATGAGTTAGCATTGGGTGTCCCCTCCTTGGTGATGGTGTCGGGGGCTCTAAGGGAGTAGGCAGCACGGTCATGTCCCTGCCAAACTCCACTGTGGGAGGGGTGTCTGTGCTGGTGGTGTGGGCTGGGGACTCTCCATTCCCCTGTCCCTGCCCCCCTCCTCTGCCCCGCCCAGGTGATTGGCCCAAGAAGACATCGCAGCGCACCCGTGGCGAGGGGCGGGGTCTAACTAGGAAGTCCAGGGTTTTGGGTCGTTCAGGAGGGCAGCGGCGGCGGGGTGTGGGGGGAAACACCAGATTTGGATCTGGCAACCGGGGAACCTGGGATACGTGGTCACTTAGACCCCTGAGACTTCCAGCTGTTTGGGGAATAGAGAAAGAAAAACAGTTGTAGAACATCTAGGGACATTAAGAATGAGGAGGGATCAGGTCATATAGCTACATTTCTCAGATCAACAAAAAACTAGTAGAGCTACCTGTGGTCTCCAGAGTTGCTCTGGTGGGTAAAAGGAAAGGCTGGATATAGTTTGGAGGGCAGCGTGTCTTGATGGCTCCGTCGGAGGGGGTCCGGTGTAGACAGCGTGAGGAGGATGGAGCGGAGGGGAGATGGGTCGGGGTCAGGGACTGTCGAGGGTGACGCTTGAAGCTCTCCAGGTGTGTGTTGACCAAGGGGTTGAGTGGGGCATGCTGGGGCTTGGGGTGAACAGGGGTGTGGGGCTGCAGCTGAGGCTGGACAGAAGGCTGAACAGGGGCCTGAGGAGAGGCAGGGCGGTAGACCAACAGTTCCTCACTATCAGATCGTAACAGAGACCGCGTAGAATTACAGTCTGACACAGACGACAGTGACAGCAGTGTGAGAGAGGATGGAAACAGTCTGCCTCCAGCCCGCTCCGTCACCGGGGCCACTGAGTGCTTAAGGGGGCTCTCCTTGTCCCCTCCCCGCCTGAAGAGCTTACGTGTGGGGGGACTGGTGCTCTGTCTCTGGCCCCCTGTCCCTGTACGGTGGAAGAAACCCTCCCAACGAGGTGGCTTGCTGCTCTCCCCAGCCGCCTCAGCCCCAGAACCAGTCCCAGGCTGGGCCAGAGTCGTCATATTGAAGCCCAGTCCCACTGCAGCCAGCAAGGCCCCACACCCCAGTAGCACCAGCTCTGACCTCCCCCGCCCACCAGGACTCTTCCTACTGGGGGGCGTGTCCGGGGCCGGCGTGCTATGGTAACTAGGGCAGTACTCCACGCCTCCTCCTGCGTTACCATCGGCAACAGGCCCCTCCCTGTGGAAGGGGATGCAGAGGTAGGATTGGCTGGGGGATGCGTCGGCCCCTCCCTGTGGCTCAGTGGTGTAGCAGCAGTCTTCATTCTCTACAGGGGGAGAGGGTTTCACAACATTGCATTATTGTGGCTATTGATTGGCATACACTTTGTTCCTAAGGTGCATGTCCTTACCCATCTCTGTTAGGCTATCAGTATCTTATACTAGTCCTTACCCATCTCTGATAATGTTATTTCAGTCCTTACCCATCTCTGATCATGCTATTTCAGTCCTTACCCATCTCTGATAATGCTATTTCAGTCCTTACCCATCTCTGATAATGTTATTTCAGTCCTTACCCATCTCTGATAATGTTATTTCAGTCCTTACCCATCTCTGATAATGCTATTTCAGTCCTTACCCATTTCTCATAATGTTATTTCAGTCCTTACCCATCTCTGATAATGTTATTTCAGTCCTTACCCATCTCAGTGAGGCTGGGTACCCCTGGTATGGCAGGGCTGTGTCTGGGTGACCTGCGGAGATTTGGAGCGCTGCAGGACCTCTGTCTGTTTCCCTCCTGAGGGACCTTGATGCTGGTAGGAACAGGAGATAAAGAGCTATATAGAATCACTAAAGGACCTTGATGCTGGTAGGAACAGGAGATACTCCACCCTCACCCTGCCCCACCCTCCCTCACCCTGCCCCACCCTCCCTCACCCTGCCTCACCCTACACCCTGCCTCACCCTGGTCCTGCCCCACCTTGCCTCACCCTGCCCCCCCTTCCCCTCACCCTGCCTCACCCCTCCTCTCCTCCCTCCTCTCACCTCTCATCATCACTGTGTTCTCTGTGTTCTCTGTGTGAGCCCCTGCCTCACCCCTCCTCTCCTCCCTCCTCTCACCTCTCATCATCACTGTGTTCTCTGTGTTCTCTGTGTGAGCCCCTGCCCCACCCCTCCTCTCCTCCCTCCTCTCACCTCTCATCATCACTGTGTTCTCTGTGTTCTCTGTGTGAGCCCCTGCCTCACCCCTCCTCTCCTCCCTCCTCTCACCTCTCATCATCACTGTGTTCTCTGTGTTCTCTGTGTGAGCCCCTGCCCCACCCCTCCTCTCCTCCCTCCTCTCACCTCTCATCATCACTGTGTTCTCTGTGTGAGCCCCTGATACGGACTTTCTTCCTGGAACCTCTTTTATCCTCCTCCTCACCCAGCCGGCCCCAACCTTTACACCCCTCTCCTCCTGGAGTCACTGGAAAACCACGTAACAAGACTCCATTTTAGTTCACATTTACAAAAACAAAAACATGGAATGTGTTTTTATCATGGTAGCTCTGGTTAGTAAGATGTGTTCAGCTGATTGTAAGTCACTCTGGATTAGACTGCTAAATAAAAACATGTAAAATGTAATGCAAATAGTATATAGTGCTTACGTTGGATGGCTCTGAGGCGTGGTAGTAACAGGGCCTGGGGACTGGTGGGAGGGCTGGAGAGGCTACCCAGTAAACTCTTGCGTCGATCATGAGAGGGAGAGGCCTGCACGGTGATCTTGTGTTGGAAATCTGGAGACCGGGTGCACAGACAGAGGAGCACAGACAGAGGAGCACAGACAGAGGAGCACAGACAGAGGAGCACAGACAGAGGAGCACAGACAAATCAAACAATGTCCATATATACTGTATATTTGTAAATAAAACAATTCATGTAAATACAGTCTTTATACAGACAGTCTTTATACAGGCTACATACAGCATTTATACAGGCTACATACAGGCTAATACAGCCTTCATACAGGCTACCTACAGCCCTCATACAGCCTTCATACAGGCTACATACAGGCTAATTACAGCATTCATACAGCCCTCATACAGCCTTTATACAGGCTACATACAGCCTTCATACAGCCTTCATACAGGCTACATACAGCCTTCAGACAGGCTACAGGTTTTCATCAAGGATCTTTCTGTACTTTGCTCTGTTCATCTTTCCCTCAATCCTGACTACTCTCCCAGTCCCTGCCGCTGAAAAACATCCCCACAGCATGACGCTGCCACCACCATGCTTCACCGTAGGGATGGTACCAGCTTTCCTCCAGACGTGATGCTTGGCATTCAGGCCAAAGAGTTCAATCTTGGTTTCATCAGACCAGAGAATCTTGTTTCTCATGGTCAGAGTCCTTTAGGTGCCTTTTGGCAAACTCCAAGCAGGCTGTCGTGCCTTTTACTGAGGAGTGGCTTCCGTCTGGCCACTCTACCATAAAGGCCTGATTGGTGGAGTGCTGTAGAGATGGTTGTCCTTCTAGAAGGTTCTCCCATCTCCACAGAGGAACTAGAGCTCTGTCAGAGTGACCATTGGGTTCTTTATCACCTCCCTGACTAAGGCCCTTCTCCCCAGATTGCTCAGTTTGTCCAGGCGGCCAGCTATAGAAAGAGTCTTGGTGGTACCAAACTTCTTCCATTTAAGAATGATGGAGGCCACAGTGTTTTTGGGGACCTTCAATGCTGCAGACAATTTTTGGTACCCTTCCCCAGATCTGTGCCTCGACACAATCCTGTCTCGGAGCTCTACGGACAATTCCTTTGACCTCATGGCTTGGTTTTTGATCTGAAATGCACTGTCAACTGTGGGACCTTATATAGACAGGCGTGTGCCTTTCCAAATCATGTCCAATCAATTGAATTTACCATAGGTGGACTCCAATCAAGTTGTAGAAACATCTCAAGGATGATCAATGGAAACAGGATGCACCTGAGATCAATTTCCAGTCTCATAGCAAAGGGTCTGAATACTCATCTAAGGTATTTCTGTTTTTTATCTTGAATACATTTGCTTTGTCATTATGGGGTATTGTGTGTAGATTGATGAGGAAAAACTATGTAATACATTTTAGAATAAGGCTGTAACGTAAAAAAATGTGGAAAAAGTCAAGGGGTCTGAATACTTTCCGAATGCACTGTGTGTGTGTGTGCGTATGTAGTGTATATGTATGTGCGTGGGTTTGTGTGAGTGTCAGTGTAGTGTGTGTGAGTGAGTGTGTATATACTTTACATGTATATATAGTCTTGTGAGTGTGCATAGGTAGGGTCAGTGCAAATATTCCGGGTAACCATTTCATTAACAGTCTTGCGCTGTCGTCACAACTGTGCGGGTGTGGAGTGGACCATGTTAAGTACTTAGAGGCTCTCAACCCGCTCCACTACAGCCCCTTTGACGTGCTCTCCCCACTCTGTTCCCTATGTAGTCTCTGGTCAAAACTAGTGCACTATATGGGGAATAGGGTGCACTTTGAGCAGACCCAGCGCCAGGATAAAGTGACTAAGGGGGCAGTTGAGCAGACCAGAAATGTAATCATTGAAAATTAAAAGAGCTTTCATTGTCTGCTTATACGCCCCCTTTATTTATCCTACGGTTCTGACTTGGTGGACAGGGAGAACACTGTAAGAACAGCCCATCTTCTGAATTCTGTCGCTGTACATTTCCCACGTCGTAGTTCCTCTCAGCGGGGAAAGGAAAGCACAGGGATGCAGCTTTTGGTACCACTCCGATGTCCGAGGCGTCGACCTCCACCACGAACTGATGGGACGGGTCCGGATGGATTAATAGGGGAGCTGTAGTGAACGCCCGGTCAGCTGCTGGAGACCACAGCCTTGGGAGAGGCCTTCTTCCTGAGCTCTATAATGGAAGAACTCCTCCTTCATGATAATCCCCATACCTAGGAGGATATCCCCCAATGTCCAGCCCTGCTTAGTCCTGTTTTGATGGTGGATTCTTCTGTCACGGTCACTAGGATACAGGACCCGAGGCGCAGAGCTGGAGTGTGAATACATTCCTTTATTCCAGTATAAATTCCAAAACCGAACAAAGGAGAGACAGCGACCATGAACTGGCGTGCAACAAACCCAAATGAAACACACACAAGAATCCACAACCACAGGTGGAAACAACTGAACATAAATAGGATCCCCAATTAGAGACAACTCAAGACAGCTGCCTCTAATTGGGGATAAGACCAACTGAAAAGAAACACCCAGAACTATTGTCAGGTCCTGACTGTAGCCATCCAACTCCCACTAGGGGGAGCCAGAGACCTGGCCTCAGTCAGGGCCTGACATCAAGTAGCAATGACGTACCCTAGGAAGGAGATGGTGGCGCAGTGGAATTCACATTTTTCTGCTTTAACAAAATCTGGTTCTCCAGAAGACACTGAAGGACCTGTCGGACATGGAGGACATGTTCTTGAGCTGACCGGGAAAAAACAACGTTATCGTCAAGGAAACAAACAAGAACCGGTTCAACACATCGTCAACTAGGGCCTGCAACACTGCGGGAGCATTGGTCAGTCCGAATGGCATAACAAGGTACTCGTAGTGCATGCTAGCCATGTTAAAAGCTGTTTTCCATTTGTCTCCTTCCTGTATCCGAATCAGATGGTAGGCGATCCGAAGGTCCAACTTTGAGAAAATTGTGGGAATGGCTGAGAGATCTGAGGCCTCTCACCGCATGAAGACGTCCGGGGGCAGGCTTCGCGGACTTCAGATAATGCGCGTGGCAGAACAGGTTCCAACCCATGATAGAACCAGTAGCCCAGTCGATCAGAGAATTGTGCTTCTGGAGCCATGAAAACCCCAAAACCAGGGGTGCATGAGGGAATTCAATGAGCAGGAACTGCATAGACTCACTGTGATTACCTGACACTCTCAGGTTAATGGAAAACGTATTGTGGGTGCCAATAGAGTGCCCATCCAGCGCTCTGACGTCCATGGGAATGGAGAGGGGTTGCGTGGGGATTTCCAGCTCCGATTCCAGGGTAGCTTCCATAAAACTCTCGTCGACCCCTGTTGTGGCTTGCTGCTTAGTAGATAACCTACGGAATTGCTCCAGCAACGCAGTGAAAGCGTGGTCACGGCATTCCGCCAAGGTCTGGAGTCTTTCCAAAAGGTCTTTAAGTACTACCTTGTGTCTACCGATGGCGACTCCTTGGACAGAGACAGCGTTGCGGAGCTGGTCCGAGTCTGCTGGGTCAGTCATGGCCAGTTTGTACTATCACGACTCAGGATAAGACCCAGATGCAGACACAGGAGGCGGATGGTTCAGTTCTCAGATTATTTATTATAACACGGTGAGCAGACAAAGTATAGGCTCAGGACAGGCAGACAGGCTCAGGGTCAGGGCAGGCAGAAGTTCATAAACCAGGTCAGAGTCAGACAGGTACAGGACGGCAGGCAGACAGGCTCAGGGTCAGGGCAGGCAGAAGGTCATAAACCAGGTCAGAATTAGGCAGGTACAGGATGGCAGATAGGCTCAGGGTCAGGGCAGGCAGAGGTTCGTAACCAGATCAGATTCCGACAGGTCCAGAACTGCAGGCAGGCTCAGGGTCAGGGCAGGCAGAAGTTCATAAACCAGGTCAGAATAAGGCAGGTCCAGGACGGCAGGCAGGCTCAGGGTCAGGGCAGGCAGAAAGGTCAGAACCGGAATGGTTAGAAACCAAAAACTAGATAGCAGGGAAAAACGGGAAAGACGCTGGGACGACCTGACAATACAAGAAGAACTGGCAACAAACAAACAGAAAACGCAGCTATAAATACACAGGGGATAATGGGGAAAATGGGAGACACCTGGTGGGGGGTGGAGACAAGTACAAAGACAGGTGAAACAGATCAGGGTGTGACAAACCCATCCCCTAATCCTAACCCTAACCCCTAACCTCTAGCCTAGCTAAAATTCGTAACATATAGTTAAGAACAAATTCTTATTTACAATGACAGCCTCCTCCGGCCTCCCCTAACCTGGACGACGCTGGGCCAAACGTTTCCAATACAGTTCCATTTACAACCATGAACTGCAACAGGCTACCATAGAAACAGGATGTAGGCTATCTATTTCTATGATTAAACATACCGACATGTAGCTATACCAGGGGCTATACCAGGGGCTATACCAGGGGCTATACCAGGGGCTATACCAGGGGCTATACCAGGGGCTATACCAGGGGCTATATCCAGGGGCTATACCAGGGGCTATACCAGGGGCTATACCAGGGGCTATATCCAGGGGCTATACCAGGGGCTATACCCTTCATGCTATACCACAATAAACATAAAAGTTTAAATGCCGAGACCATTGAGTGCTTTTGACCAAGAAGTGACGCATCTGCAGTAACTGAGTATTCCAGACACTCTCTTCCTATGATCCAGTTGCTATTAAATTCATGTTTTTGGACAGAAAACCTGCGGCTAAGGTAGTTGGATTCTAAAAGCTAACCTGGGCTGGATGCTCTGTTCCAAGATCGTCAGGAACAGGTGGAGGTGGAGGGGGCTGTGGAGCCTCTTCAAGCGGAGCTAGCTGGAGTTCTGCAGCAACATTGCTACTGGGCTTGGTGGCGGCCTCGTGGTTTCATTTCTGATATCCATTGCAGAAGTGGCAGATTAGCTGGTTAGGGCGAAATAGGCTAATAACACTAAGGCCTGTTACAGCTAGCTAAGAGGCTAACTGAACTCTGTAGTAGTGGGAGTGAGGCAGAGGTGAGTGAAGCAGCTTCAACTGTAAACTAGACCCTGTCCTTATAAATCAAATATTATAGGCAGAGGCGTATCACGTTATTCACACTACCCAGTGGCTTCCATAGCCCCCTACACACTACCCAGTGGCTTCCATAGCCCCCTACACACTACCCAGTGGCTTCCATAGCCCCCTACACACTACCCAGTGGCTTCCATAGCCCCCTACACACTACCCAGTGGCTTCCATAGCCCCCTACACACTACCCAGTGGCTTCCATAGCCCCCTACACACTACCCAGTGGCTTCCATAGCCCCCTACACACTACCCAGTGGCTTCCATAGCCCCCTACACACTACCCAGTGGCTTCCATAGCCCCCTACAGATTTTGCACCAACCTGTCACTCAATCATTCAAACTGTTTTGCCCTTTTTATACAGGGACATAGAACTAAAACTGAGTTTCAACTGAGGGGGTTAAGCCCCCTTTTTCCCCGTGGATCCTGGCCCGCATTTGAGACCCACAGACATCAGACTGCTGGCCAGTCCTACTGATGACAGACATACCTGAGGGTAGACTGATCCTGTTCCCATCCTTCAGTTTGAGGCGTGAGCGTCTGAACTTGCCCTGCCTGCTCTCCACGCGGGGTTTCTCCTGGTACAGCTGGTGGATGATGACGTTCAGCTCCCTCTCCAGGATGTGGATCTCCCTCTCCGCCAGCTCCTGCTCCCTCCTCCTCAGCTCCTCCTCCTGGCTCTTCTGCTGCAGCGCTGCACGACTCAGCTCCTCCTCCCATGACCTCAACTCCTGATGACAAGGTTAGAGGTCGGAGGAGATTTAACCATGGGGGGATTAAAGATTACACTACAGTCCTTCACTACCCCATATCCATAGACTGGTTCAACAACCATAAAAGTTGGCAAGACTGCAAAAACAAATCTGCAGATTATCATATTGTACCATTTCCAAACCCACAATGTAGAGGCCTCTGATCTTTTGAAAGCTGACTGAGAACCCTATCCCCCTACCTTCTCCTTGACCCTAAGCTGGTCGAACATCTCCTGAATCTCCACCTTCCAGTCGTCCTGCAGGGAGTGGAAGGACTCGGTTGGCATCTCGAAAAAACCTGATTCCTCTATAGCTGTCAGCTGGTCCAGAATACTGGTGAAGAGAGGCCGCAGGTGGGGATCTGGACTCCAGCAATCTGGAGAAGAAGAAGATGAAGAAGATGTTAAAGGTGGTGTGGTTAGATATACCACAGATAGAACAATGAGACAGATATTTCACTGATGTATAAATGTGAAGAATCCGGTTGGCGTTTCCACTCACTACCAAATATGGTGATGAGAGAAAGCCCAGTGGCACGCAATGGGAGAAGTTGGAGAGAGATGGATTTTGGCCAGAAATCGCAATACAGTTCAATACAAAACTAGAATCTGTTACAAACAGAGTGGACTACGTTTTGTAGACTTTAACAAAGTTTCAAAAAATGGCGTTGTTTAGGAGTGGAAGGGTGAATTGAGTTACTGCACACGCGCACTTCAGAATAGGTGTTCCCTAACAGAAATATGCGAATACATGCTAGAACGTGCCAATAGGCTCTTGCTAGCTCATGCTTGGCTCCGCCCACCTCCTTGCTTGTTCTGTACACTATGATTCATTCTTTCCCATTGGAAACGACAGGCTGTGGTCTATCTTGGGTTAGTTATAAAAATATTTTGATATAATGTGCCGTCAGTTTGAGAAACAGACGCCCCACAAGTCCTCAACTGGCAGCTTCATTAAATAGTACCCGCAAAACACCAGTCTCAACGTCAACAGTGAAGAGGCGTCTCCAGGGTGCTGGCCTTCTGTCACGGTCTCGGGGGAGGGAACGAGGCGCAGAGCGAGAGGTGAGTGCAAACATATTTATTAATACTGATTCAACTAACAAAACAACAAACCTACAATACCATGCGCTGGTGTTCAGTGCAAACACATAGGCACGTGAACACACACAATGCATTAAGAATACCTAACAAAAAGCATCTTACCTTCCATAAGACGGGTGAAGGGCTCTGGGCAGAAAGCATCTTACCTTCCATAAGACGGGTGAAGGGCTCTGGGCAGAAAGCATCTTACCTTCCATAAGACGGGTGAAGGGCTCCGGGCAGAAAGCATCTTACCTTCCATAAGACGGGTGAAGGGCTCCGGGCAGAAAGCATCTTACCTTCCATAAGACGGGTGAAGGGTTCCGGGCAGAAAGCATCTTACCTTCCATAAGACGGGTGAAGGGCTCCGGGCAGAAAGCATCTTACCTTCCATAAGACGGGTGAAGGGCTCCGGGCAGAAAGCATCTTACCTTCCATAAGACGGGTGAAGGGCTCCGGGCAGAAAGCATCTTACCTTCCATAAGACGGGTGAAGGGCTCCGGGCAGAAAGCATCTTACCTTCCATAAGACGGGTGAAGGGCTCCGGGCAGAAAGCATCTTACCTTCCATAAGACGGGTGAAGGGCTCCGGGCAGAAAGCATCTTACCTTCCATAAGACGGGTGAAGGGCTCCGGGCAGAAAGCATCTTACCTTCCATAAGACGGGTGAAGGGCTCCGGGCAGAAAGCATCTTACCTTCCATAAGACGGGTGAAGGGCTCCGGGCAGAAAGCATCTTACCTTCCATAAGACGGGTGAAGGGCTCTGGGCAGAAAGCATCTTACCTTCCATAAGACGGGTGAAGGGCTCCGGGCAGAAAGCATCTTACCTTCCATAAGACGGGTGAAGGGCTCCGGGCAGGTAGAGGGGATGGGCAATGCCAGCTTGTTCATGGCTACTCCATACGCCACCGCTAGACAATCAATGCCCCTGAATGGGACCTCTCCTGTCAGCAGCTCCCACAGCAGAACCCCGTAACTACAGGGTCGGGAACAAGAGAGCAGGAAAGAGATGGAAGAAAAGGAGTCATGGAAACAGAACGAATTTGGGGAAAGCTATCGGAATTTTGCAACCCTAAGCTTTATAAGCTTATATTTCTCTTTCTATCTTTGTTTTGTCAGTATCAGCAGGAAACAGAATGGAAGAATTCAGAAGAATAGATAGCAGAGGGAATAGACAGCATAGAGAATAGAGAACAGAGAGAATAGAGAACAGAGAGAATAGACTGCAGAGAGAATAGAGAACATAGATAATAGAGAACAGGGGGAATAGACTGCAGAGAGAATAGACAGCAGAGAGAATAGAGAACAGAGAGAATAGAGAACAGAGGGAATAGACTGAAGAGAGAATAGAGAACAGAGAACAGAGATAATAGAGAACAGAGAGAATAGACAGTAGAGAGAATAGACAGCAGAGATAATAGAGAGCAGAGAGAAAAGAGAACAGAGAGAATAGAGAACAGAGAGAATAGAGAACAGAGAGAATAGACTGCGGAGAGAATAGAGAGCAGAGATAATAGAGAAAATAGATAATAGAGAACAGAGAGAATAGACAGCAGAGATCAGAGAGAATAGACAGCAGAGAGAATAGAGAACAGGGAGAATAGATAGCAGAGATCAGAGAGAATAGACAGCAGAGAGAATATACAGCAGAGAGACTGGACAACCGAGATAATAGAGAGCAGAGAGAATAGACAGCAGAGAGAATAGAGAACAGAGAGAATAGACTGCAGAGAGAATAGACAGCAGAGAGAATAGAGAACAGAGAGAATAGAGAACAGAGAGAATAGAGAGCAGAGAGAATAGAGAACAGAGAGAATATAGAAAAGAGATAATAGACTGCAGAGAGAATAGACTGCAGAGAGAATAGAGAACAGAGAGAATAGAGAACAGGGAGAATAGATAGCAGAGATCAGAGAGAATAGACAGCAGAGAGAATATACAGCAGAGAGACTGGACAACCGAGATAATAGAGAGCAGAGAGAATAGACAGCAGAGAGAATAGAGAACAGAGAGAATAGACTGCAGAGAGAATAGACAGCAGAGAGAATAGAGAACAGAGAGAATAGAGAACAGAGAGAATAGAGAGCAGAGAGAATAGAGAACAGAGAGAATATAGAACAGAGATAATAGACTGCAGAGAGAATAGACTGCAGAGAGAATGGAGAACAGAGGGAATAGAGAACAGAGAGAATAGAGAGCAGAGAGAATATAGAACAGAGAGAATAGAGAACAGAGATAATAGACTGCAGAAAGAATAGACTGCAGAGAGAATAGAGAACAGAGAGAATATAGAACAGAGAGAATAGAGAGCAGAGAGAATAGAGAACAGAGACAATAGACTGCAGAGATAATAGAGAACAGAGAGAATAGAGAGCAGAGATAATAAGACAGCAGAGAGAATAGACAGCAGAGATAATAGAGAATAGAGAGAATATACAGCAGAGATAATAGAGAACAGAGAGAATAGACAGCAGAGAGAATAGAGAATAGAGAGAATAGACAACAGAGAGAATAGACTGCAGGGATAATAGAGAACAGAGAGAATAGACAGCAGAGAGAATAGACTGCAGGGAGAATAGAGAACAGAGATAATAAGACAGCAGAGAGAATAGACAGCAGAGATAATAGAGAATAGACAGCATTGAGCAGAAAGCTGATGAACAGAGAGAGAGTGCTAAACTTTCTTAATAAGCACAATATCTTGAGCAAAAGCCAAATTGGATTTATACCAAAACATCACAGGACTGATCATATTTACACTCTACACACCCTGATAGATAAACATGTTCACCAAAATAATACCAAAATGGACTGTTCTACAAAGTTATTGAAAGTGGTGTAGGGGATATAACATATGACATAATTAAATCAATGTATACTGAAAATATGTGCAGCATCAAAGTTGGCAAGTAAAGAACTGAATTCTTTAACCAGGTTTGCAATCTGAGCCCTGTGCTCTTCAATATTTACATATTGACCACTATTCTAGAAAAATACTCAGCCACTGGTGTTAGTCTCCACAAGAGGTTTAATGCCTGTTCTTCACAGATGACCTGTGCCTGCTGTCACCCACAGCACATGGCCTACATTAGAGACTGGACCTTCTAGAGCAGTACCGCCAGACCTGGGCCCCCCAAAAGGCAAAAATTATGATTTTCCAGAAAAGATTAGACCAAAGTTCTCAATTGGTACAAAATATACAGTGACTTCAGAAAGTATTCACACCCCCCTCTAAATGGTGTTGTGTTCCCACCTGCATTTTAAATAAGTTGCATGGACATGATTTTTGAATGACTACCTCATCTCTGTACCCCACATATACAATTATCTGCAAGGTCCTTCAGCCGAGCAGTGAATTTCAAACACAGATTCAACCAAACTTGCAAAGAAGGGCATCTATTGGTAGATGGGTAAAAATAAAAAAAAGCAGACATTGAATGTCCCTTTGAGCATAGTGAAGTTATTAATTACACTTTGGGTGGTGTATCAATACACCCAGTCACTATAAAGATACAGGCGTCCTTCCTAACTCAGTTGCCGGAGAGGAAGGAAACTGCTCAGGGATTTCACCATGAGGCCAATGGTGACATTAAAACAGTTACAGTTTAATGGCTGTGAGGAGAAAACTGAGGATGGATCAACAACATTGTAGTTACTCCACAATACTAACCTAAATGACAGAGTGAAAAGAAGGAAGCCTGTACAGAATAAAAATATTCCAAAACATGCTTCCTGTTTGTAACGAGGCACTAAAGTAAAACTGTAAAACATGTGATTCTAGAAGGTGATTCTAACATGTATTAACTAAGGGGTGTGAATACTTATGTACATTTGATATTTATCTATTTCATTTTCAAGAAATGTACAAACATTTCTAAAAACATATTTTCACTTTGTCATTATGGGGTATTATGTGTAGATGGATGAGAATGTAGGCTGTAACACAACAAAATGTGGAATAAGTCAAGGGGTCTGAATACTTTCTGAAGGCCCTGTATAGAGTACTGCACACACTACAATTACTTAGGTTTAAAATCAACTGGAAACCTTAATGAATTAACTGAAGGAGAAAGAATGCAGGACATTCTACGACATAAACATATTTGTGGGGCTAAAACAAGATTCCACCCAATGGGATAAACACCCCATTGAAACCCTGCATGTAGTGTTTCATGTCAAAAGGAAACTACAAACAATGCATGCAGGACAGAATTAGGCCAATATCCACTAATAATACTAAGGTACGTTTTGAAAACTTCTCAAATACAGTGACCTCCTCTCATATCATCACCAAGCCCTGCAATACCAAGAGCTGAGAAAATAACAGAGTCCCCTCATCCAGCTGGTCCTGGGGCTGAGTTCACTAACCTGTTCTACTAACACACTGAAGAACAGAGTCCCCTCATCCAGCTGGTCCTGGGGCTGAGTTCACTAACCTGTTCTACTAACACACTGAAGAACAGAGTCCCCTCATCCAGCTGGTCCTGGGGCTGAGTTCACTAACCTGTTCTACTAACACACTGAAGAACAGAGTCCCCTCATCCAGCTGGTCCTGGGGCTGAGTTCACTAACCTGTTCTACTAACACACTGAAGAACAGAGTCCCCTCATCCAGCTGGTCCTGGGGCTGAGTTCACAAACCTGTTCTACTAACACACTGAAGCCTCAGGACCAGAACATCCAATCAATCAGAATAAAACAAAACAAAACTACATTACTTATTTGGAAACACAAGCACAAAGCAAAATGCAGTGCTATCTGGCCCTAAAACGACAGTACATCATGGCTATTTGACCATGGTTACTGATCAAAACCTTGACAAAGTACAGGCTCAGTGAGCACAGCCTTGCCATGAGAAGGGTAGACACAGGAAAACCTGGCTCCCTGTAGAGGAAAGGCTGTGCAACCACTGCACCACCGCACCGAGACAGAGCTGCATTAAAACATATGAAACAATTAGTGTTTTTTCCCAATATTTTACACCCTTGCTCCTGGCCTTACAGTACAGCGTAATGAGATGATCCAGTACATAAACAACAGATCTTCCTCCCCAACTTAGACCAGCATTCAATCCGATGGTGCTTTGTCGGCTATGCACCTTTTAAAGTCAGTGTTCCAGCGTTGGTGGAGACTGCCAGCATGGTAAATGACCTTTAAATGGAGCATAGCTGACAAAGCTCTGATGTTTTAGATGAGGAAAAGACCATTACTATCATCTCTTGTTAGAAACGATCATAGCGTTGGTTCCTTATTTGGGTGCAGCCATCATACTACTACTGCAATGCTTTACCACATCCAGAGCTGAATAAATGACTCAATGCTTTACCACATCCAGAGCTGAATAAATGACTCAATGCTTTACCACATCCAGAGCTGAATAAATGACTCAATGCTTTACCACATCCAGAGCTGAATAAATGACTCAATGCTTTACCACATCCAGAGCTGAATAAATGACTCAATGCTTTACCACATCCAGAGCTGAATAAATGAGTCATACAGCCCTCTAGATCTAAGTGAGATAGAACAGATAGTTTCCTGCTGCATAACATCACTTCCTATCACGACCCTGGCCCCGCCCACCTCCAGACATCGCTGCCCTTAGAGAAGGTGGAGGAGCGGATGACCTCCGGTGCCATCCAGGCGTAGGTGCCTGCGGCTGACATCTTGGTGGTGCGGTGCCACTCCCTGGCCAGGCCGAAGTCTGTGATCTTCAGGGTCTTATTGGTCAGGTCCTCCATCTCTACCTTTTCCAGGATCAGGACTGGTCGGAGGTCGCAGGTGAGATCCAGGAGAGGTGTTGGTGAGGGGTGATGACCAGGAGAGGGCGGGTGTTGGTGAGGGAGTGATGAGGAGGGTTTTGGTTGGAGTGGGGCGGGTGGGGATAACAGTAACATGGGTGTGTTGGAAGGTAGGAGGGGTTTGAATGTAGAGGGATACAGGTAATTTGGGGTTTTGGTGGCAGGATGGCAGGCAGTCATTCAAATATAAATGATTAAAGGTGTTTCCCAAAATAAAGAGAGAAGAACAGAGAGAAGAACAGAGAGAACAGCAGAGAGAGCAGAGAGAAGAACAGAGAGAAGAACAGAGAGAAAAACAGAGAGAAGAACAGAGAGAAGAACAGAGAGAAGAACAGAGAGAACAACAGAGAGAACAACAGAGAGAACAACAAAGAGAAGAACAGAGAGAACAACAGAGAGAACAACAGAGAGAACAACAGAGAGAACAACAGAGAGAACAACAGAGAGAACAACAGAGAGAACAACAGAGAGAAGAACAGAGAGAAGCAAATGAGATGATTAAAGTATAATATGAAAGAAAGCAGGGAAGAAACACAGGCCTTGATTAATGTCGAGATTTCACTTTGTCCTTCTGAGTCTGTGCATCACACACACACACACACACACACACACACACACACACACACACACACACGCACGCCCACGCACACACCACAGGGGGTTGGTGGCACCTTAATTGGGGAGGGCTTGTGGTAATGACTGGAGCAGGATCAGTGAAATCTATATACACCACCCAGTCTCTATATGCACCACCCAGTCTCTATATACACCACCCAGTCTCTATATGCACCACCCAGTCTCTATATACACCACCCAGTCTCTATATACACCACCCAGTCTCTATATACACCTCCCAGTCTCTATATATACCACCCAGTCTCCATATACACCACCCAGTCTCTATATACACCACCCAGTCTCTATATACACCACCCAGTCTCTATATACACCTCCCAGTCTCTATATACACCACCCAGTCTCTATATACACCACCCAGTCTCCATATACACCACCCAGTCTCCATATACACCACCCAGTCTCCATATACACCACCCAGTCTCCATATACACCACCCAGTCTCCATATACACCACCCAGTCTCCATATACACCACCCAGTCAAAGTCACAGAGGGCTATTGTAAGAAAATACACACAATAGTTTTTCAGTTAATGTCCATTATTGCCAGTTTTTAGAATTCTTTGGGGGGGAGTGTTTGAAATTGGGATCCTTTTCTCTGGACAAGAGCATTTCCAGATATAGAGCCAACATGGAAATTAATAATATTGAAGGCATCTCAGCTCTGTTTTGTAAGCGGTGCTCTCATGATATGCTCTTATCTATTCAGTTGTGGGGGTTTGGAGTCAGACACACGCTCTGCTGTACAATAGACAGTATAGTTTGACTTGAGTTGGGTCTCTCCCTCTCTGTCCCTCTCCCCTCTCTCTCCCTCTCTCACCTCTCTCTCTCTCTCCCCTCTCTGTCCCTCTCTCACCTCTCTCTCCCTCCCCTCTATGTCCCTCTCACCTCTCTCTCCCTCTCCCCTCTCTGTCCCTCTCCCCTCTCTCTCTCTCCCCTCTCTGTCCCTCTCTCACCTCTCTCTCTCTCTCCCCTCTCTGTCCCTCTCACCTCTCTCTCCCTCTATGTATGCGCAACACAAGTGATTCATGCAATGTTATGCCCATGTTATTACAATGTGACATATAGAAATTTCTCTTACTGTTGCTAGACTTGAGGTCTCTGTGTATGATGGGGACGATGGCCTCACAGTGGAGGTAGTGCATGGCACGGGCAATCTGCACGGCCCAGTCTACCAGGGTGCATGGTGGGATACGTTTCCCTGACAGGGCTCGGTTCAGCGGTCCTCCCCGGGCAAACTCCATCACCAGGCACAGTGTCGGCTCCTGGAGACACACCTGTTAAACAAGAAGAATGGAAATCAACCAATCAGGAATCAGTACAGTACATAGTACCAATAGAATCTTAAATATGTTATCCATTTACACATCACATCTAAAGGACAGCTGATTATTGGGGTTCAGACAAATGCTACAAGTGTTTATTATTCTCATTATTGTGACAGGTGTGTGTCTCCATCAACCCAGGTGTACGTCTCCATCAACCCAGGTGTGAGTCTCCATCAACCCAGGTGTACGTCTCCATCAACCCAGGTGTACGTCTCCATCAACCCAGGTGTACGTCTCCATCAACCCAGGTGTGTGTCTCCATCAACCCAGGTGTGTCTCTCCATCAACCCAGGTGTGTGTCTCCATCAACCCAGGTGTGTGTCTCCATCAACCCAGGTGTACGTCTCCATCAACCCAGGTGTGCGTCTCCATCAACCCAGGTGTACGTCTCCATCAACCCAGGTGTACGTCTCCATCAACCCAGGTGTACGTCTCCATCAACCCAGGTGTGTGTCTCCATCAACCCAGGTGTGTGTCTCCATCAACCCAGGTGTGTGTCTCCATCAACCCAGGTGTACGTCTCCATCAACCCAGGTGTGTGTCTCCATCAACCCAGGTGTGTGTCTCCATCAACCCAGGTGTACGTCTCCATCAACCCAGGTGTGTGTCTCCATCAACCCAGGTGTATGTCTCCATCAACCCAGGTGTATGTCTCCATCAACCCAGGTGTATGTCTCCATCAACCCAGGTGTATGTCTCCATCAACCCAGGTGTACGTCTCCATCAACCCAGGTGGTGTCTCCATCAACCCAGGTGTATGTCTCCATCAACCCAGGTATGTGTCTCCATCAACCCAGGTGTATGTCTCCATCAACCCAGGTGTATGTCTCCATCAACCCAGGTGTACGTCTCCATCAACTCAGGTGTACGTCTCCATCAACCCAGGTGTATGTCTCCATCAACCCAGGTGTATGTCTCCATCAACCCAGGTGTACATCTCCATCAACTCAGGTGTACGTCTCCATCAACCCAGGTGTATGTCTCCATCAACCCAGGTGTATGTCTCCATCAACCCAGGTGTATGTCTCCATCAACCCAGGTGTATGTCTCCATCAACCCAGGTGTATGTCTCCATCAACCCAGGTGTACGTCTCCATCAACCCAGGTGTATGTCTCCATCAACCCAGGTGTATGTCTCCATCAACCCAGGTGTACGTCTCCATCAACCCAGGTGTATGTCTCCATCAACCCAGGTGTATGTCTCCATCAACCCAGGTGTATGTCTCCATCAACCCTAGTTGATGGAGACAGGGGTTATGAAGACATAGGCTGCATCCTAAATGACACCCTATTTCCTTCATAGTGCACTACTTTTGACCAGGGCCCATAGGGAACAGGCCATTTAAAACTAATCTATCCACATGTCCTATGGACATGGTGCAGAAGGATTCTTACCCCCAGTAAGGCCATGATGTTGGCATGGTGCAGAAGGATTCTTACCCCCAGTAAGGCCATGATGTTGGGATGGTGCAGCATTGCAAACAGTTTGGCCTCCTGACGAACGCTCTCTAGAATCTGTCCCTCCTCCTCATCTGGGTCCCGCCTCGCAGCCTTCACCGCCACCTCCGCCCCCCGCCACATGGCACGGTACACCTTCCCAAAACCACCCACCCCGATGATCTCCTCCAGGGTCAGCTCCGAGAAGTCAATCTCGAGAACTGAGGGAGAGAGGGAACAGGGTATGAAGGAACAGGGTATGAGAAGGAACAGGGTTTGAGAGGGAACAGGGTTTGAGAGGGAACAGGGTTTGAGAGGGAACAGGTGTACAGAGAAAGTGGACAGAGAGTGAGTAATGACAGACAAAATATAATGTACATACAACAGGCTACAGACAAAAGGTGATATTGGACTAGAGGGGCAATGTCATAAACCCTCAAAGTTCCAGAAAATGTGAGCCATGTTGGTCAGGGAGAAATCCAAACCAGTCTAATTGGAATGAATGTCAGTAGACATACCGTAGGTGATGCACTTCCTGCTTTTACTACGCAGGAAAATTAAAGTAAGGATACATCAGAAATTGTGTAATAAAATGTATGTCAACCTAAAATGTTGTCATATAAATTATGAACACAGTTTATACAGGTTTTAGACCAAATGTCTGTATAAATAGCCTTTAGAATATATTTAAACAGACCATACATGATGTCTAAATGTTTGTTTTCATGGAAAGCTGTGAGCGGTATTATATGATACAATATCAGTATTTGTTGCATTTACAACTTGCCTGTCATATCATCAACTGATTTCAACCAGTGTATGGCTGTGGATTGACTGCATTGTTTGAATGGAATGTTGGCATATTGGCAGTTAATGGAAAACATTTATGGAATCATTCCTCTAAAACCAGCAGGCTAGCTAACACACATACAGTGCAGATAAAGTCTTCACTTTCATTATTTTACACTATCTTACCACAGCACTGCAAACTATGGTTGACCAACTTCCTGATCAAAATGGCTGACACAATAACCCATCAAAAGAAGGTTCATGTCCATTCTAGTGTTCTAATTCCTAATTCTATGGAACAGACACTCCTCTCCACCACTGAGAGGAGAGAATGAGGAGGAAGAGGAGGAAAATGACATAGAGATGACAGGAACAAGGGGACAGAGAACTTACATACAACATGTACTGTATAGGACAGAGAGAGTCAACCTTTAGAACTGAAAAGAGAGAAGGAGCATACAGTAGGACAGAGAGACAGAAACGTGGTACCAAGAGACAATATTGGACAGAGAGACAGAAACGTGGTACCAAGAGACACTATTGGACAGAGAGACAGAAACATGGTTCCAAGAGACAATATTGGACAGAGAGACAGAAACATGGTACCAAGAGACAATATTGGACAGAGAGACAGAAACATGGTACCAAGAGACAATATTGGACAGAGAGACAGAAACATGGTACCAAGAGACAATATTGGACAGAGAGACAGAAACATGGTACCAAGAGACAATATTGGACAGAGAGACAGAAACATGGTACCAAGAGACAATATTGGACAGAGAGACAGAAACATGGTACCAAGAGACAATATTGGACAGAGAGACAGAAACATGGTACCAAGAGACAATATTGGACAGAGAGACAGAAACATGGTACCAAGAGACAATATTGGACAGAGAGACAGAAACATGGTACCAAGAGACAATATTGGACAGAGAGACAGAAACATGGTACCAAGAGACAATATTGGACAGAGAGACAGAAACATGGTACCAAGAGACAATATTGGACAGAGAGACAGAAACATGGTACCAAGAGACAATATTGGACAGAGAGACAGAAACATGGTACCAAGAGACAATATTGGACAGAGAGAGAGAAACATGGTACCAAGAGACAATATTGGACAGAGAGACAGAAACATGGTACCAAGAGACAATATTGGACAGAGAGACAGAAACATGGTACCAAGAGACAATATTGGACAGAGAGACAGAAACATGGTACCAAGAGACAATATTGGACAGAGAGACAGAAACATGGTACCAAGAGACAATATTGGACAGAGAGACAGAAACATGGTACCAAGAGACAATATTGGACAGAGAGACAGAAACATGGTACCAAGAGACAATATTGGACAGAGAGACAGAAACATGGTACCAAGAGACAATATTGGACAGAGAGACAGAAACATGGTACCAAGAGACAATATTGGACAGAGAGACAGAAACATGGTACCAAGAGACAATATTGGACAGAGAGACAGAAACATGGTACCAAGAGACAATATTGGACAGAGAGACAGAAACATGGTACCAAGAGACAATATTGGACAGAGAGACAGAAACATGGTACCAAGAGACAATATTGGACAGAGAGACAGAAACATGGTACCAAGAGACAATATTGGACAGAGAGACAGAAACATGGTACCAAGAGACAATATTGGACAGAGAGACAGAAACATGGTACCAAGAGACAATATTGGACAGAGAGACAGAAACATGGTACCAAGAGACAATATTGGACAGAGAGACAGAAACATGGTACCAAGAGACAATATTGGACAGAGAGACAGAAACATGGTACCAAGAGACAATATTGGACAGAGAGACAGAAACATGGTACCAAGAGACAATATTGGACAGAGAGACAGAAACATGGTACCAAGAGACAATATTGGACAGAGAGACAGAAACATGGTACCAAGAGACAATATTGGACAGAGAGACAGAAACATGGTACCAAGAGACAATATTGGACAGAGAGACAGAAACATGGTACCAAGAGACAATATTGGACAGAGAGACAGAAACATGGTACCAAGAGACAATATTGGACAGAGAGACAGAAACATGGTACCAAGAGACAATATTGGACAGAGAGACAGAAACATGGTACCAAGAGACAATATTGGACAGAGAGACAGAAACATGGTACCAAGAGACAATATTGGACAGAGAGACAGAAACATGGTACCAAGAGACAATATTGGACAGAGAGAGAGCAACATGGTACCAAGAGACAATATTGGACAGAGAGACAGAAACATGGTACCAAGAGACAATATTGGACAGAGAGACAGAAACATGGTACCAAGAGACAATATTGGACAGAGAGACAGAAACATGGTACCAAGAGACAATATTGGACAGAGAGACAGAAACATGGTACCAAGAGACAATATTGGACAGAGAGACAGAAACATGGTACCAAGAGACAATATTGGACAGAGAGACAGAAACATGGTACCAAGAGACAATATTGGACAGAGAGACAGAAACATGGTACCAAGAGACAATATTGGACAGAGAGACAGAAACATGGTACCAAGAGACAATATTGGACAGAGAGACAGAAACATGGTACCAAGAGACAATATTGGACAGAGAGACAGAAACATGGTACCAAGAGACAATATTGGACAGAGAGACAGAAACATGGTACCAAGAGACAATATTGGACAGAGAGACAGAAACATGGTACCAAGAGACAATATTGGACAGAGAGACAGAAACATGGTACCAAGAGACAATATTGGACAGAGAGACAGAAACATGGTACCAAGAGACAATATTGGACAGAGAGACAGAAACATGGTACCAAGAGACAATATTGGACAGAGAGACAGAAACATGGTACCAAGAGACAATATTGGACAGAGAGACAGAAACATGGTACCAAGAGACAATATTGGACAGAGAGACAGAAACATGGTACCAAGAGACAATATTGGACAGAGAGACAGAAACATGGTACCAAGAGACAATATTGGACAGAGAGACAGAAACATGGTACCAAGAGACAATATTGGACAGAGAGACAGAAACATGGTACCAAGAGACAATATTGGACAGAGAGACAGAAACATGGTACCAAGAGACAATATTGGACAGAGAGACAGAAACATGGTACCAAGAGACAATATTGGACAGAGAGACAGAAACATGGTACCAAGAGACAATATTGGACAGAGAGACAGAAACATGGTACCAAGAGACAATATTGGACAGAGAGACAGAAACATGGTACCAAGAGACAATATTGGACAGAGAGACAGAAACATGGTACCAAGAGACAATATTGGACAGAGAGACAGAAACATGGTACCAAGAGACAATATTGGACAGAGAGACAGAAACATGGTACCAAGAGACAATATTGGACAGAGAGACAGAAACATGGTACCAAGAGACAATATTGGACAGAGAGACAGAAACATGGTACCAAGAGACAATATTGGACAGAGAGACAGAAACATGGTACCAAGAGACAATATTGGACAGAGAGACAGAAACATGGTACCAAGAGACAATATTGGACAGAGAGACAGAAACATGGTACCAAGAGACAATATTGGACAGAGAGAGAGCAACATGGTACCAAGAGACAATATTGGACAGAGAGACAGAAACATGGTACCAAGAGACAATATTGGACAGAGAGACAGAAACATGGTACCAAGAGACAATATTGGACAGAGAGACAGAAACATGGTACCAAGAGACAATATTGGACAGAGAGACAGAAACATGGTACCAAGAGACAATATTGGACAGAGAGACAGAAACATGGTACCAAGAGACAATATTGGACAGAGAGACAGAAACATGGTACCAAGAGACAATATTGGACAGAGAGACAGAAACATGGTACCAAGAGACAATATTGGACAGAGAGACAGAAACATGGTACCAAGAGACAATATTGGACAGAGAGAGAGCAACATGGTACCAAGAGACAATATTGGACAGAGAGACAGAAACATGGTACCAAGAGACAATATTGGACAGAGAGAGAGCAATGAGAAAGGTAATGTAAAGGACTATACAGACTGACATGAACGGACCTCCTCTCTACAAAAACATAATTAAATGATTTATAACAATAAATCAGCTGTTATAACCACAAATTAGCTTCAATTAACCAAATTGTATTTCTCTGCCTTTCTCACCAATACATCTAGTCTGGTTCCACATCTGTTTGTTCTATCATATCAACTCCTAGCTGGTTCCACATCTGTTTGTGCTATCATATCAACTCCTAGTCTGGTTCCACATCTGTTTGTTCTATCATATCAACTCCTAGTCTGGTTCCACATCTGTTTGTGCTATCATATCAACTCCTAGTCTGGTTCCACATCTGTTTGTTCTATCATATCAACTCCTAGCTGGTTCCACATCTGTTTGTTCTATCATATCAACTCCTAGCTGGTTCCACATCTGTTTGTTCTATCATATCAACTCCTAGCCTGGTTCCACATCTGTTTGTTCTATCATATCAACTCCTAGCCTGGTTCCACATCTGTTTGTTCTATCATATCAACTCCTAGCCTGGTTCCACATCTGTTTGTTCTATCATATCAACTCCTAGCTGGTTCCACATCTGTTTGTTCTATCATATCAACTCCTAGCTGGTTCCACATCTGTTTGTTCTATCATATCAACTCCTAGCCTGGTTCCACATCTGTTTGTTCTATCATATCAACTCCTAGCTGGTTCCACATCTGTTTGTTCTATCATATCAACTCCTAGCTGGTTCCACATCTGTTTGTTCTATCATATCAACTCCTAGCTGGTTCCACATCTGTTTGTTCTATCATATCAACTCCTAGCTGGTTCCACATCTGTTTGTTCTATCATGTCAACTCCTTGCCGGCATGACAAGGAGAGGCATGATGGCACAAACAGACTGGTGCCCAGGCTACAATAAGGTACTTCATACAAACAGACTTGTGCCCAGGCTACAATAAGGTACTTCATACAAACAGACTGATGCCCAGGCTACAATAAGGTACTTCATACAAACAGACTGGTGCCCAGGCTACAATAAGGTACTTCATACAAACAGACTGGTGCCCAGGCTACAATAAGGTACTTCATACAAACAGACTGGTGCCCAGGCTACAATGCACCAGGAATTCATGAAGGTCGAGACATTGTGCTCTATTCAATCTGTAAAGATTAAACGTTACAGATTCTGCGATAGAAATGTAAAGGTAATTTCAGATTGAGCCGACACATGCAGCATTTACCATGAATGCAGTCTCTGCTAAAGCGGGAAAATTGCCTTTAAATTTCAATCACGCTGTAAAGCTGAACTTCCACAATGCGGATTGAATAGAGCCCTTAACTGTTTGTAAGATGAGGACTACTTCTCCATATACAATAGAGTCTATGGATGATGTAGGTACTGTATGTTGGTGGTAAACGTTGACATGGTGAATCACTAACAGTCTGGTAAGCAGCCTTACCTTGATAAATATTTCACTAGAGATGTTGTACAGTATGTGATGTGAAAGTAGGCCAGCAGCCATGTTGCCTCTGAGACATGGAGGGTGTGTCCCAAACCACACCCTATCACCTATATAGTGCATAGGGCTCTAGTTAAAAGTAATGCACTATATAGGGAATACCCAGCAAACCGGGAACATTCCCAGAACATTAGCTAAGATTCCCATTAAGTTCTAGTTAGGGTTTTATCTAACATTAGGATGATAACATCCCAAAAACATTAAATGAATGTTTTTGATAAGAAAATATTAGTATTTTTCAATAAAATAAAGAATGAAATAAAATGTTGTGCAAAACATCTGTAACAACCACCCCAGAACGTTCCCCAAACGTTCTCATTAGGTTTCCAGGTAATGGAATTACACAATGTACCAGTAATGTTTTCCCAAAACACCTAAATTGGTTCTGTGAAGGTTCCCAGGGACATTTCAAAATAGGAGGCTCAGTACAGGGTCAGAATCATAACCCCTCAGACACAGGCTGTATGAGACGGGTCAGAATCATAACCCCTCAGACACAGGCCGTATGAGACGGGTCAGAATCATAACCCCTCAGACACAGGCCGTATGAGACGGGTCAGAATCATAACCCCTCAGACACAGGCCGTATGAGACGGGTCAGAATCATAACCCCTCAGACACAGGCCGTATGAGACGGGTCAGAATCATAACCCCTCAGACACAGGCCGTATGAGACGGGTCAGAATCATAACCCCTCAGACACAGGCCGTATGAGACGGGTCAGAATCATAACCCCTCAGACACAGGCCGTATGAGACGGGTCAGAATCATAACCCCTCAGACACAGGCCGTATGGAGGCAAGAGAGCAGGTCCCTGCTTAATGTGATTGTTTGAGATCTTTCAGTTCTGTTGATTGACTGATATGTGGGATTTCTATATTTCTGAAAGAAAAATGTAGTACTGGTTGAAATTTCCCTGACAGGGAATATGACACTATGAGGGTAAGACAGACCCTGTCAGGGAATATGACACTATGAGGGTAAGACAGACCCTGACAGGGAATATGACACTATGAGGGTAAGACAGACCCTGACAGGGAATATGACACTATGAGGGTAAGACAGACCCTGACAGGGAATATGACACTATGAGGGTAAGACAGACCCTGACAGGGAATATGACACTATGAGGGTAAGACAGACCTTGACAGGGAATATGACACTATGAGGGTAAGACAGACCCTGACAGGGAATATGACACTATGAGGGTAAGACAGACCCTGACAGGGAATATGACACTATGAGGGTAAGACAGACCTTGACAGGGAATATGACACTATGAGGGTAAGACAGACCCTGACAGGGAATATGACACTATGAGGGTAAGACAGACCCTGACAGGGAATATGACACTATGAGGGTAAGACAGACCCTGACAGGGAATATGACACTATGAGGGTAAGACAGACCCTGACAGGGAATATGACACTATGAGGGTAAGACAGACCCTGACAGGGAATATGACACTATGAGGGTAAGACAGACCCTGACAGGGAATATGACACTATGAGGGTAAGACAGACCCTGACAGGGAATATGACACTATGAGGGTAAGACAGACCCTGACAGGTAATTCTCCAGCTTAAGATCTAAGACACACAGACCACAGAGTAACAATAGATAGACACAGCTGCTTTATTTCGCCTGCGATTTATTCATGTATCATATTCACTGGTGGCTGTTAAAATATGCCATTTGCAACATTCACAGTGGGCATTCCATACTTGGTGCATGCTCAGCATTACCCCTTGATCATGACTCTCAATTCCATTACATAAGAGTCATTGGACGAAGATGTCTTCTGTAGGAGGGAGTTTTGTTAAGAGCAGTGACGCTTGGTCTGAACAATAAGACGCATCGCTTGCGGTAGGGTTTTGGAAGCATAAGGACCTTATCTTTCATATTGGCAAGAACTAATTTTCCGAAAACAAAAGGTTACATTGATACACATCTTTATAGGGTTAGGGTTCCCAAAGGCTATTTCTCCATGTTACAGCTGTTGTTTAGGGAAAACAGACAGAGGACAGAGCTGACTACCTGTGCTATTTAGCTATCTGCATCTCTGAACACCTGTGTTAAAACACAACGCCACAAACATGTTGTCACTGAAAGATACTGTCTGCTGCAACTGTGTTAAAACTGTTTACATTAAGTGTGTATTTTGCATTTGTGAAATTATTTGACACTATGAGGGTTTCTAGAACCGTACAGGAATTGAATCACGTTTAGATGGAGTATTTGGCTGTTTTGGCTTCCAGAGCCGATTCACTCTCTAAACAGAACATGTAAAGGTCCTTGGACTAAGGAGTAACGTTAGGCTCATTTGGTCCAATATTGGGCTAGCTCAGCATAGTGGTGCCAGTGCTACTTCAAAGCAGTGCGTAGAGAGGGAAGAGCCGAGCAGCCCTGATATGATGTGCTATGCGGGGTGTGTTCTAATGGTAGTAACCTACAGCCTATGGTGCAGGCTCAAGGCCTTGTTTGACAGAGATAATATAATATGCCAGTCATTATGACGGTCTAGCAGCTACAGATTTTAGACTGCCCGGTAGATAGAGTGTACACTCTATTGCTATCAGCGGTAGCCTATTGCACCGATATGACATAGCAGTAAACCAGAGTGGGGCTATTGTCGGAGTGGCCTGATAACCGGGATAAAGGTGCAGGACAAGTGAACATTGTAACATTGAACATGAGTGATAACTCCAACCTCTGGTATGCAGACAGTGGACTGCTACAATAAGATACTCACGGTGCAGTGGAGGCACGGCGTAATCAGAGTACTCCTGCACTGACGTTTCTCTGTCCCGTATCTTCTCAGAGATTCCATTCCCAATACTGACATAATTACTGGGGAATATGCCAACCCGATCCTCGATCAGCCCCGTCCACCAGCCCTCGTCCCCAGACACTAGCGAGTCCTTTGACAGCACCTCCACCAGGTCCCCCTTCCGCAGGCTGAGCTCGTCTTCCGCCCCAGCATCATAGTCGAACACAGCGGTCCAGTAGCCTGAGAGGTCCGGTCCTCCTGGGCCGCTAGCCGGAGCAACAACGCCGACGGTCCCGGTGACAGTGCCATTCTCCGGCCAGCAGAACGCTTCAGTTTCCGTCCCATCTGGAGGAGAAGAGACGTGCCCTCTGCTGGGACTCAGGCTGTTGTCAAAAGCGGGTTTGGAAGCATCCATTGAAGCTTATCCATAGGGGCAACCTGGTCCTGGATCACAGGCTGCGGAGCTTGTAGCCAACACCTGTCGGCCCCGGGACGCGAAGATGGTCGCAGCACTTTGGGTACAAAGCCGCCCCGGCCACGGTGAGAGCTAAGCAGCCTAGTGGGCTAATCCCAGTGAAGCGTCGCTGCAGCTGAAAACAGCATCACTCTGTTGTTGCAGTATTCATTAGTCTTTTTAGTGGTACCTATCTACCTGCAGGACTAAATCAAGAATCACAATTCCCATTTAGGAAATAACAAATATGTTCCTCCTTTCTCAACCCTTTCCCACTTCCACCTTCCGTCGTTAATAATTCCCCGTGCGGTGCCTGCGCTATACACCACCCTCTCTTCTTTATTCCCGGCAGCCAATTGTGCCAACAGACGAATCATGCCTCCTGTCTCCTACGATATAATTGGCGCACGGCTGAATCAATCACGTGTTTACCTTGATCGCATAGTTTCAGGTTGTGTGTTGGACTGAGGTTGTGTATGACGGTAATATAAGTATGCTGTGAAAACGCCTTACCGTGCAGTGGCAATGCTGCAGGGTTACAGCAACAAGGCTTCCTTTTTATACGCTAGTTAGTAGTAGTAGACCTATAGGCTTATTAGGTAGGGGTCGTCTAGTGGGACATTTCAGTTATGTTTATTATGTAATTCATAAAAAGGGAGTGCAAATGCGATGAGCAACCCGCTACAATATAGACAGGGACTATAATCATTCAGCACCATGGACAGCAACGCCTTCAACAGAAAGCCGGGTAGCGGTTTCAGCCGCACAGCAGTGGCCAACGCCGCGCCCAGCCTGCCGCTCAATGAGAGAACACTGTCGAGCAGATCATTTAGAGATTCTTTTGAAATAATGCCCTCTATCTAGATGGTATGGTGCTACAGTGTGTTCTAATATACATTTCAATAGATCTAACATGTATAAAAACTACACCACAGATCCAAACAAAGATTTTTCTAATTGTCTCCGTTATTATGTTGTTGACCAAAATCTTAACAATCTAAAATAAACATATTGGCATGAATTAATAACATAAATTAAGGTTAATTTCATGCATAATTCCCTGAAATGAACATTATGAGGGGATAGCTAGGTGTGTGTTGTGTTGTGTTGTGTGACATTATTAGGAGATAGCTAGGTGTGTGTTGTGTTATGTGACATTATTAGGGGATAGCTAGGTGTGTGTTGTGTTGTGTTGTGTGACATTATAAGGAGATAGCTAGGTGTGTGTTGTGTTATGTGACATTATTAGGAGATAGCTAGGTGTGTGTTGTGTTATGTGACATTATTAGGGGATAGCTAGGTGTGTGTTGTGTTGTGTGACATTATAAGGAGATAGCTAGGTGTGTGTTGTGTTATGTGACATTATTAGGAGATAGCTAGGTGTGTGTTGTGTTATGTGACATTATTAGGGGATAGCTAGGTGTGTGTTGTGTTGTGTGACATTATTAGGAGATAGCTAGGTGTGTGTTGTGTTGTGTGACATTATAAGGAGATAGCTAGGTGTGTGTTGTGTTGTGTGACATTATAAGGAGATAGCTATGTGTGTGTTGTGTTGTGTGACATTATTAGGGGATAGCTAGGTGTGTGTTGTGTTGTGTGACATTATGAGGGGATAGCTAGGTGTGTGTTGTGTTGTGTTGTGTGACATTATTAGGGGATAGCTAGGTGTGTGTTGTGTTGTGTTGTGTTGTGTTGTGTGACATTATTAGGGGATAGCTAGGTGTGTGTTGTGTTGTGTGACATTATGAGGGGATAGCTAGGTCTGTGTTGTGTTATGTGACATTATTAGGGGATAGCAAGGTGTGTGTTGTGTTGTGTGACATTATAAGGAGATAGCTATGTGTGTGTTGTGTTGTGTTGTGTGACATTATGAGGGGATAGCAAGGTGTGTGTTGTGTTGTGTTGTGTTGTGTTGTGTTGTGTTGTGTTGTGTGACATTATTAGGGGATAGCTATGTGTGTGTTGTGTTGTGTTGTGTGACATTATGAGGGGATAGCAAGGTGTGTGTTGTGTTGTGTTGTGTTGTGTGACATTATAAGGAGATAGCAAGGTGTGTGTTGTGTTGTGTTGTGTGACATTATGAGGGGATAGCAAGGTGTGTGTTGTGTTGTGTTGTGTTGTGTGACATTATTAGGGGATAGCTAGGTGTGTGTTGTGTTGTGTTGTGTGACATTATAAGGAGATAGCTAGGTGTGTGTTGTGTTGTGTTGTGTGACATTATGAGGGGATAGCAAGGTGTGTGTTGTGTTGTGTTGTGTTGTGTGACATTATAAGGAGATAGCTAGGTGTGTGTTGTGTTGTGTTGTGTGACATTATGAGGGGATAGCAAGGTGTGTGTTGTGTTGTGTTGTGTGACATTATTAGGGGATAGCTAGGTGTGTGTTGTGTTGTGTTGTGTTGTGTGACATTATAAGGAGATAGCTAGGTGTGTGTTGTGTTGTGTGACATTATTAGGGGATATCAAGGTGTGTGTTGTGTTGTGTTGTGTGACATTATAAGGAGATAGCTAGGTGTGTGTTGTGTTGTGTTGTGTGACATTATTAGGGGATAGCTAGGTGTGTGTTGTGTTGTGTGACATTATGAGGGGATAGCAAGGTGTGTGTTGTGTTGTGTTGTGTTGTGTGACATTATAAGGAGATAGCAAGGTGTGTGTTGTGTTGTGTGACATTATTAGGGGATAGCTAGGTGTGTGTTGTGTTGTGTGACATTATAAGGAGATAGCAAGGTGTGTGTTGTGTTGTGTGACATTATTAGGGGATAGCTAGGTGTGTGTTGTGTGACATTATAAGGGGATAGCAAGGTGTGTGTCGTGTTGTGTTGTGTGACATTATGAGGGGATAGCAATTGTGTGTTGTGTTGTGTTGTGTTGTGTGACATTATGAGGGGATAGCAAGGTGTGTGTTGTGTTGTGTTGTGTTGTGTGACATTATGAGGGGATAGCAAACTACTGCATACTTTCTACCAGTCTGTGGTGGCTAGTGCCATCTTTTTTGCAGTGGTGTGCTGGGGCGCCAACATAAAGGTTGTTGATGCTTCTCGGGTAAATAAGCTGATCAGGAAGGCTAGCTCTGTTCTGGGGATTAACCTTGACACTCTAGAAGAGGTGGCGGAGAGACGGATCCTGGCCAAACTGCTGGCCATTATGGACAACGTCACCCACCCTCTGCATGCCATGGTTATGACGCAGAGGAGCACC
Source organism: Thymallus thymallus (assembly GCA_023634145.1). Lineage (NCBI taxonomy): Eukaryota > Metazoa > Chordata > Actinopteri > Salmoniformes > Salmonidae > Thymallus > Thymallus thymallus. The sequence continues at coordinate 34,562,804 of CM042406.1, read as the reverse complement.
TCCAGTCACAGACTGATCCCACCACGGTGTGCCAGAGAGCACAACAGGAGGTCCTTCCTGCCGGCAGCTATTAGACTATTTAATGCCTCACCAGGGTGCCGTGCCGTCGTCAACATAGACCTGGAACTGTTGGGGTGTTAGGACCTAGTTAAACATTAGGCATCCATACGTGAGTAACTCTGGTCTGTAATCACTCATTCACTCAGGACTTATTTATTCATTCAGGTCTGTATATACATATTCATGTACAGTTGTTATATCATATCACGTGCAATATTGTAAGTGATTCTTGGACTGAACTTACATAGTCATTCACTCAGGAATGCATATTAGTATTCTGTCAGTTGTATCTTTTTTCATTGCTTTTAGTATATTGAATGTGCAATACGTGCATTTATCTGTAATTAAACCCTGCGCATTAAGGACTGTATTTTAAGGGAATTACTATTATTACCCTAAATTATATCATACACACATTTAGCTATTAAAGTATCTCTTCCTGTCATTTACCTGTACAGTTAATGTAACCATGCAAATATTCACTTACCTGTAAATGTAACTGTATATTTACCTGTACAGTTAATTTAACCATGCAACATATTCACTTACCTGTTCATTTATCCAGAGAGACTTACAGTAGAGTGCATACATTTTCAGACTTTTTTTTCATACACACACCCACACACACACGCACACCTATGTTGACATGCCTGTCACCCCACGCACACACACATTACTGTGTTTACTGTGTGTAAACATGATGTACATACAGTGTGTAATAAAGCCACTTGCCTGATGTCTCATGAGAGAGATCAACAAAACATTAAAATGGAGGGTTTATGAAGAGTGGACCAGACCAAAACAGACCAGACCAGACCAGAGCAGTCCAAACCAGACCAAAACAGACCAGAGCAGTCCAGACCAGAGCAGTCCAGACCAGAGCAGTCCAGACCAGAGCAGTCCATACCAGACCAAACCAAACCAGACCAGAGCAGTCCAAACCAGACCAGACCAGAGCAGTCCAACCAGACCAAACCAGACCAAACCAAACCAGACCAGAGCAGTCCAAACCAGACCAAAACAGACCAGAGCAGAGCAGTCCAATCCAGACCAAAACAGACCAGACCAGACCAGAGCAGTCCAAAGTAGACCAAAACAGACCAGACCAGACCAAACCAGACCAAACCAGAGCAAACCAAACCAGACCAGACCAGAGCAGTCCAAACCAGACCAAACCAGACCAAACCAGACCAAACCAGACCAAACCAGACCAGAGCAGTCCAAACCAGACCAAAACAGACCAGACCAGACCAGAGCAGTCCAACCAGACCAAACCAGACAAGAGCAGTCCAAACCAGACCAACCCAGACCAGACCAGACCAGACCAGAGCAGACCAGTCCAAACCAGACCAGACCAAACCAGACCAGTCCAAACTAGACCAAACCAGACCTGTCCAAACCAGACCAGAGCAAACCAGAGCAAATCAGACCCAACCAGAGCAGTCCAAACCAGACCAACCAGAGCAGTCCAAACCAGAGCAGACCAGACCAAACCAGTCCAAACCAGACCAAGGGAAGGGAAGAGACAACCACATCACAGGGGTTGGAGGTTGAGATTGACATCCCCTGGTGGTACCAGAGTGTCACTGCAGCTTCCTGGTCGCCCTCTGATGACCTCATCGTGTTACTGGGGTGTATTCATAGAGAAAAAATAATGGCGTCTTTTTTAGGCACCAACTCCGCCGTGGCTCGTTGGCCAAAGCCTATGGGGAAATTCATGTTTTTTTTTTGATAAACGCCAAAAATAAGGTCTGTGGTAAACACCGGCTTAGAAGATCTTTTTTAAGGAGATGAATTTTTAAGTATTTACAGAAAGTCCTCAGAAAAAGGCCATAAAGCACATGAAGGCTTCATCATAAAGGAATGTTAACTGATTGATATTATAAATCTCCTAAACCTGTTAAAACCTCAGACATCATGTTTGCACTTTATTTAACCCTATTCTTTCCCCATACATTGTTTCCATAAGAAATGGGTTTTAGGACTACATGCTGGAGATCTCTATTAGTTACTCAACGAGAGTCTCTATTGGACAAATTCAGGGAGGTCCCTCCCAGTTTCTTGGTTTCTAGTGAATCACCCCTGGTATTGTAGTTGTACCTCTCTGCTCTTTGGTTCTCTACACAGATGTAACATGACCAACAATGACTGACATATATAATAGACTACAGTATATATGGTATATTTATAGATCTATAGATATATAAATAAAACAACAACTGATTGTTGGGAGCTTTAGATCAGTATACATTAGTTTTTAATTTGATAAAATCAAAGCACCAGTTGTGTTACAGTACAATCCACTCCACACATCTCCAGTGTCCCATACAGCTCTCCCTCTCTCTGTCTCCCTCTCTCTCTCCCTCTCCCTCTCTCTGTCTCCCTCTCTCTCTCCCTCTCCCTCTCCCTCTCCCTCTCCCTCTCTCTGTCTCTCTCTCTCCCTGTCTCTGTCTCTCTCTCTCCCTCTCCCTGTCTCTGTCTCTCTCCCCCCCCCCCCCTCTCTCTCTCTCTCCCTCTCTCCCTCTCTCCCTCCCCCTCTCTCTACCCCTCTCTACCCCTCTCTACCCCTCTCTACCCCTCTCTTGCTCTCTCTTGCTCTCTCTCTCTCTCTCTCTCTCTCTCTCTCTCTCTCTCTCTCTCTCTTCTCTCTCTCTCTCTCTCTCTCTCTCTCTCTCTCTCTCTCTCTCTCTCTCTCTCTCTCTCTCTCAGCCAGTGGGATGTAAGATCGTGAGTTACCAGACACACTAAACATAACAGCCTTCAATACATGATTACAGCCAAACACATTGTTAGCTGCTGCTCCCTAAACCCTCCATACCAGCAGCTCTCTGTTTAACACATATATCCCTTTGAATGTGTAACAAATTATACTGTATTTTTACTCTGATTAAGTATCACATGAATGAAAAGACAGGAGTCAGGCCATCTCATCTCAACCCTCTCAGACCATGCAGGTAGTGAGCTACAGATGAAGACAGGTGTTCCTAGTCTTACAGTTCAATATTGGCATTTTGTAGCATATTTTTACAGAAGAAGTCTCAATAAATAGATGTATATAGCAAAGTGCATCAAGGAAGACCAGTAGAAAAATACCTGTTACAGTTCTCTGCAGAAACACATTTTGGGGATTTTTTAAAACGTTGTAAGAGCAAGATATTATTCATATTAATAACAAATAAAAGAACAATGCTGTTTATTTAATTATTTAAGTAGATATAATAGATTTATAGAAAACATGAAGAAGACGTTGGGGTGCATCTGCAATGGCATCCTATTCCCTATGCAGTGCAGTGCCAGAGCCCCCCCCCCCTCCCCCCCCTCCCCCCCTCCCATACCAAGCCACAGCTAGGACTGAAGGAGATGGATGTGACGACATTGAAACAAATATTCAAAATATACAGAAAATATGGAAATATATTATATATAGACAGATGTACTGAAGTAATGTTCAGGGCACTTTGATAATGCTGTCCTGTTTTCCTCTCCTTATTCCACATCTCCTCCTGTCTTTAGTTTGATAGTTGATCTCCTCCTGTCTTTAGTTTGATAGTTGATCTCCTCCTGTCTTTAGTTTGATAGTTGATCTCCTCCTGTCTTTAGTTTGATAGTTGATCTCCTCCTGTCTTTAGTTTGATAGTTGATCTCCTCCTGTCTTTAGTTTGATAGTTGATCTCCTCCTGTCTTTAGTTTGATAGTTGATCTCCTCCTGTCTTTAGTTTGATAGTTGATCTCCTGTCTTTAGTTTGATAGTTGATCTCCTGTCTTTAGTTTGATAGTTGATCTCCTCCTGTCTTTAGTTTGATAGTTGATCTCCTCCTGTCTTTAGTTTGATAGTTGATCTCCTCCTGTCTTTAGTTTGATAGTTGATCTCCTCCTGTCTTTAGTTTGATAGTTGATCTCCTCCTGTCTTTAGTTTGATAGTTGATCTCCTGTCTTTAGTTTGATAGTTGATCTGTCTGTAGCTTGTTCTCTGTTGTTCCTCCTCTGACAATTCTGTTGCTGCGTTCCCTCCTTAATAAGAAACTAAGCAAATAAAATACTAACATCCATTCAATTGTCACTCATCATCAACATATTATTTTCCATTAATTATATCATATTTGTTGTTCTCCATAATGTAAGTTCAGAAAATAGTATCTTTGATTTCCTGTTTTGTAAAAAAAAAAAAAATGTTTTGTTTTGTTTTGTTTTTATCCCCAAAATACTTAGTTTAGAAAAAGTTGCTCTCATCAAGGTGTTGAGAAAAATATAGACTTCTGATAGCTCAGATCTCTCCAGCTAAAGTGGAATACAGACCAGACCATACCAGATGGTGTTCTTACCCCAGTATGGAGGTACCCCAACCCCAGCTGTAAGCACACCCATGTGGATAGCAGACCGGCTCTCCTTGCCTTAACAGACAGCTCCATCAGACAAGATGGACTGATCATGTCTGGGGGTTGAGTGAGGGTGGAGGGGTGGAGGAGAGGGGGCCACCACCAACCCACTACACCTCATATTGTTCTCCTCCTCTCATCCCTTCATACCAACAAAACATCATTCCATCAATCCACACTGAGAATCCCACTTTTACTCTCCTTGAAGTTATACTTTGACCCTCCTGTAAGGGGGCTCTAGAAGTGTTCCAGAAGTATTCTAGAAATGTTCCAGAAGTGTTCCAGAAGTGTTCCAGAAGTGTTCCAGAAGAGTCCAAGAAGTATTCTAGAAGTGTCCCAGAAGTGTTCCAGAAGTGTTCCAGAAGTGTTCCAGAAGTGTCCCAGAAGTGTTCCAGAAGTGTCAAAGAAGTAATCTAGAAGTGTTCCAGAAGAGTTCCAGGAGGTTCTAGAAGCCCTCTATATGACAGTAGGCCTCCATGCTGGAGAAGAGGACGTAGAGAAACCAGAGACTGAAGAAGAAGGCTGAGGTGGCCAGTCTGTGGCCGCGCGGCCCGCCCAGCTCCCCCCCGATGTGGGCCCGGCGGCGGTACAGCAGCACGGAGACCCCCAGGAAGGCGAAGATGGTGTAGAGGGTGACTGAGAAGGCCAGGGAGCCGGCCTCCACCACAAACTGCTTGCCCTGCATGTGCCAGTAGATGGCGGCTATTGACCACGCCACCCCGATGCCCAGGAACACGTTGACAGCATTGCTGCCCGTCACGTTAGCGATGGAGGCGTCTGCATACGTGTCCTGCACCGCCGCTACCTTACTGGCAAACGTGTCTGCAGAGAGAGAGAGAGAGAGAGAGAGAGAGAGTGAGAGAGAGAGCGAGAGAGAGTGAGAGAGAGAGAGAGAGAGAGTGAGAGAGAGAGAGAGAGAGAGAGAGAGAGAGAGAGAGATAGTAATAGTAATAATTTCAAAGGTAGCTGTGAAAAGAAAGAAGCTTTAATCGTTGTATGACTTTATGCCGTGATTGAAGCTGGTAGGCACACACTTACACCCACAGCCCCGCCACACCCCCTACGCCCACAGCCCCGCCACACCCCCTACGCCCACAGCCCCGCCACACCCCCTACGCCCACAGCCCCGCCACACCCCCTACGCCCACAGCCCCGCCACACCCCCTACACCCACAGCCCCGCCACACCCCCTACACCCACAGCCCCGCCACACCCCCTACACCCACAGCCCCGCCACACCCCCTACGCCCACAGCCCCGCCACACCCCCTACGCCCACAGCCCCGCCACACCCCCTACACCCACAGCCCCGCCACACCCCCTACGCCCACAGCCCCGCCACACCCCCTACGCCCACAGTCCCCCACACACCCACACTACTATCCATTAGTGTGCTCACCAGGGACAGATGTACCCAGTGCCACGAACACCACGGCGGTGACGGAGTCCTTTAACCCGATGGTGCAGCCAAAGTGAGAGGCCAGATCTCCTATCACGGCGGTCAGCATGCCAATGATGAGGATGGAGATGAAGAAGCAGGCCCAGCCGTTCAGGTAGTCCGTGGGAGGAACACAGGCGAACAGGACCTAATAATATGAATATGAGTAATAATATATATATTAATATTACTACTTTAACACTTTACTGTAAGTGTCCTTATGAATACATTCATAAAGCCTTTATAACAGCTACATAACACATCATAAAATGTGTCATAAGCCATCGTTAACAGTTCATGTTTATGAGCAGTGGCAGTAAAGTGTTACCAATAATAATATATGTAATTTAGCAGACGCTTTTATCTAAAGGGACTTACAGTCATACATTTTACATATGGGTGGTCCCGGGAATCAAACCCACGACATTACAAGAGCCATGCTCTACCATCTGAGCTACAGAGGAGAGGAACACCAACTCTACTGACCTTCCAGAAGACGGTGAGGAAGTGCATGACATAGTCAAAACAAGACGGGAGACGTTCTTCACCAGAGTCTTCCTCATCCTCGTCTCCTGGGGACAAGGGAGGGAAGAGTGTCGGAGAGGAGAATGGAGGGATGAGGGGGGAGAGGAGAGAGGGGGAGGGAGGAGTGTGAGAGAGGAGCGGAGAGAGAGGGAGCAGTGGGGGAGAGGACGGAGAGATGGAGGTAGGGAGGAGAGGAGGAGAGAAGAGATGGAGGGAGGGAGGAGGGAGGGAGGAGGGAGGGAGGAGAAGAGAGATGGAGGAAGGGAGGAGTGTGGATGAAAGGAGAGATGGAGGGGAGGAGAGGAGAGGAGAGGAGAGGAGAGGAGAGGAGAGGAGAGGAGAGGAGAGGAGAGGAGAGGAGAGGAGAGGAGAGGAGAGGAGAGGAGAGGAGAGGAGAGGAGAGGAGAGGAGAGGAGAGGAGAGGAGGGGGGAGGGTGATAGGGGTTGTGATGGAGAATGGAGGGGGATAGAGGTTGTGATGGAGAAGGGAGGGAGATAGAGGTTGTGATGGAGAAGGGAGGGAGATAGGGGTTGTGATGGAGAAGGGAGGGAGATAGGGATTGTAATGGAGAAGGGAAGGAGATAGGGGTTGTGATGGAGAAGGGAGGGAGATAGGGATTGTGATGGAGAAGGGAGGGCGATAGGGATTGTGATGGAGAAGGGAGGGAGATAGGGGTTGTGATGGAGAAGGGAGGGAGATAGGAGTTGTGATGGAGAAGGGAGGGAGATAGGGATTGTAATGGAGAAGGGAAGGAGATAGGGGTTGTGATGGAGAAGGGAGGGAGATAGGGGTTGTGATGGAGAAGGGATGGAGATAAGGTTTGTGATGGAAAAGGGAGAGAGATAGGGATTGTGATGGAGAAGGGAGGGCGATAGGGGTTATGATGGAGAAGGGAGGGAGATAGGGGTTATGATGGAGAAGGGAGGGAGATAAGGGTTGTGATGGAAAAGGGAGGGAGATAGGGATTGTGATGGAGAAGAGAGGGAGATAGGGGTTATGATGGAGAAGGGAGGGAGATAGGGGTTGTGATGGAGAAGGGAGGGAGATAAGGGTTGTGATGGAAAAGGGAGGGAGATAGGGATTGTGATGGAGAAGGGAGGGAGATAATGGTTGTGATGGAAAAGGGAGGGAGATAGGGATTGTGATGGAGAAGAGAGGGAGATAGGGGTTATGATGGAGAAGGGAGGGAGATAGGGGTTGTGATGGAGAAGGGAGGGAGATAGGGGTTGAGAGAATGCTATGAGTGTGCAAAGCTGTCATTAAGGCAAAGGGTAGCTATTTGAAGAATTTGTTTAACACTTTTTTGGTTACTAAATGATTCCATATGTGTTATGTCATAGTTTGATGTCTTCACTTTTATTCTACAATGTAGAAAATAGTGCAAATAAAGAAAAACCCTTGAATGAGTAATATTCCAAACTTTTGACCGGGGTTGTAGATGTAGAGAGGATTGTGTGTGTGTGTGTGTACAGTACAGTACAGTACAGCTGAGGGAGGAGACTGGCCGTCTTTCTCAATTTATCTTTCCTTGGTTTGATTCCTCATGTTCTCTTTCCTTGTCTCCTTCTCAAAATGAAGGACAAGATCTGAGGGGATGGATGTTCTCCTCCAATGAGGGGATGGATGTTCTCCTCCAATGAGGGGATGGATGTTCTCCTCCAATGTGTTTTGAGAAGTAGGTAAGGAAAGAGGCATTGAGAAACAGCCATGTTGATCAGTTGAAGCTGGAGGAGCTCTAGAGAGAGTTTAGTCTGTCTGCAGTAGAAATGGGTCATGTGGTTTCAGTCTGTCCAGGAGCGTCTACAGGCTGATTGGCAGATCTTCACACAACAAAGATCCCATAGTCAGACTCAATGTCACTCAGACCTTTACAAGGTGACAAACAGCAATGTTTCTGTGAGTGGAAAGATGGTCGTCTACAGAAAACATATCCAGCCTCCAAGGCTGTCTGTCTGTCCATTTCTAAGCCAAACGCAAAGCTAAACAAAAAACACATTTAATAGTTTCTGATATGTAATTTCTAACAATTCTGACGATCAGCGATTACCGGTTTTGTTACTGTATTGTATTTATCTAGCCTGATCCCTGCTGTGCTAACCTTCCAGTTCTTTTCATGAAGCGTGGCAAATAGTGGAATGTTAGCAAAACAGTTCTTGTAACCAGGCTAGTATTTACAATCTTCCTTTGAGTTCTCTGGCCACTAAATGGCACCCACTGTAGTATGTACAGTGCAGGAGCTGGTGTTTACCTGCACTGACTGTTAAGACCTCCATGAACTGTTCTAGGAGCTGGTGTTTACCTGCACTGACTGTTAAGACCTCCATGAACTGTTCTAGGAGCTGGTGTTTACCTGCACTGACTGTTAAGACCTCCATGAACTGTTTTAGGAGCTGGTGTTTACCTGCACTGACTGTAATGGCCTCCATGAACTGTTCTAGGAGCTGGTGTTTACCTGCACTGACGGTAATGGCCTCCATGAACTGTTCTAGGAACTGGTGTTTACCTGCACTGACTGTAATGGCCTCCATGAACTGTTCTAGGAGCTGGTGTTTACCTGCACTGACTGTTAAGACCTCCATGAACTGTTCTAGGAGCTGGTGTTTACCTGCACTGACTATTAAGGCCTCCATGAACTGTTCTAGGAGCTGGTGTTTACCTGCACTGACTGTAATGGCCTCCATGAACTGTTCTAAGAGCTGGTGTTTACTTGCACTGACTGTTAAGGCCTCCATGAACTGTTCTAGGAGCTGGTGTTTACCTGCACTGACTGTAATGGCCTCCATGAACTGTTCTAGGAGCTGGTGTTTACCTGCACTGACTGTAATGGCCTCCATGAACTGTTCTCTCCAGGAGTTGGTGCCCACCACCAGAGCTAGGTTGGTCTTCTTGATCAGCTTGTCCACCGTGTTCTGTGGAAAACACACAAAATAGAAAGACACTCATGCTTTATTGAGTGAGTTTTAATCACGAAAAAATATGTTTTAAGTGAGAAGTAGGCAAGTTTGAAGCTGAAAAATAAAGAAAATTCCCATGTGTACCACAAGACCGAGGTGTTACAGTACACAGCTCTGACCTACTACAGAGTATTCTGCTACAGAGTATTCTACTACAGAGTATCCTACTACAGAGTATTCTGCTACAGAGTATTCTACTACAGAGTATCCTACTACAGAGTATCCTACTACAGAGTATTCTGCTACAGAGTATCCTACTACAGAGTATCCTACTACAGAGTATCCTACTACAGAGTATTCTGCTACAGAGTATCCTACTACAGAGTATCCTACTACAGAGTATCCTGTCAGAAACACAAAAGGAGAAGACACTCAGACTCAGTGTCCCAAATAACACACATTTTCTATTAGTATGTATTTTTTATTATTGAATATTAAAACATACAATTTACTTGCAGTGAAGCCGCTCAACATCTACATTACATTCAGTCAAACAGACATGAGCTGCAACAACACAGCCCCTCAGTGTCATTCAAACAGGCATGAGCTGTAACAACACAGCCCCTCAGTGTCATTCAAACAGGCATGAGCTGTAACAACACAGCCCCTCAGTGTCATTCAAACAGGCATGAGCTGTAACAACACAGCCCCTCAGTGTCATTCAAACAGGCATGAGCTGTAACAACACAGCCCCTCAGTGTCATTCAAACAGGCATGAGCTGTAACAACACAGTCCCTCAGTGTCATTCAAACAGGCATGAGCTGTAACAACACAGCCCCTCAGTGTCATTCAAACAGGCATGAGCTGTAACAACACAGTCCCTCAGTGTCATTCAAACAGGCATGAGGTGTAACAACACAGCCCCTTAGTGTCATTCAAACAGGCATGAGCTGTAACAACACAGCCCCTCAGTGTCATTCAAACAGGCATGAGCTGTAACAACACAGTCCCTCAGTGTCATTCAAACATACTTTTTGTCCTTCATTCTATCCCCGCCCAGCAACTCCACTTCCACTGGTCTCCAATTCCCATCCCAACCCTCAGCCCCTCCCACCTCTCTCTGCTGGCCACCCTCTTCACATTTGTACGTACCACATACATACATACATACATACATACATACATACATACATACATACATACATACATACATACATACATACATACATACATACATACATACATACATACATACATACATACATACATACATACATACATACATACATACATACATACATACATACGTGAGCTGTATGACTGGGAAGAAGGATTTAACCCTGTGTACCGAATTGGACTATTGATTCTGTATCCTCACAACTACCTGAGGACAATACCAGAACATATGGTCTATTGATTCTGTATCCTCACAACTACCTGAGGACAATACCAGAACATATGGTCTATTGATTCTGCATCCTCACAACTACCTGAGGACAATACCAGAACATATGGTCTATTGATTCTGTATCCTCAAAACTACCTGAGGACAATACCAGAACATATGGTCTATTGATTCTGTATCCTCACAACTACCTGAGGACAATACCAGAACATATGGTCCATTGATTCTGTATCCTCACAACTACCTGAGGACAATACCAGAACATATGGTCTATTGATTCTGCATCCTCACAACTACCTGAGGACAATACCAGAACATGTAAAAAACCGGTCTGAGCAGGATGAACAATACCTGGTAATACCTGGTAATACTATGCATTTCGCTAGTATTTTTGCATCACAACATTGAAGAGTAAGAGGCCTCCAGTTTTTAAGATAGACTGGATCTTTATATTTGCCATCTGATTCATTTTAATAATAGTGAAATCAGATCTTCCTGACAGACTACCATTTCTATAGGAGTAGTTACAATAAGCTAACAATGGAGCTTTGAGTTTTGAGTTTACCGGTATCCCATCAAGCCCTGGGGTTTTTCCAGACTGAAAGGATTTAATATCCTCAAAAAGTTCTTCCTCTGTACATTTTTTGTACATTTGTTAATTTACAAATAATTCCTTCCAGTAATCGTCATTCAGAGGATGAGATGGAAAAGAGAACATCTGCTTAAAATATTTAACTTCCTCTTAAAATATCATTTGGAGAATCATAGACGACTCCGTCTTTAGTAATTAATTTTTGTAATAGATTATAATATATAGTTCTTTAATAAGCCTGACAACAGTTATCTATTATTCTCTATGGTGGTCATGGTCAGGGCCTGACAACAGTTATCTATTATTCTCTATGGTGGTCATGGTCAGGGCCTGACAACAGTTATCTATTAATCTCTATGGTGGTCATGGTCAGGGCCTGACAACAGTTATCTATTATTCTCTATGGTGGTCATGGTCAGGGCCTGACAACAGTTATCTATTATTCTCTATGGTGGTCATGGTCAGGGCCTGACAACAGTTATCTATTATTCTCTATGGTGGTCATGGTCAGGGCCTGACAGAAGTTATCTATTATTCTCTATGGTGGTCATGGTCAGGGCCTGACAGAAGTTATCTATTATTCTCTATGGTGCTTTTGTGTTGGTCCCCAACTAGAGGCAGCTGCTATGGGTTGTCTCTAATTGGGGACAGTATTTAGTATGTATGTTTCCACACATGATTAGAGGTTCATTGTAGTGTTCTGTTCTGTTCGAGCTGCCCTCACGTTACGATCGTGTTTTGCGTTGTTTACTGTATTCTTGTGATAAAAGTTGGAATAAAATGACGTCGAACGCCAGTAGAGCTGAGCCTTGGTCACTTATTGCACAGATCCGTGACAGGTATCCCAAACAATAAGGGGATTTGCTGAACCTATATTGTACTGGAAAAATATAAATTATTGTTAAAAATAAATAGTCCTCCAGTAAACTTTGTAAAAATTTCCAATATCCTTATCCACGTAGAAATACTGTAAGAGTTATGTGAAGGCCAATCAGATGATGATATGATTGCATTCGGTCTCCTATTAATACTTTTTTAACCTTTGATGCAAGAGAAAAAGAGACAAGACAGTAGTCAAGACGACCAGCTTGATTAAGTCTCATGCATGTACTGTATATCTCACTAGGTCGGGGTTTTTTAGTCTCCAAATATCCACTATTTCTAATGTGTCCATAATATTTGTGGTCCATTGAGGTACCTATACACTGTGTTAGTCTCCCACCATAATGACTTCATCATTTGTTGCCTGTAGGTTCAATAAATTGGTATAAGTATTTTCGAAGAAGAATGCATCATCCTGATTCGGACCATATAGATTCATTGAAAAAAGTTCCACCTTCTTGCAAATCATTCCTGATTATTTACACATTCAGATCAACATTTTTGTTAATTAATATCATCACACCTTTTGAGCTCATGACAGAACATTATTTCACCGCCACATTCCTTTTCCAACTTCATCTAAGGATGTAGAGTGAGTTTTCTGTAAACAGTACATGTTATATTCCTTTTCTAGCCACGTAAAGACTGATATTCTTTCTTTATAATCTGCTAAACCGTTACAATTATAACTGGCTATACTTATTTCACCCCTTACTCTAATAACTAGATACTATTCATTACAATTATAACTGGTTATACTTATTACAACCCTTACTCTAATAACTAGATACTATTCACTACAATTATAACTGGCTATACTTACCAGAGTAAGACTATAATGTGTGATGTATAGCCTTAATATTCAGGATGATAATTGTAATCCATATTGTATCACCATCATCTGTGCTTCATAGTTGCATCATAATTACATTTAACATCATATTCATAGAAAAACACATCCCAGTTCCATAGCAATTGACGTTTCACATGATCATGAAAGAGACCTTCCGTTACTATAGAGACGGTTTCACTACAGTACAATATGTTGTTATTGTTCCCCAACGTCCCTGATCTGATATCTTCCCCTCGCTTGTTGTAAACACAGATAAACATGTAGACAAAGACAGAAAAGACAGACAAACAACAAACATATTCAATTATAGAAAGGTTCTCAACAATAGAGAGAGAGGGGAGAGGAGAGAGAGGAGAGGAGAGAGAGAGAGGGGAGGAGAGAGAGGAGAGGAGAGAGAGAGAGAGGTGAGAGAGAGATAGGAGAGGAGAGAGAGAGAGGGGAGAGAGAGATAGGAGAGGAGAGAGAGAGAGAGGGGAGAGAGGGAGATCAAGTGTGAGTGTGTATGTATGCGTCCGTATGTGTACGCGAGACTGTAATTGAGTGTGTGTGTGTGCTCATATTAACTTCATAGTGTTTCAGATATTTGTACAGTTTTGTCTGTAACCTGGCATCCTGACGTCCCCGTAGAATTTAGTACAGCCACGGTGTTATGGAGACGTCTCTGAAGAGCTGTCCAGGTGCATCAAAGCTGGAATCGAGAGACTGATAAACAGCTTCTATCTCAAGGCCATCAGACTGCTAAACAGCCATCACTAGCACACCAGCGGCTGCTGCCTATAGACACTGACTAGAAATCAATGGCCACTTTATGGAATAGGAAACTAGCCACTTTAGTTTCTGTATTTTTCATTGCTCATCTCATATGTATAAACTACACTATTCTACTGTATATTAGTGACTTTTAATAGTGTTTCCATATTACATCACCCATCTCATTTGTATAAACTGTATTCTATACTACGCCACCTTATCTTAGTCCAATGCTGCTCTGACATACAGTTGAAGTCGGAAGTTTAAATGTATTTGGCTAAGGTGTATGTAAGCTCAGTTTTTCACAATTCCTGACATTTAATCCTAGTAAACATTCCCTGTCTTAGGTCAGTTAGGATCACCACTTTATTTTAAGAATGTGAAATGTCAGAATAATAGTAGAGAGAGTGATTTATTTCAGCTTTTATTTATTTCATCACATTCCCAGTGGTTCAGAAGTTTACATACACTCAATTAGTATTTGGTAGCATTGCCTTTAAATTGTTTAACTTGGGTCAAACGTTTCAGGTAGCCTTCCACAAGCTTCCCACAATACGTTGGGTGAATTTTGGCCCATTCCTCCTGACAGAACTGGTGTAACTGAGTCAGGTTTGTAGGCCTCCTTGCTCGCACACGCTTTTTCAGTTCTGGCCACAAATGTTCCATAGGATTGAGGTCAGGGCTTTGTGATGGCCACTCCAATACCTTGACTTTGTTGTCCTTAAGCCATTTTTCCACAATTTTGGAAGTATGCTTGGGGTCATTGTCCATTTGGAAGACCAATTTGTTTTAACTGACTGATGTCTTGAGATGTTGCTCCAATATATCCACATAATTTTCCTTCCTCATGATGCCATTTATTTTGTGAAGTGCACCAGTCCCTCCTGCAGCAAAGCACCCC
>CM042406.1:34523127-34543127 GCA_023634145.1 Thymallus thymallus | reverse complement strand
TGATATCTTTATTGATATTGTTCTTGTACATACTGTATATTATTGTATTTATATTGACACTATCTAGTTCTGATATTGCTACTACGCAAGTAACCATTTGGCTGTACCGTTTACACCTTCTGTAGAGACCCATCCACTTAGCAAGACTTAGCAAAGAATTGATATATATGTGTGGTCCGTGTCATACCACAACAATATCATGTGACTGTATGAAGTGTCCACCACATAAATATATGACGCAAGCATCTGTTCATGTACTGTACATGTGCACCTCACTCAGGTTGCATGGCCTTAACTTATGTATGGAAAACTATGTGATAACCGTGTGTGTAACAGTTAATAAAGTATTCTAATGTACTGGTGTCAGCAGCTGTTGAAGATGTTAATCCTAGTAGTCTTTCTTTTGAACAGCAGAAATAACTACTTCTGTTACAGCTAGAGCATGAACAAGCTGAACGAGAGCATGATCGTGTAAAGCATGAAAAGGAATTGGACTTTATACAGGATTTGAAGCATGCTAAAATCAAGCTGCAGCTATGTGGATAAGGATTAGTAGGAGGGGTTGCCTTGGTTACTGCTAGCAGCCAGGGAGGTTCCAACAGGAGAGCACAGGTTTCAGTCCAAATGACCTAGTGTTCGGACATGGTGTTCGTGGACTTCTAGCGGTGCTCCAGGATGACTGGAAGACTCCCGAGCCACCACAGTCCCTGTTATCTTATGTGTGTGATTTCCGCCTGTATGCCGCTGGTGAGATGGATAAAGAGAAGCTGTCATCTTCACAGGGGAGGATGAAGGGCATATTTGATCTGCGAGCTGAGCCTCGCCACTTTAGTCCAGGTGACCAGGTTCTTGCTCTGCTGCCAATTGTTGGTTCTCCTTTTCACCCCAAGTTTTAAGGTCCATATACGGTTGTGTGCCAGTGCACTGAGCAAAACTATTTAGTTGCCACTCGAACGGAGGAAAGCGCACCAACTGTGCCATATAAATCTGCTAAAACCCTATTACGCACGTTCCTCTGGGGCTGAAGAGTGTGAGTCTACAGAGGACAGTAAACCTGTTCTTTTGACCGGTACTGTTACTTCGCTGGGTTCTTCTTTTTGTCATGCTAGGTCCGTGAATGGTGAGGAGGATGTCCCTGGTCTCGACGATTGCGTACTGCTGGGTAGATCGAAAAATTCAGACACTCTATGTTTTGGATAGCCTTCTCACTCATCTAACTGCTGTTAAAGGGCTTTTGGCAGGTGCCACTGACGAGTAGGGCACGTGAAATCTCTGTCTTTATTACACCCTCTGGTCTGTACTCGTATTCGGTTGTGAGTTTCGGCCTGCGTAATGCAGCTGCCATTTTCAGCGCCTTATGAATAGTGTTGTCTCTGGTCTGGTCGGGTGCTCTGTTTATCTGGACGATGTAGTGGTTTATGCAGAAACTTGGGAGGAGCATCTGTCTCGTATTCAAGCCTTGTTCGACCGCCTGGCTGCGGGTCGCCTCACTATCCATCTGGCTAAGTGTGAGTATTCTCAGGCGACCGTTACATACCTTGGTAAGGTGGTTGGGCAGGGTGAGTCCTGTTCGGGCTAAAGTGGTAGCTATTGATGCTTTTCCACCGCCAACTACTAAAAAGGAACTGATGCGTTTCTTGGGAATGATTGGTTATCACCGTAGTTTCTGTAGGAACTTCTCTACCGTAGTCGTTCCCCTGACAGATTTGCTAAAAGCTAAGGTGGTTTACATCTGGTCTCCTCTCTGTCAACAGGCTTTTGAGGATGCAAAGAGGTTGATTACCAGTAATATCTAACAGTTACACAACATATACCCAATACACACAAATCTAAGTAAGGAATGAGTTAGGCCTGTATACAAAAGGACTAGCGGCATGGACTAATATACAGTAGAAGAGTATTAAATACAGTATATACAAATGAGATGGGAAACGCAATATATGTAAACATTATAAACATTCAAGTGACTAGTGTTCCATACCTTAAAGTGACCAGTGATTTCTAGTCTACATCTATAGGCAGCAGCCTCTAATGTGCTAGTGATGGCTGTTTAGCTGTCTGATGACCTTGAGATAGAAGCTGTTTCAGTCTCTCGGTCCCAGCTTTGATGCATCTTGATGATCTTTTTGGCCTTCCGGTGACATCGGGTGCTGTAGGTGTCCTGGAAGGCAGGTAGTTTGCCCCCGGTAATGCGTTGGGCACCACCCTCTGGAGAGCCTTGCGGTTGTGGGTGATGCAGTTGTCATACCAGGCGGTGATACAGACAGACAGGATGCTTTCAATTTGGCATCTGTAAAAGTTTGTGGGTTTTAGGTTAAGCCAAATTTCTTTAGCCTCCTGAGGTTGAAGAGGCTCTGTTGCACCTTCTTCACCACTGTCTGTGTGGGTGGACCATTTCAGTTTGTCAGTGATGTGTACGCCAAGGAACTTGAAGTTTTCCACCTTCTCCACTGCGGTCCCGTCGATGTGGATCGGGAGGTGCTCCCTCTGCTGTTTCCTGAAGTCCACCATCATCTCCTTAGTTTTTTTTACGTTGAGTGTTGTTGTCTGCAAACTTGATGATTGAGTTGGAGGCGTGCTTGGCCACGCAGTCATGGGTGAACAGGGAGTACAGGAGGGGGCTGTGCACTCACCCTTGTGGGGCCCCTGTGTTGAGGATCAGCGAAATGGAGGTGTTGTTTTCTACCTTCACCACCTGGGGGCGGCCCGTCAGGAAGTCCAGGATCCAGTTGCACAGGGCGGGGTTCAGACCCAGGGCCTCAAGCTTAATGATGAGCTTGGAGGGTACTATGGTGAGGCTGAGCTATAGTCAATGAACAGCATTCTTACATAGGTATTCCTCTTGTCCAGATGGGATAGGGCAGTGTGCAGTGTGATAGCGATTGCATCTATTGGGGCAGTAAGTAAGTGGGTCTAGGGTGGCAGGTAAGGTGGAGGTGATATGATCCTTGACTAGTCTCTCAAAGCACTTCATGATGACAGAGGTGAGTGCTACGGGGCGATAGTCATTAAGTTCAGTTACCTTTGCCTTCTTGGGTACAGAAACAATGGTGGCCATCTTGAAGCATGTGGGGACAACAGACTGGGATAGGGAGAGATTGAATATGCTTGTAAACACAGGTTCTGTGCTGCTGTTAAACTGCTTTGGATCGGATTGCATAGAGCAAAATACTTTAAATACAGGTAGCTTATCTACAGTATTTACTACTGTAAAGTGGGTCCAATTAAATGAGAGATGGGACAAATGGTGGCCTATAATGACTTGTTGTAGGGCCTCTAGGCTATTTCATCAATATGAAACCATCAGTCAGAAAAGATAAGGAATGTATCCTGCTACAATCATGGAAGTGAAATAAATAATCGGAAATACATTTCTAATTACTTTAGAATGCAAAGATAAAATAAATAGATTTTCTCTTCTCACCATATTTAGCTACCTGTTTTTCTGTTATGAATAAGTCTTCATATGTCCCTGCACAAGGCTACTACTGTTATGAATAAGTCTTCATATGTCCCTGCACAAGGCTACTACTGTTATGAATAAGTCTTCATATGTCCCTGCACAAGGCTACTACTGTTATGAATAAGTCTTCATATGTCCCTGCACAAGGCTACTACTGTTATGAATAAGTCTTCATAAGTCCCTGCACAAGGCTACTAGGCAACTGTTGCCTTCTTGCAATGCAATACTTCAACCACTAGAAACTGTGCGTAAGTGTGATCTAAAGTTTGCGGGAGAATAAGCACATTTTCATGTCAAGTTCAGTTTTTATAAATTCCAACTGTTGCGTGAGAACTTTTGCATGCATGTTTTGGGGAATATTTTGTGCGCAGGCCACGCTTATAAATGAGGCCCCAGAGCCGTAGAGGACTCCTGTGACACACAGCAGCCCCTTAGAACATCTAATCATCTTTACTTAAACTCATTGTATTCTGAGAAGAGCCTTGGCGCTATGAGCAGAGCATGAACCCTGAGCGCTGCCAGACAACACAGGAGAGTTTTAACTGATTCCTTCAACCAACAGAGAAGGAGAGAAGGAGGGAAGGAGGGGGAGAGAAGGAGAGAAGGAGAGAAGGAGAGAAGGAGGGGGAGAGAAGGAGAGAAGGAGAGAAGGAGGGGGAGAGAAGGAGAGAAGGAGAGAAGGAGGGGGAGAGAGAGAGAGAACTTTTGTTCCCTGATGCAAGTTCATGAGGCAGCTAGGCAACACTGCACGATACACTTCACACTAAACACTATACACTACATGACACTACACACTATACACTAAACCCTACACTCTATACACTATACACTATACACTACACACTATACACTACACACTACACACTAACCACTACACATTAAAAACTATACACTATAGTATCCTCATTATCTTCATCATCATCATCCTCATCCTCATCATCATCATCGTCATAAAGAACATGGAGATCCCTGGTTCAAATGAACAAATAGACAGGACTAGGTTTAGACAGGACTAGGTTTAGACAGGACTAGGTTTAGACAGGACTAGGTTTAGAAAGGACTAGGTTTAGACATGCCCTTCTGCTCCCAGGCTGAGAATACAGAAGGGTGTTTCCTGTTGCCATGGAGAAAGTGGTCTTCACTGATATATCCCTTAAACAATGGAAACCATGCTTTGGTTCTATTATTGCTAACGCTACTTCTATTTGGCATAAAATTGAAAAACAATGCAACTGGGAAATGGAATGGCACGCCCAGTCTCCAATACTTAACAATAATGCCTTGCGATTTGGAGGACGGCCTTTCATCTCCCGAAATATTACTAAACTGTTCCTACTGTTCTTTATACAACATATTACTAAACTGTTCATACTGTTCTTTATACAACATATTACTAAACTGTTCATACTGTTCTTTATACAACATATTACTAAACTGTTCATACTGTTATTCAATGTGATTACACCCCCTACAGTAGAAATGTATGTCTGACAGACAGCTCTATTCTGACCAATTGGCAGGTCCATAGGCAGACCCATATCGCCGTCCTGTTGGCAGGTCCATAGGGAGACAAATATCTCTGTCCTAATGATTCTGACCCGTTGGCGGGTCCACAGGGAGACCCATATTGCCGTCCTGCCGTCCTTAATGGCTGCTGATAAGGAAACTTTATCTCAGACACTATTAGGTTGCTAATTGATTCAAAAGGAGTCATCTAGAGGTCCTACAGGCCCTAGGTGGAGTAGGTGGAGTAGGTGGAGTAGATGGAGTAGGTGGAGTAGATGGAGTAGGTGGAGTAGGTGGAGTAGGTGGAGTAGGTGGAGCAGATGGAGTAGGTGGAGCAGGTGGAGTAGGTGGAGTAGGTGGAGTAGATGGAGTAGGTGGAGTAGATGGAGTAGGTGGAGTAGGTGGAGCAGGTGGAGTAGGTGGAGTAGGTGGAGCAGGTGGAGCAGGTCGAGTAGGTGGAGTAGGTGGAGTAGGTGGAGTAGGTGGAGTAGGTGGAGTAGGTGGAGCATCACATCCCATTGAAAAGACATGGGATGCATATATAAGGCACTACTTTTAACCAGAGCCCATGAGTCTGGAAAAGAGTAGTGAAACACACACAGCACCAGTCAAGTTTAGACACACCTACTCATTCCAGGGTTTTTCTTTGTTTTTACTATTTTCTACATTGTAGAATAATAGTGAAGACATCAAAACTATGAAATAACAATATGGAATCATGTAGTAACCAAAAAAGTGTTAAAAATATTCAAAATATATATTTTATTTCAGATTCTTCAAATAGCCACACTTTGCCTTGATGACAGCTTTGCACACTCTTGGCATTCTCTCAACCAGCTTCATGAGGTTGTACCTGGAATGCATTTCAATTAAGAGGTGTGCCTCCCTCCTTCTCTCCTTCTCTGTCAAACAGGATGATGACTGACTTTTAAAAAAACACAGAGGCCAGGATCACCATAGTTACCATGCCAACGAGCTTCATACAACACTAAAATCTGAAGAAAGACAATATAATGCTCTAACCTGTTCTCTCTCTCTCTCTCTCTCTCTCTCTCTCTCTCTCTCTCTCTCTCTCTCTCTCTCTCTCTCTCTCTCTCTCTCACACACACACATACACACACACCTTCTCCAGTTATTCCTGGCCCACTGGCTGTGATGGTGCTGGTCTGATCTGAATCACCTCGGATAGATACAACCTCAGGGCATGCATAGTCGACTGTACTGTGTGTGTGTGTGTGTGTGTGTGTATCTATGTGTGTGTGTGTGTGTGTGTGTGTGTACCAGGCAGACATGATCCCAATGGAAAGTGGCAGAGTGGAGAAGGATTACTGCAGGGGTAGATGGGTATTAATCCCACTGACACACACACACACACACACACACACACACACACACACACACACACACACACACACACACACACACACACACACACACACACACACACACACACACACACACACACACACTCACAGTTGCTCTTTTTCTCAAGCACACACCCCTCCCTCCCTCTCTCTCTACCTCCTCCCCTCTCCTCCCCTCTCTGCCTCCCTCCCTCCCCTCTCTGCCTCCCTCCCTCCCCTCTCTGCCTCCCTCCCTCCCTCTCTACCTCCCTGCCTCCCTACCCTCTCTGCCTCCCTCCCTCCCTCTCTACCTCCCTGCCTCCCTCCCTCTCTCCTTCCCTACCTACCTCCAGCTCTACCTCCCTGCCTCCCCCCCTCTCTACCTCCCTGCCTCCCTCCCCTCTCTGCCTCCCTCCCTCCCTCCCTCTCTACCTCCCTCCCTCCCTCCCTCTCTACCTCCCTGCCTCCCTCCCCTCTCTGCCTCCCTCCCTCCCCCCCTCTCTACCTCCCTGCCTCCC
Source organism: Thymallus thymallus (assembly GCA_023634145.1). Classification (NCBI taxonomy): domain Eukaryota; kingdom Metazoa; phylum Chordata; class Actinopteri; order Salmoniformes; family Salmonidae; genus Thymallus; species Thymallus thymallus. The sequence goes on along the minus strand of CM042406.1, from coordinate 34,536,297 downwards.
TCCCCTCTCTGCCTCCCTCCCTCCCTCCCTCTCTACCTCCCTCCCTCCCTCCCTCTCTACCTCCCTGCCTCCCTCCCCTCTACCTCCCTCCCTCCCTCCCTCCCTCCCTCCCTCTCTACCTCCCTCCCTCCCTCCCTCCCTCCCTCCCTCTCTACCTCCCTGCCTCCCTCCCCTCTCTCTCTACCTCTCTGCCTCCCTCCCTCTCTCTCTACCTCCCTCTCTCTCTACCTCCCTCCCTCCCTCCCTGCCTCCCTCCCTCTCTCCTTCTCTGCCTCCCTCCCTCCCTCCCTCCCTCCCTCCCTCCCTCTCTACCTCCCTGCCTCCCTCCCCTCTCTCTCTACCTCTCTGCCTCCCTCCCTCCCTCCCTCCCTCCCTCCCTCCCTCCCTCCCTCCCTCTCTACCTCCCTCCCCTCTCTCTCTACCTCTCTGCCTCCCTCCCTCCCTCCCTCCCTCCCTCCCTCCCTCCCTCCCTCTCTACCTCCCTGCCTCCCTCCCCTCTCTGCCTCCCTCACTCTCTCCCTCCCTCCCTCCCTCCCTCCCTCCCTCCCTCCCTCCCTCCCTCCCTCCCTCCCTCCCTCCTCTCTACCTCCCTGCCTCCCTCCCCTCTCTGCCTCCCTCCCTCTCTCTCTACCTCCAGGCCTCCCTCCCTCTCTACCTCCCTGCCTCCCTCCCTCTCTGACCCTCCCTCTCTCTCTACCTCCCTCCCTCCCTGCCTCCCTCCCTCCCTCCTTCTCTGCCTGCCTCTCTGCCTCCCTCCCTCCCTCCCTCTCTACCTCCCTGCCTCCCTCTCTCCTTCTCTGCCTGCCTCTCTACCTCCCTCCCTCCCTCCCTCTCTACCTCCCTGCCTCTCTACCTCCCTGCCTCCCTCCCTCTCTCCTTCTCTGCCTGCCTCTCTGCCTCCCTCCCTCCCTCCCTGCCTCCCTCCCTCCCTCCCTCCCTCCCTCTCTACCTCCCTGCCTCTCTACCTCCCTGCCTCCCTCCCTCTCTCCTTCTCTGCCTGCCTCTCTGCCTCCCTCCCTCCCTGCCTCCCTCCCTCCCTCCCTCTCTACCTCCCTGCCTCCCTCCAGAGGTCCTAACGGTATTGATCAGTGTAATTTAAGGAATGGAGGGTTCTGCTGGTATATATATACACACACACACACGCACGCACGCACGCACGCACGCACGCACGCACGCACGCACACACACACACACACACACACACACACACACACACACACACACACACACACACACACACACACATACACATACACACCCACACATACACATACACACCCACACATACACACCAACACATACACATACACACCCACACACACACACACACACACACACACACACACACATACACATACACACCCACACATACACATACACACCCACACATACACACCCACACCCACACATACACACCCACACACACACATACACACCCACACAGTAAAAACGTTTTTACATTATGAAGGCATTGACATTAATTCATAACAACATCATGGGGCAAATAGGTGACTGTAAATTGCATTGTATTGTGTTGTATGATGCAAGAAACCACTTTACAAAATACAATTAATTATTATTACTATACAGATAATTAGAAAATGTAGGCTACCTGTCACACCCTTATCTGTTTCACCTGTCTGTGATTGTCTCCACCCCCCTCCAGGTGTCGCCCATCTTCCCCATCATCCCCTGTGTATTTATACCTGTGTTCTGTGTTTGTCTGTTGCCAGTTAGTTTTGTTTCGGCAAGCCTACAAGCATTTTTCGCCCCTCAGCTCGCTCCTATTGCGCTATACTGCCTGCCTGCCTGCCTGCCTGCCTGCCTGCCTGCCTGCCTGCCTGCCTGCCTGCCTGCCAGCCACCTTTGCCCCCACCACTCTGGATTACCAAACTCTGCTTGCCCTGAGTTTGCCTGCCGTCCTGTACCTTTGCCCCACCTATCTGGATTACTGACCTCTGCCTGACCTGACCTGTCTTTAGCCCCTGTTGGGTTAATAAACTGTTGTTACTCCGACGTTGTCTGCACCTGGGGCTCACCTGTAAAGTTGATACTACCCCTCTGACTATTGGCTTATTTGCATATTCAAGCATGAATACTCTCCCATTAAGACAAGCTTTATATCTGACTTGCTTGCAGACACCTTGAAATGTAGCTTAAGCCTACATGTTTTGTGCTCTTGTAGGAACTCCTCATTGCTGACCTATACCTATCTATAACTGGGCTAATAACTCGCTAACTAGCAAAAAAATATGATCTGAAAAGCACACTCACTCCTGGGTGATTGAAAGAGCGCTTGTACACTACCCTGACCAATAGAATTCTACTCCATTGCGCTCTGGCTCTGCCTACAACAAAGTCACTGAATCAATCTTGCAAAGTTAGACTTGTTTTGTTGCATTGAAAAGGAGTTGATATAATGTTGATTCGATCACAGAAAAAACGTTGATCTATATAGTGCAAACTAATGGGGCGAGCTCTGCACGGCCTGGCATTTCTTCTATAAGGCAGTCCTGGAGGGACAGCAGCTTAGAGGGAACATTGTCTGCAAATTGACCACCTTCCAACGTGGCTGGTGAAATAGACATTCTACCCGCTTTTGGCGGGTGTTAATTTTATAGCCGTAGCACACAGAGCATAGCTGAATACATGTATACCTTCCACCAGGTATGCTAGCCGTAGCGCACAGAGCATAGCTGAATACATGTATACCTTCCACCAGGTATGCTAGCCGTAGCGCACAGAGCATAGCTGAATACATGTATACCTTCCACCAGGTATGCTAGCCGTAGCGCACAGAGCATAGCTGAATACATGTATACCTTCCACCAGGTATGCTAGCCGTAGCGCACAGAGCATAGCTGAATACATGTATACCTTCCACCAGGTATGCTAGCCGTAGCGCACAGAGCATAGCTGAATACATGTATACCTTCCACCAGGTATGCTAGCCGTAGCGCACAGAGCATAGCTGAATACATGTATACCTTCCACCAGGTATGCTAGCCGTAGCGCACAGAGCATAGCTGAATACATGTATACCTTCCACCAGGTATGCTAGCCGTAGCACACAGAGCATAGCTGAATACATGTATACCTTCCACCAGGTATGCTAGCCGTAGCACACAGAGCATAGCTGAATACATGTATACCTTCCACCAGGTATGCTAGCCGTAGCACACAGAGCATAGCTGAATACATGTATACCTTCCACCAGGTATGCTAGCCGTAGCACACAGAGCATAGCTGAATACATGTATACCTTCCACCAGGTATGCTAGCCGTAGCACACAGAGCATAGCTGAATACATGTATACCTTCCATCAGGTATGCTAGCCGTGGCACACAGAGCATAGCTGAATACATGTATACCTTCCACCAGGTATGCTAGCCGTAGCACACAGAGCATAGCTGAATACATGTATACCTTCCACCAGGTATGCTAGCCGTGGCGCACAGAGCATAGCTGAATACATGTATACCTTCCACCAGGTATGCTAGCCGTAGCGCACAGAGCATAGCTGAATACATGTATACCTTCCACCAGGTATGCTAGCCGTAGCACACAGAGCATAGCTTAATACATGTATATCTTCCACCAGGTATGCTAGCCGTAGCACACAGAGCATAGCTGAATACATGTATACCTTCCACCAGGTATGCTAGCCGTAGCACACAGAGCATAGCTGACTACATGTATACCTTCCACCAGGTATGCTAGCCGTAGCACACAGAGCATAGCTGAATACATGTATACCTTCCATCAGGTATGCTAGCCGTAGCACACAGAGCATAGCTGAATACATGTATACCTTCCACCAGGTATGCTAGCCGTAGCACACTCTGCTTACAGAAACATAATGAGCTGTGGCTTTGGAGGCTGCAGAGAAGTGTTAGATTCTGCCCCCTCTGTGTGTGTGTGTGTGTGTGTGTGTGTGTGTGTGTGTGTGTGTGTGTGTGTGTGTGTGTGTGTGTGTGTGTGTGTGTGTGTGTGGGTGTATGTGTGTGTGTGTGTGTGTGTGTAGACTCTGCCCCCTCTGTGTGTGTCTGTGTGTGTGTGTGTGTGTGTGTGTGGGTGTGTGTGTGTGTGTGTGTAGACTCTGTCCCCTCTGTGTGTGTGTGTGTGTGTGTGTAGACTCTGTCCCCTCTGTGTGTGTGTGTGTGTGTGTGTGTGTGTGTGTGTGTGTGTGTGTGTGTGTGTGTGTGTGTGTGTGTGTGTGTGTGTGTGTGTGTGTGTGTGTGTGTGTGTTTGTGTGTAGACTCTGCCCCCTCTGTGTGTGTGTGTGTGTGTGTGTATGTGTGTAGACTCTGCCCCCTCTGTGTGTGTGTGTGTGTGTGTGTGTGTGTGTGTGTAGACTCTGCCCCCTCCACACCTCCCTACACCATCTTGCTAGCATCTCTCCTCCCTGCCTGATGCTACACTAGATAACAGACTGCAGCACAACTGTTAGACCTTTCAACAGACATTACCAACAACCAGCTGAAGTAAACAACACCAAACTTTTGATGAGAACTAGCTTGGACTTCCTCTCCTTCCTTTTCTCTATGTGAGATTGAAATGCCCAGAGATGGGTGGAGAAGAACAGCACCTTAACATGAAGAACATGGCAGTGGACCAGAGATGGGTGGAGAAGAACAGCACCTTAACATGAAGAACATGGCAGGCCCATGGATAGAACATGGCAGGACCATGGATAGAACATGGCAGGACCATGGATAGAACATGGCAGGACCATGGATAGAACATGGCAGGCCCATGAACAGAACATGGCAGGACCATGGATAGAACATGGCAGGACCATGGATAGAACATGGCAGGACCATGGATAGAAGATGGCAGGACCATGGATAGAACATGGCAGGACCATGGATAGAACATGGCAGGCCCATGAACAGAACATGGCAGGACCATGGATAGAACATGGCAGGACCATAGATAGAACATGGCAGGACCATGGATAGAACATGGCAGGCCCATGGATAGAACATGGCAGGACCATGGATAGAACATGGCAGGCCCATGGACAGAACATGGCAGGACCATGGATAGAACATGGCAGGACCATGGATAGAACATGGCAGGCCCATGGACAGAACATGGCAGGACCATGGATAGAACATGGCAGGACCATGGATAGAACATGGCAGGACCATGGATAGAACATGGCAGGCCCATGGATAGAACATGGCAGGACCATGGATAGAACATGGCAGGACCATGGATAGAACATGGCAGGACCATGGATAGGACATGGCAGGCCCATGGATAGAACATGGCAGGACCATGGATAGAACATGGCAGGACCATGGATAGAACATGGCAGGACCATGGATAGAACATGGCAGGACCATGGATAGAACATGGCAGGACCATGGATAGAACATGGCAGGCCCATGGATAGAACATGGCAGGACCATGGATAGAACATGGCAGGACCATGGATAGAACATGGCAGGACCATGGATAGAACATGGCAGGACCATGGATAGAACATGGCAGGACCATGGATAGAACATGGCAGGACCATGGATAGAACATGGCAGGACCATGGATAGACTTCTATACAGCCTCCACATATAATGGATACTAATAAAGAAGCCTGTTTTCTATGATTAAGACTTCTAAAAAGGAAAACATATGTATGTACTGTGCTTTCATTGTTACAGATGAAGAACATGTCTGAGAAGAACATGGGTGAGAAAAACATGGGTGTAGGTGTGAGTGGGAAACACATGGGTGAAGATGTGACTGGCACATGGGGGAAGGTGTGACTGGCACATGGGTGAAGGTATGACTGGCACATGGGCGAAGGTGTGACTGGCACATGGGCGAAGGTGTGACTGGCACATGGGCGAAGGTGTGACTGGCACATGGGCGAAGGTGTGACTGGCACATGGGCGAAGGTGTGACTGGCACATGGGCGAAGGTGTGACTGGCACATGGGCGAAGGTGTGACTGGCAGGACAGTTCTATTACATCCAGGGAAAGGAAAGAAAAAGGGAGAGGAGTCCCTGGGGTGAACGAGGGGAGGAAAGGAGGAAAGGAAGAGGTGAAAGGATGGAGAGGAGGAGGAGTGGAGGAGGAAGAGGGTGTCAGTACCACACCTTTCTGCAGGCTCATGTCTACCATGCGAGGCTCGGCCAGCTCCAGGAAGAAGTTCTTGTTTTTTTCATACTCCTCATCGTCTATCACCTTCACCTGAACCATCTTGCTGTGAGAGGAGAGAGAAGGGAAGGGAACAGAACAGAAGAGAGGAGAAGAGAACAGAACAGAAGAGAACAGAAGAGAGGAGAACAGAAGAAGAGAGAAGAGAGGTGAAGAGAAGAAGAGAGGTGAAGAGAAGAAGAGAGGTGAAGAGAAGAAGAGAGGTGAAGAGAAGAAGAGAGGTGAAAGGGAATTAAGAGAGAAAAGGACAGATGAAAGAGAGAGAGAGAAAAGAGAAGGTGAATTAGCTAGCAGCGACAGACTGAGCAGGAGGATTAATAACCAGCGTGATGAAAAGGTTAGAGGTCATAGGTCAGCTGCTGTCCCTGACGACGGTCGCTAGGTCAGCTCTGGGATTGGCTCCCATGGCTGTCTTGACATCCACATCTATCACACTGTAGTCACGTACACATCACATTGGCCGCATACCCAGATTTTCAGATGTCATCTCAGGTGTTTTCTAGCTCCATAATAAAGACATACGTCTCGTGTCTGAGCTGTTCAATTGCGACTCCACTTAGTGTGCTGTCTTTATGGCGCTTTGATTGTCTTACAGAGTCATAGCTGGTCTGTTTGTACACGTCCATGTTCCCAGTCACCTTGCAGTGGTTAAATGCGGTGGTTCGCTCTTTCAGTTTTGCGCGAATACTACCATCTATCCACGGTTTTTAGTTTGGATTAGTTTTAATTGTCACAGTGGGAACAACATCCTCTATGCACTTCCTGATGAACTCAGTCACAGAGTCAGTGTATAAATTGATACTATTCTCAGAGGCGACCTGGAACATTTCCCTGTCTGTGTGATCAAAACAATCTTGAAGCATAGATTCTGATTGGTCAGACCATTGTTGAACAGTCCTTACCACTGGTGCTTCCTGCTTATGTTTCTGCCTATAGGTGGGGAGGAGCAACTAAAGGTGTTAACCCTCCGCAGCTATCAAGACTCCTTCCCACTAATGAGATGGCACCCAGCACAGGTGTAACACATACTGACTAACGAGGCGACACAGTCCACACAAAGGATGGATATTAATTTGAGAGTACATTTCCCTAACCCCATCCCTCAGCTGTAGACAGAAAGATAAGAGCTTACTGCTCCATTCTGAACTCAACTACCCTGTAATGAAGCTTCAATGTCTGCAGGGGTGGGGCTCACACACACACACACACACACACACACACACACACACACACACACTCACACACACACACACACACACACACACACACACACACACACACACACACACACACACACACACTCACACACAAAGAGAGGTATCTATCTGTTTTAAAAGAGCTGTTGACTGCGACACCATCACACACAAACAGGTCAATATGGCGTCAGGCAACAACCCCCTGCAGAGTGCTGCTCACTGATCGTCTTAATTGATCCGTTAAAGAGTTATTGACGAGGGAGAGGGGGAGGGACAGAGGGGGAGGGCAGTTGTGGTCAGCAGAGTAGATATAGAAGTGGCTCTCTACCTCTCTCTCTGTCCAACAGTATCATTGCCTGTCCTGCTCTGCTCTGTCCTGCTCTGCTCTGTCCTGCTCTGCTCTGCTCTGCCCTGCCTGTCCTGCTCTGCTCTGTCCTGCTCTGCCTGCCCTGCCTGTCCTGCTCTGCCTGCCCTGCCTGTCCATTAATATGAATGTGAGCGAGAAGGTATGTTGCCAGTGTCAGACAGACATGCCCAGATGGTTGGTGGTAATACTACAGAGCCTGCCAGTATCAACAGACAGTATTAGTGTCAGACAGACATGCCAGATGGTTGGAGGTAATACTACAGAGCCTGCCAGTATCAACAGACAGTATTAGTGTCAGACAGACATGCCAGATAGTTGGTGGTAATACTACAGAGCCTGCCAGTATCAACAGACAGTATTAGTGTCAGACAGACAGGCCAAACCATAATAACACACTAATTAAAAGGTTCCCACCTCTACCAAACAGCGCTGATACTACAGACATATCTCTCCTCCTCCTCTCCTCCTCTCCTCCTCTCCTCTCCTCCTCTCCTCCACTCATCCTCCTCTCCTCCTCCTCCTCTCCTCTCCTCCACTCATCCTCCTCTCCTCTCCTCTCTTCCCCTCCTCCTCCTCCTCCTCCTCCTCCTCCTCCTCCTCCTCCTCCTCCTCCTCCTCCTCCTCCTCCTCCTCCTCCTCTCCTCCACTCATCCTCCTCTCCTCTCTTCCTCTCCTCCTGCCACTGTCCACACCTCTACTGCACAGCACTGCTCCTACATACAGACCCCTCCTCTTGCTTCAATATATCCACATCATTTTCCTTCCTCATGATGCCATCTATTTTGTGAAATGCACCAGTCCCTCCTGCAGCAAAGCACCCCCACAACATGATGCTGCCTCCCCGTGCTTCACGGTTGGGATGGTGTTCTTCGTTTTGCAAGCCTCCCCCTTTTTCCTCCAAACATAACGATGGTCATTATGACACAACAGTCCAAAAAGTACGATCTTTGTCCCCATGTGCAGTTACAAACCGTAGTCTGGCTTTTTTATGGTGGTTTTGTAGCAGTGGCTTCTCCCTTGCTGAGCAGCCTTTCAGGTTATGTCGATATAGGACTAATTTTACTGTTGATATAGATACTTTTGTACCTGTTTCCTCCAGCATCTTCACAAGGTCCTTTGCTGTTGTTCTGGGATTGATTTGCACTTTTCACACCAAAGTACGTTCATCACAAAATAACCTGAAGCTAGTTTTAGTTTCCCTAACACTGATATCTTTCTCTTTGTCTTCCTAGGGTTACCTCGGTGGAAACCAACAATCTTCTCCAGTGAAGCCCTACACTTCAGTGAAGCCTATTAGAAAAAGTATGTTAAGCTTTGGTTGACATTTGAGAAAGCAAGAAAGGGTAGTTATGCTGAGTTAATAAAAATGTACCTCTTCAATTTACTTCTCCAAATGACTTTAGGACCATCGACTGTCCGAGGCCCCAGGAGGTATCCCGTCCAACAGAGCCAGTGAGTTGGGATCAGTCTGATCCTCTGTTGGAAGGTGACCAGTTTGAGGTAGACTATACCTTCTAAACGTTTCTCCCATTTACTGTAGAACACGGCACTAATACATCACATGTTCTCCCAGTAAAGTGTAACCTGTGTGTTTGCTTGTTTACATCTCCGTCTCCAACCCTGTTCCCTTTAACTCTGCTCCTGTTCTCCAGGACCCAGGGGTTCTGCCCAACACCTGACTGTTCTACAGTAGTGTTACAGCATGGTGGTTTACCCTGACTGTTCTACAGTAGTGTTACAGCATGGTGGTTTACCCTGACTGTTCTACAGTAGTGTTACAGCATGGTGGTTTACCCTGACTGTTCTACAGTAGTGTTACAGCATGGTGGTTTACCCTGACTGTTCTACAGTAGTGTTACATCATAGAGAGCAACATAGTGGTTTTGTATAACGGATCTTTCAAACAGTGGCGGCTCCAGAGATTTTCTGTTGCAGGTGCTATGGGGGTGCTCAACACTTAAGAGAAGGTGCTTTAAATTTTGCGGCGTCTCATTATAGAGGTCGCATTGGACCACCCTTGGTATGCGTACACGCCCGCATTAACTATATTCATTCCGCGACATATATATATATATATTATGGCTGTCAAAAGATTAATCGTGATTAATCACATCCAAAATAAAAGTTTGTGTTTGCATAATATATGTGTGTGTACTGTGTAGAATTATTATGTGTAAATACACACACATTCATGTAGCCTATATATGTAAGGAATAATTGCATTTATATACTGTATATACATTTATATGATTTATATTATATATAAATATTTTATATATAAATATAACCAATTTTTCTTAAATATATACATGATTGTGTGTGTTTTTATACATAATAATTCTACACAGTACACACACATATATTATGCAAACACAAACTTTTATTTTGGATGTGATTAATCACGATTAATCTTTTGACAGCCATAATATATATATATATATATATATATATATATATATATATATATATATATATATATATATATATATATATTCAACGCAAGGGCTATAGATACAACATACATAAGCCTGTCAATGTAAACTATAAAAAAAATATTATTTCACACAATTATGTCACACTTGAGCCCTGAATACAACGGAGCAGCAAACAGCAACAACAGAAGGCAACAGACACACGCTTCGGCCTAAAATGCTCACATCACGAAATCACACAGCCAGTTACCAACACTAGTCTAATGACGAATCAGCAGTGTTCCTATTGTTGGAGCATTATGCAACTATGAAGAGCCAAGATTTGTGCTTCAACCACCAAATTAATTACATTTGTAAAAGCCAACAGAGGGGGAAATCAAGCACTTACCATAGATGTCTTCACAACAAAACAATACGTCTGTTGCTGTGATTGAGTGCGAAGGCATCAATGATGTTATCGCAGTCAAGGGTCCTCGTTCTCTCTGCATTTATAGCCAAAAGTGCCAGATTACTGGTCCAAGCGTCTCCACTGCTGTTCCTCAGGTAGTTTTTTACACGGCCCAAGCAAGAAAAACTGCGTTCACAGCTCACTGATGTGACAGGAAGTGTCAGGGCTATGCATATTAACGTGTATAGGTCCATAAATGCATCTTTATACGGCCGCATTAAGGATAGGAATTCCTGTGTGCTGTGGATGGCATGTCCCTGTTCTTCCTTCCTTTGTAGAAGCCGCCGCACCTGGTAGAGCTCTGCTGACAGGTTTTCCTCACTGACAACATAGTGCCGGGCCATGGGCAGCAGAAGTTGTTTGTCCAAAAATGATGTGTGTTTTGGGCTGAGAGTTGGCACACCTCTCAGTACATCATTTGCCTCTGTTGAAAAGCGCCGATTCATTTCCGCTATCCGTTGTCTATAACTGGATAAAAAGAGTGCATTTTCATGTCATCAGTATTGTCTGTCTGTGTTCTCTCTATCGGGGCCTCCACAATAAAATCCTCCAGGTGTCGAGTTTTCTGGGTCTGCCTTTTCTCACGTGAAGTATGTGTTGTGCCTGTGTTTGCACACAGAGTCTCTGCTTGTTTTTGGATTTCTTTCCACTTAGCGTCTGTGCGCTTTTCTGATAGAGCATTAAGTACAGACTGGGCCAAATCCTCTGCCGCAATGAGGTCAAAATTGGGGGCCTGTAGCTGATCTGACATGAACTTTGTTGTTCTAAATAAATCCTCGAACATGATGAGATGCAAAACAAACTTCTCATCGATGATGGCACTGATGGCTCTTGCCTCTGCCCTCCGATGTGGGTGTGACTGAGTGATGACATCACACAGGGTGGCTCGGATAGCGGGTAGAGTTTTCTTGACGGCGCAGATCGCATTATAATGGCAAGCCCAGCGAGTATCGCACAGTCTCTTGAGTTCCACTGGTTGTGCTGTCGGGTCGAGCTCTTTTTGTTTTTTCATGAATAGATCATGCACCACGGATCCAGAAAAAAACTTGTAGAGCATTTGTAGCGTCTCAAAAAACTCAGCTGCAGCGCTGACATTATGTACACAGTCCACTAACACTAAATTCAGCTTGTGTGCATGACAATGTATATAGATGGCTTGTGGCACCTCCTTCCTGAATTTTTCCTGCACACCATTATTACATCCTGACATCACAGATGCTCCGTCGTAGCATTGACCGACACAGCGATGTATATCAATATTACACTGACTGAGTGTGTGTTTGATGCTGGCTAGCAGAGAGGCTGCATCCAATCCATCTGCGGCAGTGAAATGCAAAAACTCCTCATGCACTTCCCCTGACTCTGGTTGTAAATACCGCACGATAACAGAAATCTGCTCCTTTTTACTCATATCTTTACTCTCATCTACCAAAACAGCAAAGCACTCGGCATCTCTTACCTCATCACTTATCTTCTTTCTTATCATTTCTGCCATTACAGCAAATATCTCATTTTGAATATCATGGTGAGTGTATTTAGCGTTTGATGGGTTGGTAGCTAACTTCTTGTCCACTGTTGGATCAAACTTAGCAATAACATGCAGCAACTCACGAAAGTTTCCCAAGTTGTGTGACGACTCACCCTCTCTGTGACCTCTCTGTGCGATCCCCTGGCAGGCTGTGAACCGCAGGCTCTCCACCACAGCTTTCATGTATTTTCTGTTCTCCATAACTAACGCAGAATGTCCCTTATCAAGCAGGTTTGCTATTTTAGATCCACTTGTCTCTTTTTGCTTGAACTCATTCCATCCTTCCATAGCAAATTTGTGTCCCATACTTTCATGATGGCTCTTCAGAGATGCTGATGCTTTCCGCCAGTTGTTAAATCCGTTGCTGCTGCTGGTAAATGTTGGCTCTACATGAAATCCGTGCCCTCGTTTCAGAAAATGCCTACACGCAAAACAAAATGCGGCATCTTTGACCACGCTGTATTCTAGCCATGAATACTGATCCATCCAACTTTTGTTAAAACTTCTCTGCTGATTCCCAAATTGCCGTGTAGGGTATTTTTGAAGGACTGGCCTTCTTGGGCCCTCTTGAGGATGGTTGCTAATATCAGCTGCAGGACAAACCGTAACGTTAGCATCCTCAATGGAAACCGCCGCCGGGGATTCTCCTCCGTCTTCAAGTTCATCCCCAGGATTTTCTTGTTCCTGGGGCTCTGTGATGACGAGTGGTGGTGTGTCTGCACCTTCACAATCTCGTTTATCTTTTATCTTTTCAGGGTGTGACTCAGAACGTGGTCGTTTAGGGAGCAAAAAACGATCCATAGCGAGTTTTAGCTAAGTAAAATACACAATCAAAAACAAGCTGAAATGCGTTAAGGTCAAAGGTTCGGCGGGGGCTGCGCCCATTGGCCAAAGAAGATCACCTGTTTCGGCCTCATGTTATTATAGACTAAAATATATATATTCAATTATTATTTGATTCCTATTTTAAAAACATGAAAAAGTATATTCAAACATGACATTAAAATATAAATATAAAACATTTCAGACATTT
>CM042406.1:34483127-34518127 GCA_023634145.1 Thymallus thymallus | reverse complement strand
ATAACTGAAGGCCCATCTTGCCTTGTCTCTCAGATCATTCACAGCTTTGTGGAAGTTACCTGTGGTGCTGATGTTTAGGCCGAGGTATGTATAGTTTTTTGTGTTCTCTAGGGCAACGGTGTCTAGATGGAATTTGTATTTGTGGTCCTGGAAACTGGACCTTTTTTGGAACACCATTATTTTTGTCTTACTGAGATTCACTTAGTTGATATATACAGCGGGTGAATTAAGTATTGAACACGTCACCATTTTTCTCAGTAAATATATTTCCAAAGGTGCTATTGACATGAAATTGTGAAATCATTCATATCATTTGCCTACTGGTCGAGGCAAATTTATGGTGAAATGATTGTCTTTCCACTTCCGTATTATGGCCCCAACAGTGCTCACTGGAACATTCAGAAGCTTAGAAATGCGCCTATAACCAATGCCATCATTATGTTTTGCAACAATTAGGTTGCGAATGTCTTGAGACAGCTCTTTGCTTTTACCCATCATGAGATGTGTCTTGTGTGACACCTTGGCAATGAAACCTTTTTGTAGGCCATCAGTTGGGACTGAACCAGCTGATATTAATTTGCACTGACGGGGCTGGATTGCTTTTTAATTACTGATAGTTTTCAGCTGTTGTCTTGGCTTTCCATGCCTTTTTGCACCTCCCTTTCTTCATGTGTTCAATACTTTTTCCCTGTGTCATTTCACATTATTACACATAACTTAATTTCTGAATTTATTTGTTTTGGTTTCTTTGTATGTATGGATTACTTGGGTTGTTACCAACATCTGGTGAACCTTTCATGTCAGTAGCAGCTTTGGAAATATATTTACTGAGAAAAATGGTGACGTGTTCAATACTTATTTCACCCGCTGTATATCTACAGCTGGACATATCATTCTTAGTATATCTACTGCTGGACGTATCATTCTTAGTATATCTACTGCTGGACATATCATTCTTAGTATATCTACTGCTGGACATGTCATTCTTAGTATATCTACTGCTGGACATATCATTATTAGTATATCTACTGCTGGACATATCATTATTAGTATATCTACTGCTGGACATATCATTCTTAGTATATCTACTGCTGGACATATCATTATTAGTATATCTACTGCTGGACGTATCATTCTTAGTATATCTACTGCTGGACATATCATTCTTAGTATATCTACTGCTGGACGTATCATTCTTAGTATATCTAATGCTGGACATATCATTCTTAGTATATCTACTGCTGGACGTATCATTCTTAGTATATCTACTGCTGGACGTATCATTCTTAGTATATCTACTGCTGGACATATCATTCTTAGTATATCTACTGCTGGACATATCATTCTTAGTATATCTACTGCTGGACATATCATTCTTAGTATATCTACTGCTGGACATATCATTCTTAGTATATCTACTGCTGGACGTATCATTCTTAGTATATCTACTGCTGGACATATAATTCTTAGTATATCTACTGCTGGACATATCATTCTTAGTATATCTACTGCTGGACATATCATTCTTAGTATATCTACTGCTGGACATATCATTATTAGTATATCTACTGCTGGACATATCATTCTTAGTATATCTACTGCTGGACATATCATTATTGGTATATCTACTGCTGGACATATCATTCTTAGTATATCTACTGCTGGACATATCATTATTAGTATATCTACTGCTGGACATATCATTCTTAGTATATCTACTACTGGACATATCATTCTTAGTATATCTACTGCTGGACATATCATTCTTAGTATATCTACTGCTGGACATATCATTATTAGTATATCTACTGCTGGACATATCATTATTAGTATATCTACTGCTGGACATGTCATTCTTAGTATATCTACTGCTGGACATATCATTATTAGTATATCTACTGCTGGACATATCATTATTAGTATATCTACTGCTGGACATATCATTCTTACTGTTACAGGGCTATTTGTTAATTGGATTAGTTCTTTTTTACTTGTTTGACATTTTGCTGCACTGGGAAAGATAACAACACAATAATGCCTAATGATATCTGGGAAAGATAACAACACAATAATGCCTAATGATATCTGGGAAAGATAACAACACAATAATGCCTAATGATATCTGGGAAAGATAACAACACAATAATGCCTAATGATATCTGGGAAAGATAACAACACAATAATGCCTAATGATATCTGGGAAAGATAACAACACAATAATGCCTAATGATATCTGGGAAAGATAACAACACAATAATGCCTACTATTGGTTTTCCATGTTTGATTTCAGAGCGGGGTGCGTGGGTTGAGGATGGAGGAGAGCTGATGAGAGGAAAAAGGATTCCCTCCCTGGTGTTGTTGAAAGGAGAGCAGAGGGAGAGGAGGACCAGAGAGGAGGAGAGGAGGAGAGGAGGAGAGGGGGAGAGGAGAGCCTGGGCCAGAGAGGAGGAGAGGAGAGGAGGAGGAGAGGAGAGCATAGGCCAGAGAGGAGGAGAGGAGAGGAGGAGAGGAGGAGAGGAGGAGAGGAGGAGAGGAGGAGAGGAGGAGAGGAGGAGGAGAGCCTGGGCCAGAGAGGAGGAGAGGAGAGGAGGAGGAGAGGAGAGCATGGGCCAGAGAGGAGGAGAGGAGGAGAGGAGGAGAGGAGAGCCTGGGCCAGAGAGGAGGAGAGTAGAGGAGAGGAGGGTTTGAGAGGCTTGGAGATAGAGGAGTGAAGCATGCTGACTCTTCCTCCCTCCCTCACTCCGGTGCTGACACATACATTTTTCCGTGCGTGCTGGGCAGTGTAGGCCGCTGGGGTCAGCTCCACTCTCTCTCTCCCTCCACCCCTCCACTCTCCATCCCTCCACCCTCCATCCCTCCATCCCTCCACCCCTCCACCCCTCCATTCCTCCACCCTCCATCCCTCCGCCCCTCCACCATCCACCCCTTTCACCCCTCCACCCACCATCCCTCCATCCCTCCATCCCTCCATCCCTCCATCCTCCATTCCTCCACCCTACACACTAACATTTACACTCATACAATACACACTAACATTTACACACACACATACAGCGGAGATGGACACGTTGAAATAACTCTGGTTTGGGGTTCAACTGTGTGACGATGAAATTAATCAGACATATATTCTGACAGGAAACACCTGCTCTCTCTCTCTCTCTATCTCTCTCTCTGTCTCTCTCTCTTTCTCTCTCTCTATCTCTCTCTCTCTCTCTCTCTATCTCTCTCTCTGTCTCTCTCTCTTTCTCTCTCTCTATCTCTCTCTCTCTCTCTCTTTCTCTCTCTCTCTCGCGAAAGAGAAAACCCGTCCTGAATGATGTCTTTCATCCATCATATGACAATTAAATTGACCTTCTCTTTCCATCCCTCTATCCCACTTTATGAACATTCATCAAGGGACTCTTGATAATCTTAAGGCTTCAGGTCTAGTCTTTCATTTTGATTGTGCTTAGGGGCTGTATTGTCACTATTCTGTTGGTGGAAGCTCCATCCTCACCCCAAATAGAAACTCCTTATTTCCTGTGACCCCAGAGAAAGGGAGCAACAGAGAGGGAGATGAAATAAAGAGAGAGAGAGAGAGATTGAAATCGAGATGGAGATATAGATCACCACAGTGTAACAGAAGACACCACCACCCAACACTCACCCCTCAACACTGACCAGCTCCACCCCACCCCACCCTGACCAATTCCACCCCACCCCACCCTGACCAGCCCCACCCCATCCTGACCAGCTTCACCCCACCCTGACTAGATCAACTTCACCCCACCCCACCCCACCCTGACCAGCTCCACCCCACCCCACCCTGACCAGCTCCACCCCACCCCACCCTGACCAGCTCCACCCTACCCTGCATTGACCAGCTCCACCCCACCCCACCCTGCACAGACCAGCTCCACCATACCCCACCCTGACCAGCTCCACCTCACCCTACCCTGACCAGCTCCACCCCACCCCACCCTGACCAACTCCACCCCACCCCACCCTGACCAGCCCCACCCCACCCTGACCAGCTTCACCCACCCTGACTAGATCAACCACACCCCACTCCACCCCACCCTGACCAGCTCCACCCCACCCCACCCTGACCAGCCCCACCCCACCCTGACCAGCTTCACCCCACCATGACTAGATCAACCACACTCCACTCCACCCCACCCTGACCAGCTCCACCCCACCCCACCCTGACCAGCTCCACCCCACCCCACCCTGGCCAACTCCACCACACCCCACCCTGACCAGCTCCACCACACCCCACCCTGACCAGCTCCACACCACCCCACCCTGACCAGCTCCACCCCACCCCAACCTGACCAGCTCCACCTCACCCTACCCTGACCAGCTCCATCGTACCCCAACCTGACCAGCTCCACCTCACCCCACCCCACCCTGACCAGCTCCACCCCACCCCACCCTGACCTGCTCCACCCCATCACACCCTGACCAGCTCCACCCCACCCCAACCTGACCAGCTCCACCTCACCCTACCCTGACCAGCTCCACCCCACCCCACCCTGACCAACTCCACCCCACCCCACCCTGACCAGCCCCAACCCACCCTGACCAGCTTCACCCCACCCTGACTAGATCAACCACATCCCACTCCACCCCACCCCACCCTGACCAGCTCCACCCCACCCCACCCTGACCAGCTCCACCCCACCCTGACCAGATCAACCACACCCCACCCCACCCCACCCTGACCAGCTCCACCCCACCCCACCCTGGCCAACTCCACCACACCCCACCCTGACCAGCTCCACCACACCCCACCCTGACCAGCTCCACCCCACCCCACCCTGACCAGCTCCACCCCACCCCAACCTGACCAGCTCCACCTCACCCTACCCTGACCAGCTCCACCGTACCCTACCCTGACCAGCTCCACCCCACCCCAACCTGACCAGCTCCACCCCACCCCACCCCACCCCACCCTGACCAGCTCCACCCCACCCCACCCTGTCCAGCTCCACCCCACCCCACCCTGACCAGCTCCACCCTACCCTGCATTGACCAGCTCCACCCTACCCCACCCTGACCAGCTCCACCTCACCCCACCCTGACCAACTCCACCCCACCCCACCCTGACCAGCCCCACCCCACCCTGACCAGCTTCACCCCACCCTGACTAGATCAACCACACCCCACTCCACCCCACCCTGACCAGCTCCACCCCACCCCACCCTGACCAGCTCCACCCCACCCCACCCTGGCCAACTCCACCACACCCCACCCTGACCAGCTCCACCACACCCCACCCTGACCAGCTCCACCCCACCCCACCCCACACACACACATACAGCTGAACAGCTCCACCCCACCCCACCCTGACCAGCTCCACCCCATCACACCCTGACCAGCTCCACCCCACCCCAACCTGACCAGCTCCACCCCACCCCACCCTGACCAGCTCCACCCCACCCCACCCTGACCAGCTCCACCAACATGCAGACGGTGAACATCCTCTCTAACAATGAACCCTGAAACATATTTCTTTAGTTTTATGCATTTGGTAGTTAGTCTTCCCATCACTGCAACTCCCATACGGACTCAGGAGAGATGAAGGTCCAGTCTTCTGAAACACAATCCTGCACACTTAACCCAGAAGCCTCACCAATGTTTTGGAGGAAACACCGTACACCTGCGACTGTGACAGCATGCATGCGCCCGGCCCAGGAGTCACTAGGACATCCCAGCCGGCCAAACCCTCCCCTAACCCGGACGACGCTGGGCCAATTGTGCATCGCGAGGACACAGATACAGACACAGACACAGACACAGATACAGATACAGACACAGATACAGACACAGACACAGATACAGACACAGACACAGACACAGACACAGATACAGATACAGACACAGACACAGACACAGACACAGACACACACACACACACACACACACACACACACAGACACAGACACAGACACAGACACAGATACAGACACAGACACATACACAGACACAGACACAGATACAGACACAGACACAGACACAGACACAGACACAGATACAGATACAGACACAGACACAGACACAGATACAGACACAGACACAGACACAGACACATACACAGACACAGACACAGACACAGATACAGATACAGACACAGATACAGACACAGACACAGACACAGATACAGATACAGACACAGACACAGATACAGACACAGACACAGACACAGACACAGATACAGATACAGACACAGACACAGATACAGATACAGACACAGACACAGACACAGACACAGACACACACACACACAGACACAGACAGAGACACAGATACAGACACAGACACATACACAGACACAGACACAGACACAGACACAGACACAGATACAGACACAGACACAGACACAGACACAGACACAGACACAGATACAGACACAGACACAGACACAGACACATACACAGATACAGACACAGACACAGACACAGATACAGACACAGACACAGACACAGACACAGACAATGGGGAAACTGACTGCAACAGCTAGAATACTTCAATCATTAGAAGACTCCATATTACAATCAGCTTGATCTGGATCCAAGTTCTCTTTTACAATTGGAATAATTACTATATGATGCAAATTTCTGTTTGAAAAAGCTAACCTTTGCTTTTCTAACTGACTGTGTGTATTTGTTCCTGGTTTCCCTGAAAAGTTACATATCGCGGGGGCTATTCGATGCTAATGCAGTGCGCCACAGGATGTTTTTGTGTTGGTCAAGGGCAGTCAAGTCTGGGGTGAACCAAGGGCTATATCTGTTCTTAGTTTTTTTTTTTTAATTGAATGGGGCATGCTTATTTAGGATGGTGAGGAAAGCACTTTTAAAGAACAACCAGGCATCCTCTACTGACGGTATGAGGTCACTATCCTTCCAGGATACCCAGGCCAGGTCAATTAGAAAGGCCTGCTCACTGAAGTGTTTTAGGGAGCGTTTGACAGTGTCACAAGAAAAGGGCAACCAGTGAAGAACAAACACCATGTACTTTCCCTTTTGTACTTTAACTATTTGCACATTGTTACAACACTGTATATAGACATAATATGACATCATTACAACACTGTATATAGACATAATATGACATCATTACAACACTGTATATAGACATTATATGACATCATTACAACACTGTATATAGATATTATATGACATCATTACAACACTGTATATAGACATTATATGACATCATTACAACACTGTATATAGACATTATATGACATCATTACAACACTGTATATAGACATTATATGACATCATTACAACACTGTATATAGACATTATATGACATCATTACAACACTGTATATAGACATTATATGACATCATTACAACACTGTATATAGACATTATATGACATCATTACAACACTGTATATAGACATTATATGACATCATTACAACACTGTATATAGACATTATATGACATCATTACAACACTGTATATAGACATTATATGACATCATTACAACACTGTATATAGACATTATATGACATCATTACAACACTGTATATAGACATTATATGACATGGAGTCATATACACTTCTGAGTGTAATTTCTACCGTTTGTTTTATTGTTTAATTCACTTTTGTTTGTTATCTATTTCAGTTGCTTTGGGGGAGAGAGAGAGAGAGAGAGAGAGAGAGAGAGAGCGAGAGAGAGAGAGAGAGAGAGAGTGAGAGATTATAATTGTGCTAAAGGATATCCCTAAGCCCCCCGTCAGGGAGCAACACACACATTAATTTAGTCAAAGCAAGTCATGCTAATTATCAGGAATAAATGGTACTGTGATGACTGACTCTCTCTCTCACGATGAGGGAAATCATGACTTCTGGATGAAACGTCCACAACAGAAAGTAAACTAATTATTACAAAATCAACTGGCGTCTTTGTAAATTAATATCCTCATGTGTAGTAGAGCAGGAATGCTAAGTAATGCCTTGTTGAATAAATAGGAAGCAAAGGGAGGATACTGTAGACTCTGTCTGTCTGGATAGAGATGACTCTGTCTGTCTGGATAGAGATGACTCTGTCTGTCTGGATAGAGATGACTGTCTGTCTGGATAGAGATGACTCTGTCTGTCTGGATAGAGATGACTGTCTGTCTGGATAGAGATGACTGTCTGTCTGGATAGAGATGACTCTGTCTGTCTGGATAGAGATGACTGTCTGTCTGGATAGAGATGACTGTCTGTCTGGATAGAGGTGACTCTGTCTGTCTGGATAGAGGTGACTGTCTGTCTGGATAGAGATGACTGTCTGTCTGGTGTGTTGATAGATATGACTCTGTCTGTCTGGTGTGTTGATAGAGATGGCTCTGTCTGGTGTGTTGATAGATATGGCTCTGTCTGGTGTGTTGATAGAGATGGCTCTGTCTGGTGTGTTGATAGATATGGCTCTGTCTGGTGTGTTGATAGAGATGGCTCTGTCTGGTGTGTTGATAGATATGGCTCTGTCTGGTGTGTTGATAGAGATGGCTCTGTCTGGTGTGTTGATAGAGATGGCTCTGTCTGGTGTGTTGATAGATATGGCTCTGTCTGGTGTGTTGAGAGATATGGCTCTGTCTGGTGTGTTGATAGATATGGCTCTGTCTGGTGTGTTGATAGATATGGCTCTGTCTGGTGTGTTGATAGAGATGGCTCTGTCTGGTGTGTTGATAGATATGGCTCTGTCTGGTGTGTTGATAGAGATGGCTCTGTCTGGTGTGTTGATAGCAAAAAGACAGTTCATAGAGATACAAGTGATAGTTTAACAAGTGATGAACCAAGAGAGCTATCATGGCATGGAATCAAAAATCATTCTACACATTCTCTACTATACAAATCATATTGTTCTATATTCATCAGCATGTACTGTGGTTCTCTCATGAATTATTAACCAGCTCCTGGATAGGACTGTCAGAACACATAATGAATTATTAACCAGCTCCTGGATAGGACTGTCAGAACACATAATGAATTATTAACCAGCTCCTGGATAGGACTGTCAGAACACATAATGAATTATTAACCAGCTCCTGGATAGGACTGTCAGAACACATAATGAATTATTAACCAGCTCCTGGATAGGACTGTCAGAAGACATCTGGTTATTAACCAGCTCCCGGATAGGACTGTCAAAACACATCTGGTTATTAACCAGCTCCTGGATAGGACTGTCAAAACACATCTGGTTATTAACCAGCTCCTGGATAGGACTGTCAGAACAGTTATTAACCAGCTCCTGGATAGGACTGTCAGAACAGTTATTAACCAGCTCCTTATTAGGACTGGCAGAACACATCATGGATTATTAACTAGCTGATAGGACTGTCATATTAACCAGCTGATAGGACTGTATTAACCAGCTGATAGGACTGTATTAACCAGCTGATAGGACTGTATTAACCAGCTGATAGGACTGTATTAACCAGCTGATAGGACTGTCATATTAACCAGCTGATAGGACTGTATTAACCAGCTGATAGGACTGTCATATTAACCAGCTGATAGGACTGTCATATTAACCAGCTGATAGGACTGTCATATTAACCAGCTGATAGGAATCTATCAACCAGCTGAAAGGACTGTATTAAGCAGCTGATAGGACTGTATTAACAAGCTGATAGGACTGTATTAACTAGCTGATAGGACTGTATTAACCAGCTGATAGGACTGTATTAACTAGCTGATAGCACTGTCATATTAACCAGCTGATAGGACCGTATTAACCAGCTGATAGGACTGTATTAACCAGCTGATAGAACTGTATTAACCAGCTGATAGGACTGTATTAAGCAGCTGATAGGACTGTCATATTAACCAGCTGATAGGACTGTATTAACCAGCTGATAGGACTTATTAACCAGCGGATAGGACTTATTAACTGTCTGATATAACTGTATTAACCAGTTGATAGAACTGTATTAACCAGCTGATAGGACTGTATTAACCAGTTGATAGAACTGTATTAACCAGCTGATAGGACTGAATTAACCAGTTGATAGAACTGTATTAACCAGCTGATAGAACTGTATTAACCAGCTGATAGGACTGTATTAACCAGCTGATAGGACTGTATTAACCAGTTGATAGAACTGTATTAACCAGCTGATAGGACTGTATTAACCAGCTGATAGGACTGTATTAACCAGCTGATAGGACTGTATTAACCAGCTGATAGGACTGTATTAACCAGTTGATAGAACTGTATTAACCAGTTGATATAACTGTATTAACTAGCTGATAGGACTGTATTAACCAGTTGATATAACTGTATTAACTAGCTGATAGGACTGTATTAACCAGCTGATAGGACTGTATTAACCAGCTGATAGGACTGTATTAACTAGCTGATAGGACTGTATTAACTAGCTGATAGGACTGTATTAACCAGCTGATAGGACTGTATTAACCAGCTGATAGGACTGTATTAACTAGCTGATAGGACTGTATTAACCAGCTGATAGGACTGTATTAACCAGCTGATAGGACTGTGTTAACCAGCTGATAGGACTGTCATATTAACCAGCTGATAGGACTGTATTAACCAGCTGATAGGACTGTCATATTAACCAGCTGATAGGACTGTCATATTAACCAGCTGATAGGACTGTCATATTAACCAGCTGATAGGACTGTTCTATCCTAAATGTTATTTTCCCTTTCTGCTTTGTTTTCTTTTTCATGTAATAGAATATAACTAACTAATTAATTACCCACCAACAATAATTATGGAATGCAATGATTTGCTGCAAAGGAAAGAGATGACACTACATATGGCATAGGGTGCCATTAGGGACGCTACCAGAGGTTTCTGTATACTGTTAAGTGTGCTCTAATGCAGTTAGAGAAGGACGGGCACAGTTCCCAACGCACCTCAACCCAACCTCAACCTCAACCCAACCTCAACCCACCTCAACCCAACCTCAACCCAACCTCAACGCACCTCAACGCACCTCAACCAAACCTCAACACAAACTCAACCCAACCTCAACCTCAACCTCAACCTCAACCTCAACCCAACCCAACCCAACCTCAACCCAACCTCAACCCAACCTCAACGCACCTCAACCAAACCTCAACACAAACTCAACCCAACCTCAACCTCAACCCAACCTCAACCCAACCCAACCTCAACCCAACCTCAACCCAACCTCAATGCACTTCAACGCACCTCAACCAAACCTCAACACAAACTCAACCCAACCTCAACCTCAACCCATCCTCAACCCAACCTCAACCCAACCTCAACCCAACCTCAACGCACCTCAACCAAACCTCAACACAAACTCAACCCAACCTCAACCTCAACCCAACCCAACCCAACCTCAACCCAACCTCAACCCAACTTCAACGCACCTCAACGCACCTCAACCAAACCTCAACACAAACTCAACCCAACCTCAACCTCAACCCAACCTCAACCCAACCTCAACCCAACCTCAACCAAACCTCAACACAAACTCAACCCAACCTCAACCTCAACCCAACCTCAACGCACCTCAACCCAACCTCAACCTCAACCCAACCTCAACGCACCTCAACCAAACCTCAACACAAACTCAACCCAACCTCAATGCACCTCAACCAAACCTCAACACAAACTCAACCCAACCTCAACGCACCTCAACCAAACCTCAACCCAACTTCAACCCAACCTCAACGCACCTCAACCAAACCTCAACACAAACTCAACCCAACCTCAACCCAACCTCAATGCACCTCAACCAAACCTCAACCCAACCTCAACCCAACCTCAACTCTGACTTCACATGATCATAATATACTGACCAAGCGCTACTGTTTTTTCCAATGCACAACCAGCAGGTGGCCTGGAGGATAGGAACGTTGGGTTGAGGTGCGTTGAGGTTGGGTTGAGGGTTGGGTCAGTAACCAAAAGGGATCGAATCCCTGAGCTGACAAGGTCTAACTGATCCACTGAAACACGCTGTGCCTCACCTTGGCCTAACTGATACACTGAAACACGCTGTGCCTCACCATAGTCTAACTGATACACTGAAACACGCTACAGTTAGAGATGTCAACAACATACACTAAATTTAGAGCTGTTACTGCTACTGTTACTGCTACTGTTACTGTTACTGCTACTGTTACTGCTACTGTTACTGCTACTGTTACTGTTACTGCCACTGTTACTGCTACTGTTACTGCTACTGTTACTGTTACTGCTACTGTTACTGCTACTGTTACTGTTACTGTTACTGCTACTGCTACTGTTACTGTTACTGCTACTGCTACTGTTACTGTTACTACTACTACTGTTACTGCTACTGTTACTGCTACTGTTACTGTTACTGTTACTACTACTGTTACTGCTACTGTTACTGCTACTGTTACTGCTACTGTTACTATTACTGCTACTGTTACTGCTACTGTTACTGTTACTGCTACTGTTACTGTTACTGCTACTGCTACTGTTACTGTTACTGTTACTACTACTGTTACTGCTACTGTTACTGTTACTGTTACGGTTACTACTACTGTTACTGCTACTGTTACTGTTACTGTTACTGTTACTGTTACTACTACTGTTACTGCTACTGTTACTGCTACTGTTACTGTTACTGCTACTGTTACTGTTACTGCTACTGTTACTGCTACTGTTACTGCTACTACTACTGTTACTGTTACTGTTACTGTTACTGATACTGCTACTGTTACTGATACTGTTACTGATACTGTTACTGCTACTGATACTGTTACTGTTACTGTTACTGCTACTGCTTCTCCTTTCCTCCTCTCCTCTTCCCCTCTTCTCCTCTCCTCTTCTCTTCTCCTCTCCTCTTCCCCTCTCCTCTCCTCCTCCCCTCTCCTCTCCTCCTCCCCTCTGCTCCTCTCCTCCTCCCCTCTGCTCCTCTCCTCCTCTCCTCTGCTCCTCTCCTCCTCCCCTCTGCTCCTCTCCTCCTCCCCTCTGCTCCTCTCCTCTTCCCCTCTGCTCCTCTCCTCTTCCCCTCTGCTCCTCTCCTCTTCCCCTCTCCTCCTCCCCTCTGCTCCTCTCCTCCTCCCCTCTGCTCCTCTCCTCCTCCCCTCTGCTCCTCTCCTCCTCCCCTCTGCTCCTCTCTGCTCTCAAAATAACACTCTGTGTAGCAGGTAGAATGTCACATTGACGCTGATGGCAAAGCAACGTGACGCGTGTAGTGGAGCTGAAGTGTTAACCCATGCAGGTCACGCATGTCAGACAAACAACACTTTCACAACATTCCCTGTCTTTTCAGAATTATTAGATGATTCCTGGAATCAGGAGGGAATAAGCAGGAACTCCTCAGAATTTTGGGAAAGTTACTGGTATTTTGCAACCCTACACACAGGTCAAAGAGTGTCTGCATAAACAACTCTAATACTACTGCAGTACCACATAAAGGCTCACCTGTACAAGCAAAAAGAAGATGCCCCTGGTAGTATGAACAATACAAGACAATATCCCCCTGGTAGTATGAACAATACAAGACAATATCCCCCTGGTAGTATGAACAATACAAGAGAATATCCCCCTGGTAGTATGAACAATTCAAGAGTATATCCCCCTGGTAGTATGAACAATACAAGAATATATCCCCCTGGTAGTATGAACAATACAAGAGAATATCCCCCTGGTAGTATGAACAATTCAACAGTATATCCCCCTGGTAGTATGAACAATACAAGAATATATCCCCCTGGTAGTATGAACAATACAAGAGAATATCCCCCTGGTAGTATGAACAATTCAAGAGAATATCCCCCTGGTAGTATGAACAATTCAAGAGTATATCCCCCTGGTAGTATGAACAATACAAGAGATTCTGTCAACAGTTATCCTGTAATCAGTTATCCTGTCATCAGTTATCGTATCCTGTCATCAGTTATCCTATCCTGTCATCAGTTATCCTCTCATCAGTTATTCTGTCATCAGTTATCCTGTCATCAGTTATCCTGTCATCAGTTATCCTGTCATCAGTTATCGTATCCTGTCATCAGTTATCCTATCCTGTCATCAGTTATCCTGTCATCAGTTATCCTGTCATCAGTTATCCTGTCATCAGTTATCCTGTCATCTTGCCATTCAGGAAAAATACATTTAAAATATACACGGCATATACATAATTCATTACCATAACTAAACTGACCAATCCCACCCCGTCAACCAACTGACCAATCCCACCCCGTCAACCAACTGACCAATCC
Source organism: Thymallus thymallus (assembly GCA_023634145.1). Taxonomy (NCBI): domain Eukaryota; kingdom Metazoa; phylum Chordata; class Actinopteri; order Salmoniformes; family Salmonidae; genus Thymallus; species Thymallus thymallus. Next base: position 34,503,954 of record CM042406.1, on the reverse strand, counting down.
CACCCCGTCAACCAACTGACTGATCCCACCCCTTTTGTAAATAAAGTACTGATCTTACTTTATTTACAAAAGCAGTAGCTAATCCTACGGCTTTTTCCCCCCCTAATGCTGAGGCACGCTCTGGCTGTCTGTTTTCTGGAGAATATAGCACTGACTGTGCAGAAGCACTATTGCACTCAGGCAATTAAACGTTTAAAATATACAGCATAAACACATTCATCACCACTACTAAAATGGCTGACCTTGTCCCACCAACCAACTTGCCCCCACCAATAAAGAGTTTCTCTTACAAAATAATTGAAATGAAAAGAATACACAGAAGACCAACCCCCACATAATGTTGTCTCCGGCTAGACAACAATAAACGACTGGACAATCAATCACTCTATCAATCAATCAATCAATCAAATAAAAATAAAGTATATAGTCTTACCAGGTCTCGTCGTTCCTGAACTCCAGTTCTCCGTAGGTGTCCTCAAAGTCCTCCCCTCCTCCCTTGGCGATCCCCTCCATGGTACGATACGGCACGATGACCGTCCCCCTCGCCCCCGAAGTCCTCAGCACCTTCACCTCCATCACACCCACGCTCTCACTCACGTGACACGTGTCGCTCTCGAAGGTGAATATCCCGGCGTGGTCATCGTCCAGGATGGTAACAGTGGCGACGGCGGGGAACCCCAGCAGGGCCTTGGGGTACGGGAGAGAGTTCGGAGACAGTAGTGTCTCGTCCTCGTCTGACTCCAAGACGCGCACGTTGCTGAGACGCACAAAAAAGTGTTCATCCTCCTCGAAGATGTCATCATCGATGATGCCAATGCTGATCTCCTTGATGAACTCGCCAGGTTTGAACACCACTGTGCCCTCCGTGAACTCATAGTCGGCGCCGGCGTTGGCCGAGCCGTCCTCTGTCTTGTAGTCAACATAGATGGTCTTGGCCATGTCGCCACCCTTCCTTGAGATGGCCAGCAGGGCAGCGCCGCAGTTCTCCAGGCACTGGTACACGGCGGGTTCGAAGGCGATCCGTGACACATACTCCTCGACTTCCTCCCCCACCACACACACCTCCTGCACACTGGCGCTCCTCTTGGTCTGCTCCACCACGTGCTTCTTCAGGATGTTCCCGGCGCCCGTCATCATGCGCGTGGCCTGAATGCGGTAGAAGGCTCTGCTCTTCTGCTGGTGAGACAAGGCGCAGTAGTTCGCCATCTCCACCAGCTGGTCCATCTCCTTCTCTGGGTGTTTCTGCTTCAGATCCTTCAGGATCTGGATCATTTCCTGCCGAGACTCGTCCACTTCTTTCCCCTCAATCAGGCTGATGAGGTTATGGGCGACACCTCCGTCATGGGCAAAGTGCGAGTTGACCATCTTGCCGCCGCCGTCCATCATCTCGATGCCCTTGGAGCGCTCATGCTCGGTCTCGATGATCACGCCGCGGTGGTGGTTGTCGGCGCGGTACTTCTTGTGCATGAACTTGTAGAAGAGGAGTCGTCGGTCGGCTACCCAGGCCAGGATGACACAGATGGGGAAGAAGGCCAGGGTGAGCAGCCCCTCCCATATCTGGACCACGTTGGGACTGAACACCGCCAGGATCATGTAGAGCCAGATGTAGGCGAAGATACTCCACGCTGCCGTCACAAAGAACACTCTGAGATGTTTCACCTTCCTCGTCTCCCCCTCAGGGATCACAGACACACACAGGCCGATGATCACGAACATGTTGAAGGCAGCGCTGCCGACGATTGTAGATGGCCCCAGCTCCCCGGCTTCGAAGTCGTGTCCGCAGACCTCGATGACAGACAGCAGGATCTCAGGGGTACTAGAACCCAGGGCCATGAGGGTGAGGTTGGAGACAGTCTCGTTCCAGACTCTGATGGTGGCGGTGGTGGTCTCTCCGTTGGCTCTCTTGATAATGATCTCCTTCTCCTGGGAGGTGATGACCTCGATGGCCGCCATGAAGCGGTCTGCTATGATGGACACTCCCAGGAACATGTAGATCATAGCTACGAAGTAGACGATGACGCGGGCCATCTTATCCCCCATGGAGGGGTCCTCAGGGTACCAGATGGGCAGGACGATACCTGGCTTGCACCTGGACGTGCCCTCGGAGCAGGTGGCATTGTGGGAGTCTGTGGTGGCTGGGCTGGGGGTGGTGCGGTCGCCCTCTGCACACAGGAAGGCAGCGGCCACAGAGAGCAGGCCCAACCAAAGGCATGCTGGGTAGGAGGATGACGACCCCAGCCTCGTCAGACTTGGCCTGAAGCGCTCCATCCACCCTTGGGGGTCCTGGGGGTCCTTACCACACTGACGGGCCCTCTGGGATCCAGTACTGGGCTGTTGTTGATACCTCACAACACCTGGAGAGAGAGAGAGACAGAGAGCCAGAGAGAGAGACGGAGAGAGAGAGAGAGCGAGAGAGAGAGCGAGAGAGAGAGAGAGAGAGAGAGAGAGAGAGAGAGAGAGAGAGAGAGAGAGAGAGAGAGAGAGAGAGAGAGAGAGAGAGAGAGCGAGAGAGAGAGAGTTAAAGAGAGAGAGAAAAACAGAGAGACAGAGAAAAACAAAGAAACAGAGAGAGAGAGAGAGAGAGAGAGAGAGAGAGAGAGAGAGAGAGAGAGAGAGATTAGACATCACATCACAACACAACAATAGTTGTCCACTCCGTGTTTGGCCACCTCACACCTGACTGAGATTAGACACATAATATACGTATAATAAATACAACAGTCCACTGTACTTGGCTTCCACCTATCAGAGAGAACAGAACACAACAGACTGTGAGACATCAACAAAGTCCATCAGGAAAACAGATTTTGAAAACCATAATATTGATGCAATACTATTGATGTACACTGAGTATACCAAACATTAGGAACACCTTCCTAATATTGAGTTGCACCCTCCCTTCCGATTGAAAGCTTTGCAAAGTTGGCTGGATGTCCTTTGGGGGGGTGGACCCTTGTTGATACACACAGGAAACTTTAGAGCGTGAAAAACCCAGCAGTGTTGCAGTTCTTGACACAAACCGGTGAGCCTGTCACCTAACTTTTGTCTTGCCCATTCACCCTCTGAATGGCACACATACAAAATCCATGTCTCAATTGTCTTAAGGCTTGAAAATCCTTCTTTAACCTGTCTCCTCCCCTTCATATACACTGATTGAAGTGGCATCAATAAGGGATCATAGCTTTCACCTGGATTCACCTGGTCAGTGTATGTCATGGAAAGAGCATGTTTTGTATACTCAGTGTATATGGAAATACATTATACTGTTACTAAGAGGTCAGGATGGCTTTTTTCTGGACTACAGCTCAAGTCATGCAAATAAATGTGTATATTTCCCAGATGGAGAAATAGGCCTCCGGTGTCAGCAGCTGAAGACATTCGCCGGAAATTGAGCTATTTAACCTCTAAAAGTCTAAGCCGTTTCAAGTAATTATACCATGGATAATTTAGCTATTTGATTAGGAATTCTAGGACCCCTTTAGATATTAAAATATATATATATAAAACATTTTTGGGATAAAATATTAAATGTGTCCGTTACTACTAGAGCCCATAGCAACGCATTGAATAACACATTCATAAATGGCAAAAAAGGACAGTGCTTTAAAAACATATTTAACCCCTTATTTTTGTTGGCACAAAACTACCTCCATACTTCCATTCATTTGTGTGGGATACCCATAATATTAAAGACCATAGGCAGCTGTTGAGTTTCAAGTCTGGGGAAGCTTACAATTTAGCCTACCATTTCTACCGATCGGCGTGCCAGTTATGATTATTTGTACATGCCATTTTCTTGGAACAGTTCATTTCAATAATGTTTTTGTTTATCAAAATCACGTGGTTAATCATAAAAATCTGAAGTAAAAAATGTTGAAAGTCTAAATGTTCAAATCCAACTATGCCGAGAGCACTAGCTTCTGCCATACGGACACATTGATACACCGTGATCCATCGGCGACCAAAGACATAGAACTCAGAGATGCAGCAGTAGGCCTACATTATAACTTCCATCACCAAATAAGTCAAATGCTTAGGCCTAAAGCTGATGACAATTCTGATTCTTTTAATCACATTGATCTCTCTACTCCCTTTGTCTGAGGAGTGAGTTTCACAGATCCCATCTGCTTCACTAACACAAGGGATGCCACTTCAGGCTGAGGAGTGAGTTTCACAGATCCCATCTGCTTCACTAACACAAGGGGTGCCACTTCAGGCTGAGGAGTGAGTTTCACAGATCCCATCTGCTTCACTAACACAAGGGGTGCCACTTCAGGCTGAGGAGTGAGTTTCACAGATCCCATCTGCTTCACTAACACAAGGGGTGCCACTTCAGGCTGAGGAGTGAGTTTCACAGATCCCCATCTGCAACATTCACCCCCTAAACTCACTCCACAGTGACCCCAGTGGTTGAACTGTAGATCCAAGTCCAGTGGAACCATTTTAAAGGACGTCATGCTGCCTGCTTAGCGAGAACCACTTCCTCCTGATTCAGCTCATAGGACTCAAACTCATGACTTGTTTTTTATTTATTTTTAGGCCTTTTTCGTGATATCCAATTGGTAGTTACAATCTTGTCTCATCGCTGCAACTCCCCAACGGGCTCGGGAGAGACAAAGGTTGAGTCCTCCGAAACACGACCCGCCAAGCCGTGCTGCTTCTTAACACCCGGTTGCTTAACCCGGAAGCCAGCCGCACCAACGTGTCGGAGGAAACACTGTTCAACTGACGACTAAAGTAATCTTGCAGGGCACCCAGCCCGCCACAAGGAGTCACTAGAGCACGAGAAGCCAAGGAAAGACCCCCGGCCAAACCCTCCCCTAACCTGGACGATGCTGGGCCAATTGTGGGCCGCACCATGAGACTCCCAGTCACAGCCGACTGTGACACAGCCTGGAATCGAACGCCAGGCTTTAGTGACGCCTCAGCAGTGCAAAGCAGTGCCTTAGACCGCTGCGCTACTCGGGAGGCCCCCAACCTAGGACTTCTGCCTCGATAGCACACTTGACCACCCTCCTGAAGTTATAGTTTGTAAACTTGATACACAGACAATGAATGCAATATCTACCATATTTAAACAGAATATATAAATATTTAATTTTAATTATTAATTTAATAAAAACATTTTAATTGAATGCAATATTAATTCAATTTATGAATTCAATTAATAAATTTGTGCATTAAAAATTTAAAAACATCAAACCTTAAGAGACATCCCAAAAATCAGTCTCCTCACAAAAATGTCTGCAACGTCCGAACGGATTGGCCTCGGTTTTGCTCTACAGCCCCCACACGTGTCACAGGACTTGTCTGAAGGTAACCCATACAAATGAATGGAAGTATGGAGGTAGTTTTGTGCCAACAAAAATAAGGGGTTAAATATGCATCCAAAAAACGAAATGAATTCCTGAACATGAAGGTGTAGGTTGTTCTGCTCCACAACGCAGACAAGCTGTCAGGTCCTGACTGTAGAGAGGCCTCTAGGCTTCTCTATGGTTGTCACGGTCAGAGCTTGACAGTAGAGTTCTAGAGAACTCTATGTTTGGTTTTTGTTTTGATCCCCAATTAGAGGCAGCTGCATTACGTTGTCTCTAATTGGGGATCGTATTTAAGTTCATGATTTTCCCACCTGTGTTGTGGATCTTTGTTTGTGCATGTTGCACACCAGTTTGTGGTTGCGGTCTTGCGTTGTTGTTTTTGAATTACAATAAAAGGAATGTCTTTATATTACGGCTCTGTTCCTCCTGTTTTGCCTACGCACCGTGACACTGGCTTCAGTGGAGTCTTCTGAAGGTAACCCAGTACCGGGCTGTAAAATGGCTAAAAGTGCCACGAATATCGTGACCAAACATGGGTCTAAACATTTTTTAATTTTGTATGTTTTCTTATATCTCCTAGATATAGGACAGACACTTCAAAACCTTCCTTATTCCTCCTGATTTTTTTTTTTAACTGTCTGTTTTGCCATTAATTAATGTGTTATTCAAAATCAAATAGCTTAATGATCCATGGTATGACTATCTTAAAACATTTCCATATGTTAGCTCTATCAGATATAGAGGTACAATACTCTGGAATTCTTAACTTCACATTACCAATGAATTAAGCAACCCAATAATCCCCTCCATGTAGACTGGGAGTCAGCCTGAAGAACCAAACTACCCAATAATCCCCTCCATGTAGACTGGGAGCCAGCCTGAAGAACCAAACTACCCAATAATCCCCTCCATGTAGACTGGGAGTCAGCCTGAAGAACCAAACTACCCAATAATCCCCTCCATGTAGACTGGGAGTCAGCCTGAAGAACCAAACTACCCAATAATCCCCTCCATGTAGACTGGGAGTCAGCCTGAAGAACCAAACTACCCAATAATCCCCTCCATGTAGACTGGGAGTCAGCCTGAAGAACCAAACTACCCAATAATCCCATCCATGTAGACTGGGAGTCAGCCTGAAGAACCAAACTACCCAATAATCCCCTCCATGTAGACTGGGAGTCAGCCTGAAGAACCAAACTACCCAATAATCCCCTCCATGTAGACTGGGAGTCAGCCTGAAGAACCAAACTACCCAATAATCCCCTCCATGTACTTATATTTGTGGTGCGGTTTTCATATCAGCCCTTTTGTTTCATCCAACCTCACCTGCACACCGTTTTTACCAGTTTTTTATCTGTTCTGTCTTTTCTTTGGTGCAAATAAATAAATCCACAAAAAAACGAAAACCAAGCTTAGTAGAACCCCTCCAAGGCTTAGACTTTTAGAGGTTTTAAATTCAAATTCAATATCCTAATACAAATTCAAAATGATGGAATTCAAATACAATTGCTTTTGGCACTGAATTTGTTCCATACTACAGCTATACAGATATTGTCCAAATTGATAAACCCTAAATGGCTAAGGATCTTTAGCACCTCCTGGACTCAACTCTAATGGAACATGGCAATGCTCCTTATGATGGCAGAGGTACGGGCTAGAGGCAGTGTGCAGACTGTGGGGCACAGGGAGAACAGTTAGCCAGTTAGCCACACACCACACGTTGAGACTGACTGACTGACTGACTGACTGACTGACTGACTGACTGACTGACTGACTGACTGACTGACTGACTGGCTGACTGACTGACTGACTGACTGAAAGAGATGATGAGTGCTAACAGGCAGTGGGCACAGGGAGAACAGTTAGCTAGAACCATAGAAATTAAATTACTAGAAGCAATTTGACTGGAATTTCTATTCAAGTAATTATATTTCTTTGGCCACCCCATCTGTTGAGGCTAATGAGAAGTAATGGGAGATGTTAAAAGGTTACCCTCCTTATCTTTATTCTGTGTGTGTGGGGAGCAGGTGGGGACCCTGCTCAGCCCCATCCCAGTCCCATCCCAGCCCCATCCCAGCCCCATCTCAGCCCCTGAGGCACACAGGCAGTTTAGGATCCATTAGAACAATCTCCCAGAGAGCTACAGCCATTATTAGCCAGATCATTCTGTTTCTGTCCTCAACCCAATTGAGGATTACAAGTTTTATTACAGCAGCATACCCATTTCCCTTCACCTTCTCAGTACAATTAGGAATTAAAGTCTCATTCTAGGTAAGTATTTTTGCATATGAACGCACATGCCTGAAGGGTTTAGAAAGTAGTGAAGGGAGGAGAAGGCTCTATGAGTGTTTTATCTTTTGAATAAGAGACAATGGAGCAATTTGGAAAAGAGACAGAATTCCAGGCAGAGACGGTATTAGGGTTGCAAAATTCTGTACATGTCCCCCAAATTCCCAGTTTTTTTGTTTTTGTCCAGAAATCCTGATTGGAAGACACATCCAATTCCTGCCATTATGGGGTAATAAAGAGGAAATCCTTCAACCAGGATTTCTGGAAAACCAGGGAATATTGGGAAAATATATATTTTGCAACCCTAATACTGTCTCTGCCTGGAATTCTGTCTCTTTTCCTAATTGCATTTATCAGTATAGAGGAGGAGGATTTGTAGAAGATTCACAACATTTCAAGCACCAAAAATCCTTTCCAGATTTTCTGTCAGGGCCTCTTCTTCAGGGCCTCTTCTTCAGGGCCTCTTCTGGCAGGGCCTCTTCCAACAGGGCCTCTACTGGCAGGGCCTCTTCTGGCAAGGCCTCTTCTTCAGGGCCTCTTCTGTCAAGGCCTCGTGTGGCAGGGTCTCTTCTGGCAGGGCCTTTTCTGGCAAGGCCTCTTGTGGCAGGGCCTCTTCTGGCAAGGCCTCTTCTGGCAGGCCCTCTTCTGGCAAGTGCTCTTCTGCACAATCAGGCATAAGTCAGAAGTCAATCTATCAGGGAGAACTAGGGCTGTGGCGGTCACAACATTCACAGTAATTTATTGTTAATTAACATAAACATTTTAAATCAAATAAATCCATTTAATATAGCCTACACCAGTGGTTCCCAACTCTGGTCCCCGAGTACCCCCAACAGTAAACAGTTTCATTGTAGCCCCAGACAAGCACACCTGATTCAACTAATCATCAGGCTCTCAATGAGGAATCAGGTGTGTTTGTCTTGGGTTACAACAGAAATGTGTGCTGTTGGGGGTACTGGATGACTGGAGTTGGGAAACACTGGCCTACACCATCACAATACAATCCATTATTTATTTAGTTGTGATAGGCCTATAAACCTAGGAATGTCTTTGAAATCTAAATATATGGGCTGCATGATGCGACTCTATATTGATAATTTGAAAAAAGTCATAAAAAAAGGCATGCGCTCTGATCCTTGTGCTTCCCGCAGAGCGAGAGAGACAATTGCATTGCTGCTATGCTTGTGTGGCAAGCACGTTAGGTGATATCTAATCAATGGAAGATGGAATTAAAATGACAGAATTAAAAGTAGAATGATAAAGAAAGGCTACAACGACCAAAAGTAGGCTGCTATTTAGGCTATAATCTGAATGGAGTCGTTATGTGCCATAGGGCGGCGCACAATTGGCCCAGCGTCGTCCGAGTTTGGCCAGTGTAGGCCGTCATTGTAAATAAGAATATGTTCTTAACTGACTTGCCTAGTTAAATAATGGTTAAATAAAATAATGTAAAGGATAACTGTAAGACAGTGAGAGGCGCAGTAACATTATGGCTAGCCTCAATTAGCCTAGTTATCTAGCTTCTCTTGATTTGATTCAGCCAAGACAAGTACTATGTAATAATTTTAGTCATTGGGATGATGGGATGATAAATAACTAGCAAGAAGTTAGTCTAGCGCGAGATATCAGTGGTTGTGGTCTCTCCCACCGTGCCTGCTCCGGTGCTCCCGGCCTCCCATGTCTTACTCACACACAAACACACACTCGGCGCAGCTTTCACTCACTAATAGCCTACAGCTGTTTGCTCGCTCTCTCTCTCTTTCTCCGTGGCACCATTTTAATAAAGTAGCACAAAAAAATGCTTTTCTGCTGTTTCCTTTCGGCACGGGGTTTACAAATGAATGTATGCATATTGGGTCCAGGGCTTTCCCGTGTCCATTTCAGAACGGGAACTCCAACTCCAATCTCCCCCTGACTTTGAGAAGCTCCTATGAGACCTGCATCAAGCCACACACATCTCATTAGTGTTGGTGAGATGAGGCATTATGTCAGACTAATTGACTGTCAGCCCCACATTAAAAGTATGTGATGGTGAGTTGAGAAGACAATCAGAAATACTGTTAGAATGTTTTTCAATTGACTGCCATAGGCCCAAATAAAAAACGAAACATTTGCTGTTAATTACAACAACAAAAATTCACATGTTGGGGTTGCAAGAATTTTCAGATATCAAAATGGGGTCGTAGGCCAAAAAACTTTGGGAACCCCTGCAGTAAAGGGTTTTAAAAAATCAATGGTGAGCTTTGATTGGTCAGTAGCGTCATGATATTGCGGAGGATTCGAATATAGTTTCCCCAACTTTAGTCCCGCCCTGTTCAGCTCCCTCGCCCATGCTCAAATCGCTAAGCGGTCCACACACCCACTCTCCTTCTCTCGCTTTCCTTCCATTGAAAGGGAATGGCTTCCGATGTTTCACCGCGCGATGATGCTTCCTAGTGTAAAGAAACTGTCAGCACTAGAAGCGCCACGAACTACAACATTCAGCCCCATGGATAACACCAACTCCATACTATGCAATTTAGGTAATTACTGTGTAATAACATGTTTTTTTACCAGAGTAATTACAATGTTATTACACAGGTATAAGAACAACTTAATATTAAAGGTTTAAAATATTAATTTGAATAGGCTATGCAGGCCGTAGGCTTTCAAAACTTAGTCTAAAATCTGTACCATTATTTTAATATCATTGAAGGACCTCCCTAATGTGGTGCTGTGAAGAGGGCCGCTTCTTATCTGCATATATAGAAAGATAGGCCTCCATCCCTCCCTCCCTCCATCCATCCCTCCCTCCCGCGGCCGAGCCAGCAGTGAACGCACTCAGAGACACATGACAAGATGTAGCCTGTGCCTCGGCAGTGGCATGAGAGGAGAAACTGAGACAGCACAGTCAGATCTCTTTCCTTTCCCTTTTTTGGAGAGACGATCTCGTTTGAGGCCCGCAAACAGGCACTCAGCGGACTCAGCAGGTAACATGGAAACACCTAGCCTCAGCTGTTGCTAAATCAATCATCCATAAGGCCTTTTCTCCTCTCACAGTCACAGACACATCCGATTCCCTCTTACCTAAGGGGAAATCCCTTGCTATACCGCATACATCTATTATGAATATACTGAATATGAGTGACACATGGAGCCTGCAGGCAGCAAGCCAAGTTTACGCACTAAATTATTATGAGTGTATTCTATTTAAATCCTAAAGGCCTATAGCAACACTGTAGCTACTGCCTACTACCTTCATCGTCAGACACGTCACTAGGCTCCCTTCCATAATAGTGACACAAGTGGTGTAAATAATAAGGTCATGTGATAATGGTAGCCTAATGAATCATCCATAGGCCAGACACAGCCAGGTGGTCGGCTAGCCCATCACCACTTGGCATGGCACACCGCCTTAGTATACTGAGAGAGCACCGCTCAAACACTCCTCATCCTCAACTCTGGAGATGTTACTGACTCATAACGCATAGCTAGGCGACATTTGCTGTGATGCCGTCAAGCCATCCTCCATGAATAGCCTAGTGGAACCATAAGGCCACCGGTTGGGGTTTAAGGCTCACATTACCATTGGCCGTATTATAGGCTAGAGTTTTTAATTATACGCAAATACATAAAACCGCGTCATCATTTCAGTACCGCCTCGGATGTCGGTCTAGCGGTCTGTCTGCATAAACGCGGTAGTCTCGAATCTATAGGAGGCAATAGCATGCGGATCATTGCTACTAACGAGACCCAGACGAATTAATGTAATTAGCCTACCTGTATTTGTATCCTGGAGTGTTTTTGGTCAACACTGCGTAATACCCCTTTTCCAATCGGCCCTTTTACTCCGAGGTATCTATCTATAGCAGTAAACGGGTATATCGTTCGTATCAACACTTCCTTCACCTCAGTCAAACGTGCTGTAGACTAGCTCCTGCAGTTGAAAGAATACCCCAGGGGCGATATCGGTTTCCTTACGCATAATCATGCTGGTCCCCAAGCCCGCTCTGCTTCCGGGCGATCGATCAAACCCGAGAAGTGGTGGCTCGCTCTTCTTTTCCTCTCTTTGCCCGGTGACGTTAAACCCAGCACCACCGCGGCGACGATGATGTTATTCTGAGGTCGAAGTCATTGGAAGGGATGGAACTTTAGAATCCGAATCCATGCAAATCAAACAGCTCTTCTCTTCTCCCGCAAGCCGAGAGAGCGAGAGACAGCAGTGCTTGCCTCGTCTCTAGCCCGTCTTCTCTGTTAGCGCAGAAAATGTAGAATGATGCTCTCGGCAAAGCTGTGCGGATCCTTTTGCTATCCAGTCCGTTGGTCAATATATACAAATATGGGACACCAGCCTTGCAAAATAACGTTACGACGAGCTCAAATAAGTCATGTATAAATATTGCATTTGATGATAAATTGATATATTTTTGGCACACAAACCGTCGGAAGCTCCAGAGGTTTATATTTTCATTACATCTTAAATTCCAGATTGACTATTGTATTATCCACTATGCCTATTAATTTCTAAAGATGATATTCTGTCGCTATTCGGAAGCATCGCAGTAGCCTTGCTATTCAACGTGAGCAATGCCTCTCTCGCCCCTGCATGCCTCTCCACCGCCCCCTTCACCTAAAGTCACACAAACACACACACACACACACACACACACACACACACACACACACACACACACACACACACACACACACACACACACGCGCGTCTACGTCACTATCAGCTGGGGGAGAGAGCGTGCTGCAACACAAACCATGAATATCCTGTATTATTGCAATGGTGCAGACAGGGGTGTCATATGAGGGGTGTTCCAACATCTCTGCTGGTCCAACATCTCATTATAACAGAATGTGCTAATTCATTAGAATTATATTGGTCACGAGACGGATTCTATTTGGCATGTTAATCAAATCAAAGTTGTATTTATTTAGGCAAGTCAGTTAAGAACAAATTCTTATTTACAATAACAGTCTACCTACAGGGTCAGCCATAGTAGTACGGCGCCCCTGGAGCAAATTAGGGTTAAGTGCCTTGCTCAAGGACACATCGACAGGTTTTTCACCTTGTCGGCTCGGGTATTCGAACCAGCGACCTTTCGGTCTAATCGCTAGGCTACCTGCCGCCCAAAGTTTAATGGTCACGTAACACAGATTAGCAGATATAGCAGGTGTGAAAAATGCTTGTGTTACCAGCTCCAAAAGTGGAGTACAATGTCAATACAATACAACATGCCAATACAAAACAATACACAATAATCACAAATCAAGAAATCACGAAATATCAGGATGAGTCTAATGGCAATCTGTGTCAGTAAACCAATGGCAATCTGTGTCAGTAATCTAATGGCAATCTGTGTCAGTAATCAAATGGCAATCTGTGTCAGTAATCCAATGGCAATCTGTGTCAGTAACCCAATGGCAATCTGTGTCAGTAATCAAATGGCAATCTGTGTCAGTAATCCAATGGCAATCTGTGTCAGTAATCCAATGGCAATCTGTGTCAGTAATCCAATGGCAATCTGTGTCAGTAATCCATTGGCAATCTGTGTCAGTAATCAAATGGCAATCTGTGTCAGTAATCAAATGGCAATCTGTGTCAGTAATCCAATGGCAATCTGTGTCAGTAATCTAATGGCAATCTGTGTCGGTAATCTAATAGCTATCTGTGTCAGTAATCAAATGGCAAACTGTGTCAGTAATCAAATGGCAATCTGTGTCAGTAATCTAATGGCAATCTGTGTCAGTAATCCAATGGCAATCTGTGTCAGTAATCCAATGGCAATCTGTGTCAGTAATCCAATGGCAATCTGTGTCAGTAATCTAATGACAATCTGTGTCAGTAATCTAATGGCAATCTGTGTCAGTAATCCAATGGCAATCTGTGTCAGTAATCCAATGGCAATCTGTGTCAGTAATCCAATGGCAATCTGTGTCAGTCATCCAATGGCAATCTGTGTCAGTAGTCCAATGACAATCTGTGTCAGTAATCCAATGGCAATCTGTGTCAGTAGTCCAATGACAATCTGTGTCAGTAATCAAATGGCAATCTGTGTCAGTGATCCAATGGCAATCTGTGTCAGTGATCCAATGGCAATCTGTGTCAGTAATCCAATGGCAATCTGTGTCAGTAATCAAATGACAATCTGTGTCAGTAATCTAATGGCTATATTGCCTAATTGAAAGTCTTCACATTTTGCTGCCTTAAAATGTCATAAAGAATAAACCAACTCCACATTTTCCAAGTGAAAGAAAATTATAGAACATTTTCCAAATCAAAAAATATGAAGATGTCTTCAATAACATATTTCTTCACGTCCCAGAGTTAATAATGGGTGGAAGCACATTCGGCAGCTGTCAATCAATAAGATTTTACCAACTTTCCACAACTCTTAGGTAAACATACAGTATATCCATTGTTTTTGTCCAAATTGCTCAAGTGCTGGAAATTTGATTGGGAATCATTGATACACAGCAATATTCAAACCTTGTCTCAGATTTTCAAGCAAATTTAAGTCAATACTGAGACTGGATCACTCAGGAACCCTCAACACCTCTTGGAAAGCCATTCTGATGTGTATTTGGTATTAACATTTGTGTAGTTGTAATTCTCAGGGTTAGGTATTCAGAAGTCTGAGGCAGGTTTACCTATAACTGTTTACCTGGGCTTTGCTCCTTTCATATTTCTTTTGATCCTAACAAACTTAACAGTCCCTGCCAGTGGCAAGCATACCCATAACATGATGCTGCCAGTGACAATCATACCCGTAACATGATGCTGCCAGTGACAAGCATACCCATAACATGATGCTGCCGGTGACAAGCATACCCATAACATGATGCTGCCGGTGACAAGCATACCCATAACATGATGCTGCCAGTGACAAGCATACCCATAACATGATGCTGCCAGTGACAATAATACCCATAACATGATGCTGCCGGTGACAAGCATACCCATAACATGATGCTGCCAGTGACAAGCATACCCATAACATGATGCTGCCGGTGACAAGCATACCCATAACATGATGCTGCCAGTGACAAGCATACCCATAACATGATGCTGCCAGTGACAATAATACCCATAACATGATGCTGCCAGTGACAAGCATACCCATAACATGATGCTGCCAGTGACAAGCATACCCATAACATGATGCTGCCAGTGACAAGCATACCCATAACATGATGCTACCAGTGACAAGCATATCCATAACATGATGCTGCCAGTGACAAGCATACCCATAACATGATGCTGCCAGTGACAAGCATACCCATAACATGATGCTGCCGGTGACAAGCATACCCATAACATGATGCTGCCGGTGACAAGCATACCCATAACATGATGCTGCCGGTGACAAGCATACCCATAAGATGATGCTGCTGGTGACAAGCATACCCATAACATGATGCTGCCAGTGACAAGCATACCCATAACATGATGCTGCCGGTGATAAGCATACCCATAACATGATGCTGCCGGTGACAAGCATACCCATAACATGATGCTGCCAGTGACAAGCATACCCATAACATGATGCTACTGGTGACAAGCATACCCATAACATGACCCATAGCATCATGTCTAAAAATTGAGAAAAGAAACGAGAAAGAGAGAATGAAGTACTGAAAATGTTTCAACAAGGAGCAGCAATGGATGTAGCAGATAGAGACGGCTCAGATTCTGTGGACTGATATTATAATGTATCTAATGCTGTTCCACACATTACACTGTTGGTAAACAAGGGAGCAACAGCAAGGGACTTAGGGCCCAATGATGAAGCAAGCAAAGGAAACGTCAATGGAACAAAACAGAAAATCCTATGATTTATCATTCCACGGATAAAGCTTTTATCAAATTAAAGTAGAGGTATCAGCTAAACAGCAGGTACAGTTAGGAGAGGGAATGGAACCAGGAAGTCAGCTAAGACAATAAATGGAAAGAAACATGAAGTATGTTCACAACATGATACAGATGTTGGATTGGTAAAATCAGCCCGTCTGTATTAAAGTTTAACCGGAACCTAAAACCCCTGGAAAGCCCAACATCATATGAAGCCAGAAGCAGAGGAAGGCATAAGTACGACAATTGAAGGGCTGATAAAAGCAGTGGTGTTGATAGAAACACAGAGTTGTTGTAATACACCTCTACTACCAGTTCTTAAAGCAGATGGGAAGAGGTGGAGATTAATCCATGACCTAAGAGCGGTAAGTGACATAGTACAGGACTGGCTTGTGGAAGTTCCAAACCCTCACACGCTGCTGACCAATGTCCCTCCTGAGGCTAAGTACTTTACAATGATTGATCTATGTGGAAAATGCCCCTGGAGGAAGAATGGAGACATTTATATACAAAGAACAACAGTATACATATACCCGGCTTCCCCAGGGATTTAAGTACTCGCCCCACATACTTCATCAAGTATTGAGGGCTGATTTGGAAGATTTGGTGCTTGAAGGAACATTGATTCAACATGTGGATGATCTATTGATCTGCACCTCCTCCTTAGAACAGTGTCACGCTGACTCCATGAAAGTACTGATTTTTGGGAATGACTGGATTTAGCTCAGACTGGACAGACAGACAGACAGACAGACAGTAGTTCCAGTATTGACCATAGAGGGCGCACTCTGAAACACAGTTTATACACACACACACTTTTTGTCTGGTGAAACCTACCCCGTGAGGACCTAGGGCATTTTCAGGGGTACACTGCCAAACATGCTAAAATGGCGATTTCTATCATTTGCAATGGGTGTGCCTGTGGGGACCAAGGCTCAGGTCCCCACCGCTCATAGGGTCCCCACGGGTTTGGTGTGCGGTCAGGTCCAAGTCCACACCGGGATATAAAAACAAGTACACACACACACACACACACACACACACACACACACACACACACACACACACACACACACACACACACACACACACACACACACACACACACACACACACAACAACCCTGCCCTGTCCCTTCAGGTCAGTGGTCAAAGCAAGAGCATTGATGTCATGTCCAGACTAGGATGCAGTATTTGACATTATGTCAGGTACACACAGCCATGTCTCATAGCCATATCATGAAAGCATGTCCTACTATGCAGCTTTTCTTACACTGTAAACACTTTATTGTGCAGTATATTAATCTAAAATGCATTCATTATTATTATTATTTTTACCTGTTAACGTGTTGACTCTGGGAAGAGTAGGTGAGCAGGGTCCCACACACACACACAAGAACGAACACACAAACAAGAACGCAGTCTGCCCGTTCATCTGAGAGTCTGTCCGTTCGTCTGAGAGTCTGTCCGTTCATCTGAGAGTCTGTCCGTTCATCTGAGAGACTGTCCGCTCATCTGAGAGTCTGTTCGCTCATCTGAGAGTCTGTTCGTTCATCTGAGAGTCTGTCCGTTCATCTGAGAGTCTGTCCGCTCATCTGAGAGTCTGTTCGTTCATCTGAGAGTCTGTCCGTTCATCTGAGAGTCTGTCCGTTCATCTGAGAGTCTGTCCGTTCGATTGAGAGTCTCTCCGTTTGTCTGAGAGTCTGTAGGGAATAGGGTGCCATTTGATTGTGATGTCACTCAGCAGCATGGTCTCCATGGCAACCTGTGGGGAGAGTAGAAATGACTGTGATATGTGTTCCCTCTGTCCATCGCACAGCCTCATTATGGGGGGAATGAAGTGAGACAGCCATTGTGTGTGTCTGTGTGTTGAAGTGAGACAGCCAGGGGGTGTGTCTGTGTGTTGAAGTGAGACAGCCAGGGGGTGTGTCTGTGTGTTGAAGTGAGGCAGCCAGGGGGTGTGTCTGTGTGTTGAAGTGAGGCAGCCAGGGGGTGTGTCTGTGTGTTGAAGTGAGACAGCCAGGGGGGTGTGTCTGTGTGTTGAAGTGAGACAGCCAGGGGGGTGTGTCTGTGTGTTGAAGTGAGGCAGCCAGGGGGGTGTGTCTGTGTGTTGAAGTGAGACAGCCAGGGGGGTGTGTCTGTGTGTTGAAGTGAGACAGCCAGGGGGGTGTGTCTGTGTGTTGAAGTGAGACAGCCAGGGGGTGTGTCTGTGTGTTGAAGTGAGGCAGCCAGGGGGGTGTGTCTGTGTGTTGAAGTGAGGCAGCCAGGGGGGTGTGTCTGTGTGTTGAAGTGAGACAGCCAGGGGGGTGTGTCTGTGTGTTGAAGTGAGACAGCCAGGGGGTGTGTCTGTGTGTTGAAGTGAGACAGCCAGGGGGGTTGTCTGTGTGTTGAAGTGAGACAGCCAGGGGGTGTGTCTGTGTGTTGAAGTGAGACAGCCAGGGGGGTTGTCTGTGTGTTGAAGTGAGACAGCCAGGGGGTGTGTCTGTGTGTTGAAGTGAGACAGCCAGGGGGGTTGTCTGTGTGTTGAAGTGAGGCAGCCAGGGGGGTTGTCTGTGTGTTGAAGTGAGACAGCCAGGGGGTGTGTCTGTGTGTTGAAGTGAGACAGCCAGGGGGTGTGTCTGTGTGTTGAAGTGAGACAGCCAGGGGGTGTGTCTGTGTGTTGAAGTGAGACAGCCAGGGGGTGTGTCTGTGTGTTGAAGTGAGACAGCCAGGGGGTGTGTCTGTGTGTTGAAGTGAGACAGCCAGGGGGTGTGTCTGTGTGTTGAAGTGAGACAGCCAAGGGGTGTGTCTGTGTGTTGAAGTGAGACAGCCAGGGAGTGTGTCTGACTCCCCCTCAGCTGCCAAGCGCCACTCTATTTTTAGACATGGAATAGAGAGAAGTTAAAAAAAATGAAATAAAGGAAACAGAGGGGTCATTTCTCTCTCTCTCTCTCTCTCTCTCTCTCTCTCTCTCTCTCTCTCTCTCTCTCTCTCTCTCTCTCTCTCTCTCTCTCTCTCTCTCTCTCTCTCTCTCTCTCTCTCTCTCTCTCTCTCTCTCTCTCTCTCTCTGCTACTGTATGCAGTGGTGAGGCAGTTAGAGGAGAGAGGGGGAGAGAACTAGGGGGAGAAGGAGAGGGGGAGAAGGAGAAAGAGAGAAAGATGAGGAGGAGATGGGAGAGAAGGAGAGGAGGAAATGACAGTAGGACGGGGTGAATGGAGGAGTAGCAGGCCCACAATCCACTGTCAGACAAGTTTTATTGTCCAAGTTACCAAAGATGTTAAAACTGTTTCACCTCTCTGTCCTGTTCCCTCTAGTTAAACAGATAACAGAATAATGAGATGGAGGAAGACTTTTGGTTCTGTCACTTCTGATACTACAGGATTTGTGATGAAACACAGAGGATGCATTATTCTGACTACTTAACCAGAACAGGTTCTGACACCAGACAACCTGAAGTAGCATGTATGTCTCTGGGGCCTGAGGAGAAGAGGATGAGGAGAGGAGGAGGAGAAGAGGATGAGGAGAGGAGGAGGAGAGGAGGATGAGGAGGAGAGGAGGATGAGGAGACGAGGATGAGGAGAGGAGGAGGAGGAGGAGAGGAGGATGAGGAGAGAAGGATGAGGAGAGGAGGATGAGGAGAGGAGTAACTAATTAACTCCTCTCTGAGTTAATTAGTAATCCATCCCTGTGTAGCAGCGTAGAGCAGTATCTAGATGTGGTAAATAGAGCAGTGTCTAGATGTGGTAAATAGAGCAGTGTCTTGATGTGGTAAATAGAGCAGTATCTAGATGTGGTAAATAGAGCAGTGTCTAGATGTGGTAAATAGAGCAGTGTCTAGATGTGGTAAATAGAGCAGTGTCTAGATGTGGTAAATAGAGCAGTGTCTTGATGTGGTAAATAGAGCAGTGTCTAGATGTGGTAAATAGAGCAGTGTCTTGATGTGGTAAATAGAGCAGTGTCTAGATGTGGTAAATAGAGCAGTATCTAGATGTGGTAAATATAGCAGTATCTAGATGTGGTAAATAGAGCAGTGTCTAGATGTGGTAAATAGAGCAGTGTCTTGATGTGGTAAATAAAGCAGTATCTAGATGTGGTAAATAGAGCAGTGTCTAGATGTGGTAAATAGAGCAGTGTCTAGATGTGGTAAATAGAGCAGTGTCTTGATGTGGTAAATAGAGCAGTGTCTAGATGTGGTAAATAGAGCAGTGTCTTGATGTGGTAAATAGAGCAGTGTCTAGATGTGGTAAATAGAGCAGTATCTAGATGTGGTAAATAGAGCAGTATCTAGATGTGGTAAATAGAGCAGTATCTAGATGTGGTAAATAGAGCAGTATCTAGATGTGGTAAATAGAGCAGTGTCTAGATGTGGTAAATAGAGCAGTATCTAGATGTGGTAAATAGAGCAGTGTCTAGATGTGGTAAATAGAGCAGTGTCTAGATGTGGTAAATAGAGCAGTGTCTAGATGTGGTAAATAGAGCAGTGTCTAGATGTGGTAAATAGAGCAGTATCTAGATGTGGTAAATATTGAATTAGATTTCTTCTTTTCTTAGTCTCGTCGCATGAATATTTGACAGAAAAATTAAAGAGCATGTGACAGCGTGGAACGAACAAACTTGTCAGATCAGTTCGAATCAGGACGACTGCTCCCCCGGGCCAACCTAAGGACTGGGAGACGGACGCAGGAATGTGTAATAGTTTATTTGTAAGTCACGGGGACGAAGCCCAAAACAAACACGTATACAAACGAGACCTGTAATCACATTGGCACAATAACAAGCACAGATACTCACAGGCCCAACGGACATTGTAACAACAGACATGAGAACAATAAAACGACCCAATGGTGAAACAAAGGGCCCACTTATAACAATCTAATCAGGGGGAATGGGAACCAGGTGTGAGTGATGAGACAGTTCAGTGACACATAGAAAACCAGTGACATAGACCTCCGGAGCTGGTGCACGGATGAAGCAGCAGTACCTTGGGGATCCGTGACACATGTATCCTGTGTTAAACTAACCAACCCAGGCTATGCTGACTCAGGCTAATAATAGCCTGGTGGTCCCAGATATGTTTGTGCTGTCTTGATAACTATTATGGATAGCCTGGTGGTCCCAGATATGTTTGTGCTGTCTTGATAACTATTATGGATAGCCTGGTGGTCCCAGATATGTTTGTGCTGTCTTGATAACTATTATGGATAGCCTGGTGGTCCCAGATATGTTTGTGCTGTCTTGATAACTATTATGGATAGCCTGGTGGTCCCAGATATGTTTGTGCTGTCTTGATAACTATTATGGATAGCCTGGTGGTCCCAGATAGGCCACAATTGAATCATTCTGACTCTATTGTTCCACTGTCAAGAACTCTTGGAGTACTGAGAGCTTCATCTGAACTGAG
>CM042406.1:34378127-34478127 GCA_023634145.1 Thymallus thymallus | reverse complement strand
CCAAGAACCCGATGGTCACTCTGACAGAGCTCCAGAGTTCCTCTGTGGAGATGGGAGAACCTTCCAGAAGGGAAAGGGAAAGGAAAGGGTGTACAACTGAATACATTTATCTGAAATGTGTCTTCCACATTTAACCCAACCCTTCTGAATCAGAGGGCTGCCTTAATCCACATCTTCGGTGCCCGGGGAACAATAGTTTAACTGCCTTGTTCAGGACAACCATCTCTGCAGCAATCCATCCACCAATCAGCCCTTTATGGTAGAGTGGCCAGACAGAAGCCACTCCTCATTAAAAGGCACTTGACAGTCCGCTTGGAGTTTGCCAAAAAGCACCTAAAGGACTCTCAGACCATGAGAACACAAGATTCTCTGGTCTGATGAAACCAAGATTGAACTCTTTGGCCTGAATGCCAAGCGTCATGTCTGGAGGAAACCTGGCACCATCCCTATGGTGAAGCATGGTGGTGGCAGCATCATGCTGTGGGGATGTTTTTCAGTTTTCCAAAAGTACAAAGACCCTAAGCACACAGCCAAGACAACACAGGAGTGGATTCGGGACAAGTCTCTGAATGTGTCCCAGCCAGAGCCCAGACTTGAACCCGATCTAACATCTCTGGAGAGACCTGAAAATAGCTGTGCAGCGACGCTCCCCATCCAACCTGACAGAGCTTGAGAGGATCTGCAGAGAAGAATGGGAGAAACTCCCCAAATACAGGTGTGCCAAGCTTGTAGCGTCATACCCAAGAAGACTCAAGGCTGTAATCTCTGCCAAAGGTGCTTCAACAACATACTGAGTAAAGGGTCAGAATACTTACGTAAATGTGATATTTCCATTTTATATTTTTTTATACATTTGCAAACATTTCTAAAAACCTGTTTTCACTTTGTCATTATGGGGTTTTGTGTGTAGATTGGTGAAGAAGAAACAACTATTTAATCCATTTTAGAATAAGGCTGTAACGTAACAAAATGTGAAAAAAGTCAAGGGGTCTGAATACTTTCCCGAATGCAGTGTAGATGCAAGAAGGAATTTTACAACAAGCAAAGTGATCATGCTGTTTGCATGTGGCTGCTTTTAAAGTGTGTGTGGGTGATTAGGGATTAGTCCAATAGAAACTCTAGAAACAGCTAGATGCAGGCAAGAATGTGCAAAGCGATATTTAATGTGTCACCTTCTGTCACCTTGATTATTAAAAATGTCTCTCGATCTGTGCACCTACATTATAAACTTCCATTCATAGGCTCGTTTGTAGCAACCTTGGGTCCAAAGAAGAGGTTTAAAACTACTGGGTGTGAATGAGTAGCTTGGTGATCAGCTCCTCTACGCTGCCAGCTTCAGCTA
The DNA here is from genome assembly GCA_023634145.1 of Thymallus thymallus. Classification (NCBI taxonomy): domain Eukaryota; kingdom Metazoa; phylum Chordata; class Actinopteri; order Salmoniformes; family Salmonidae; genus Thymallus; species Thymallus thymallus. Next base: position 34,476,785 of record CM042406.1, on the reverse strand, counting down.
CTTTCTGGGTCTGATTTGCTAACTATAAACTAGACTACCTCTGGCTTCTGCCGATGTCATCATTTATACATTACAGAAATAATAGATGAAGAAGAGGAGGATGGGAGGAAAGGAGGTGGAGGAGGAGGAGGAGGAGGAGGAGGTGGAGGAGGAGGAGGAGGAGGAGGAGGAGGTAGAGGAGGAGGAGGAGGAGGAGGAGGAGGAGGAGGTGGAGGAGGAGGAGGAGGAGGTAGAGGAGGAGGAGGAGGAGGAGGTGAGGGGAGTAAAGGAGGAGTAGGAGTTGGAGGTTAGGAGAGGTCTCTGAGGTAGAGGAAAAGGAGGGAGAGGGGGGAGAGAGGAGAGAGGGAGGGGGACTCGGGAGCTTTACTTGCTTCTCTCATATTCTCTTTTCCTCTCCTCTCCCCCTGATTGAGTTTGACAGCTGAGATTTATGCCAGCTGTATCTTTTAGATAATGTCCATGATCTAATATACCACTTGTTCACCAAATCACATTTTTTAAAGAAGGAGCTACCGTGTGTGTGTGTGTGTGTGTGTGTGTGTGTGTGTCTCTGTCTGTCTGTCTGTCTGTCTGTCTGTCTGTCTGTCTGTCTGTCTGTCTGTCTGTCTGTCTGTCTGTCTGTCTGTCAAGAAGGAGCTGTGTGTGTCTGTCAATGTGTATGTGTGTGTGTGTGTGTATGTGTATGTGTGTGTGTGTGTGTGTGTGTGTGTGTGTGTGTGTGTGTCTGTCTGTGTGTGAGACTGTAACCATTCATCCCTATCTCCTCCAGCTGGACCTAGCCCTGGAGGCCAAGGTGAACACCCAGAAACAGTGTGTCATCCTGGAGGAGGAGTACCAGGTAGGGGCCTGGGTCTGGAGGCCAAGGTGAACACCCAGAAGGTGGTTGTGGTGGTGGTGGTGGTGGTGGTGGTGATGATGGTGGTGGTGGTGGTGGTGGTGTTGATGGAGGTGGTGGTGGTGGTGGTGGTGATGGTGGTGGTGGTGGTGGTGGTGGTGGTGATGGTGGTGGTGATGGTGGTGGTGGTGGTGGTGGTGGTGGTGGTGGTGATGGTGGTGGTGGTGGTGGTGGTGGTGGTGGTGGTGGTGGTGGTGGTGGTGGTGGTGGTGGTGGTGGTGGTGATGGTGGTGGTGGTGGTGGTGGTGATGGTGGTGGTGGTGATGGTGGTGGTGGTGGTGGTGGTGGTGATGGTGGTGGTGGTGGTGGTGGTGGTGGTGGTGGTGGTGGTGGTGGTGATGGTGGTGATGGTGGCGGTAGTGGTAGTGGTGGTGGTGGTGATGGTGATGGTGGTGGTGGTGATGGTGATGGTGGTGGTGGGGGTGATGATGATGATGGCGTCAGAGATACAATTCTTCACCCTTCTTTCCAAGTCTGCACTTCCACACTCTCTCTCATGGATTTAACAATGGTGGAAACTCACTCCAGCCAATGCTTACACAGACCAATCCAATAATGGGGAGTGTTTAACCTTTTACTGCAGTAGACTAAATCGGGGTCACACAGAGTGATTCTAGTCTTAAACAAATCTACTTATTTTTTGAAGTATACACATCACAACATGGTTATGGGCTTAAAAACAGAACACACCTGTACCATGTCAATTATAGAGTTAAAATGTATTACATTTTGAATTACCATCCCAATATTACACTTTATATACATCACAGCAGACCAAAATATAACAAAAGAAGTGCACTATATCGAAAAATAGGGTGCATCATTTTGGACACATAACCCCTCCCCGCATCTAAAGATTATATTAGGATACTATACGATTTTATGCTCACATCCATCCACCACAGATAGCTAACTAATAAGGACTCATCCATCCACCACAGATGGCTAACTAATAAGGACTCATCCATCCACCAGATAGCTAACTAATAAGGACTCATCCATCCACCACAGATGGCTAACTAATAAGGACTCATCCATCCACCAGATAGCTAACTAATAAGGACTCATCCATCCACCACAGATAGCTTACTAATAAGGACTCATCCATCCCCCATAGATAGCTAACTAATAAGGACTCATCCATCCACCACAGATAGCTAACTAATAAGAACTCATCCATCCACCACAGATAGCTAACTAATAAGGACTCATCCATCCACCAGATAGCTAACTAATAAGGACTCATCCATCCACCACAGATAGCTTACTAATAAGGACTCATCCATCCACCACAGATAGCTAACTAATAAGGACTCATCCATCCACCACAGATAGCTAACTAATAAGGACTCATCCATCCACCACAGATGGCTAACTAATAAGGACTCATCCATCCACCAGATAGCTAACTAATAAGGACTCATCCATCCACCACAGATGGCTAACTAATAAGGACTCATCCATCCACCACAGATAGCTAACTAATAAGGACTCATCCATCCACCAGATAGCTAACTAATAAGGACTCATCCATCCACCACAGATAGCTTACTAATAAGGACTCATCCATCCCCCATAGATAGCTAACTAATAAGGACTCATCCATCCACCACAGATAGCTAACTAATAAGAACTCATCTATCCACCACAGATAGCTAACTAATAAGAACTCATCTATCCACCATAGATAGCTAACTAATAAGGACTCATCTATCCACCATAGATAGCTAACTAATAAGGACTCATCCATCCACCACAGCGAACTAGTTAATCCAGAGATTCTTACCTTTGTAATTTATTATAAATATGAATATATAAATAATGATTCATTAGTATTATATGTGAGAGACAATGTCTAACTGTTTCTGTTTGTATTTTCTCAACAACAGACCATGGGTGCGTTCGTAAATTCAAGCTCAGAGTGCCAGAGTGCGCTCTGGGCGTTTGTAAATTCAGAGCCTTGTCAGATAGTCCGTTCATAAATTCAGAGCTTCGCCTTCGGAGCGTTCAGAGCGCATACTGAATGCTCTGGCCAGTAGGGTTCATCCGAGCGCTCTGACCTCACAACGGCAGTCAAGCACCCAAGCTAACTAACTAACATTGGCTAGCTTGCTAGCTACTTCCAGACACAAACGAGAGAACACCTCACTCTGACCATTTTACTCGCCCTGGCAGAGCTGGTTAGGATGTTTTCATGTTATCTAGAGCGTTGGTGACATATTCAACATATTCAATGGTCAACGGGTGTTGAGCGTTTGTAAATACATCAGTTATTCTGCGCATTCTCAGACGAGAGGGCTCTGAAATCTGTGTAGATAGCCAAAGCGAATTTATGAACGCATCCCATGATGCAGGTGACAGAGGCAGAGAGGGCTGTGTTGACCACTGATGGACCACTGAGGGAGTATCTATCAGCTGTACATATTTAATCAGTTTGATGTTGTTTTAAACTTTGTAATGTTGTTTTAAAACGTTTTAATGTTCACTTTCAATGTTTAACTACAGTGCAATCAGTTTTAATTAAGCTACTGTTATACTGAAGTTATAGAGCATTTGGCTGTAATCAGCTATATCTTAGTTACCACTTAACATCCTGTTATAGTTATGGATTGTGTACAATACAATACACCTTAATGACCAACTGTTAATGATACTGCCACCAAACACATATATTGCTGCCACCTACTGGTTAAAAGTGATACATGAGAAATAAAAGCCACCAAAATCATATATTCTGCCACCTACTGGTTAAAAGTGATACATGAGAAATAAAAGCCACCAAAATCATATATTCTGCCACCTACTGGTTAAAAGTGATACATGAGAAATAAAAGCCACCAAAATCATATATTCTGCCACCTACTGGTTAAAAGTGATACATGAGAAATAAAAGCCACCAAAATCATATATTCTGCCACCTACTGGTTAAAAGTGATACATGAGAAATAAAAGCCACCAAAATCATATATTCTGCCACCTACTGGTTAAAAGTGATACATGAGAAATAAAAGCCACCAAAATCATATATTCTGCCACCTACTGGTTAAAAGTGATACATGAGAAATAAAAGCCACCAAAATCATATATTCTGCCACCTACTGGTTAAAGGTGATACATGTGGGCCTCCCGAGTGGCGCAGCGGTCTAAGGTCCTACAGACCGGGTGTAGTGAACGGCTATGCTGGTCCGGGTTTCCCCAACTCTAATCCCATCGATCATCATCTCTGTGATCAGAGATGTTTAGTGTCAAAACGTCAGCTAGCTATCAAACCATTCCTTTACGTTCTTCTCCCCAACAAACCACCGTTTTACTTACAAAAGTAAAAGTATATTGCAGGAGAACAGGGACTAGCTGGATCTGATGCCTACAGTACCTCCGTATTTAGCTACTGAAATACATTCAAATACAATTACTGCATGCAATATGTTAATTGTTTAAACGCTTTACAAATTCAGGTGCAATATTTTTTAGTCATAATAGAACATCGAAACATAATTCAGGGGACCAGAAAAAATGTACAGCACAATAAACAGTGCAATTAGCTAAGACAGACAAGACATTATTACCATTACAAGCCAACACACAGCAAGCTACCAGATGTTATTCATTAAACAACCACTATTTCATTGTACTGCATTTCTTAAGGGTATCCTGTATTATTGTGCATGTGTATCTTACATGCTGGTTGCCTAGAACAAATGTTATGGAAGTTAATGTGCACTCTTAAACTGGGTGGACTGCAACTACGAAAAACACTGTCATAGCCTGTTGTAAAAGCAAAAACATTTACAGCATCTGAGATTCTCTAAATTAGGGACCATCTCTGATCGCAGATACTGTCAAGACCTTGAGCTTTGACATTTTAGCAGACGCTCTTATCCAGAGCACCTTACAGTTATTTAGTGCATACATGTTCGTACTCGTCCCCTGTGGGAATCGAACCCACAACAACCCTGGCGTTGCAAGCGCCATGCTCTACCATCTGAGCTACACGGGACTACTTAGCAAATTCGATGACTTGGAAGGTGAAATATATCAAATGTCTTTGTTTTTTTTAAATTGGTATTTCATCACCTGCCGAATAAAAACGGCCCTACTCCTGAAAAAGTCAATCGGGCCGGATAAAATGAAGTGGACTCGGCCCAAGTACCATTAGCCAGAGCCCAGAGTAATATGATTCTGCTGGACTCGAGAAGAGCTTGGCCCAAGACCTTAACCCGCGTTGGTGCGCTCTGCCAGATGTTGTTTGCCAAGTGTGCTAAACTGAACCATGCAAACCCTGCTGAAAAAGAACATTACTCCAATTCTAATCATTGTAATGGTTCTAGTGTCTTATATGCAATTGGTGAATGGTCCACAAACACTATGCACATGTTTATATAGATAGGTTTCTATTCATTGAGTCGCATTTAGATAACTGGTCAGCAGTTCAATCAGATTTACACCAAAAACACAATATCAACCAAAATAAGACGTATTTTTCATGATGTCAAAAATATAAATCTGGTTTTCATATGGTTATAAAACATCCCGACCAGATTTCAACCAGTAAAAGACGTCTTTATCACATCGTATTCCCACGGGAAGGAACCTACTACCAATAATTTAGAGACATAATCCTTCATGGGTCGGTATCATAATTCTGAGGTATTCGAAGCTCAACATGATTATTCCACCTATAACATAATCACACTCTACAACCCCATATTAACTAGATTCAGCCACGGGCTGATTATTTATTGAGCGCATGGTCAACGGCCAGAACCTGAACTGAACAAAAATATAAATGCAACATGTAAAGTGTTGGTCCCATATTTCATGAGCTGAAATAAAAGGTCCTAGAAATGTTCCATACACACAAAAATCTTTGTGCACAAATGTGTTTACATCCCTGTTAGTGAGGATTTGTCCTTTGCCAAGATAATCCATCCACCTGACAGGTGTGGCATATCAAGAAGTTGATTAAACAGCATGATCATTACACAGGTGCACCTTGTTGGGAACAATAAAAGGCCACTCTAAAATGTGCAGTTTTGTCACACAACACAATGCCACAAATGTCTCGTTTTGAGGGAGCGTGCATTTGGCATGCCAACTACAGGAATGTCCACCAGAGCTGATGCCAGAGAATTTAATGTTCATTTCTCTACCATAAGCCGCCTTCAGTGCCGTTTTAGAGAATTTGGCAGTACGTCCAACCGCAGACCACGTGTAACCACACCGCCCGGGACCTCCACATCTGACTTCTTCACCTGCGGGATCGTCTGAGACCAGCCACCCGGACAGCTGATGAAACTGAGGAGTATTTCTGTCTGTAATAAAGCCCTTTTGTTTGGAAAAACTTACTCTGATTGGCTGGGCCTGGCTCGAATCCAGACTGTATCACAACCGGCCGTGATTGGAAGTCCCATAGGGTGACGCACAATTGGCCCAGCGTCATCCAACATTGTAAGTAAGAATTTGTTCTTAACTGACTTGGCTAGTTAAATAAAGGTAAAAAAAAATATATATATAATTCTTAGTATATCTACTGCTGGACATATCATTGTTAGTATATCTACTGCTGGACATATCATTGTTAGTATATAGATAGATAGATAGATAGATAGATAGATAGATAGATAGATAGATAGATAGATAGATAGATAGATAGATAGATAGATAGATAGATAGGTACTTTATTGATCCCCCGGGGGGGAAATTTCATTGTCAAGCAGCTACAACAAAACACAGGGCAGGTGCAAAATGCCACAACGAAAGTACACAAAAGACAGATACATGATACATGATACATAGAGCGGCAGTATGAAAAAGTATAGAAATACAAGATATCTGGAGTGCAAAAAAAGCTATAAAAAGGACATTGCATAGTATGGGTGGTTGGCTGAATATGTACACTATACGTTGGTGGATGTTGGATGGTTAACTATACTATACAGGTCGATGGCAGAGAAATACTTCAGTAGCTAAAAATGCGTATGATATGAGCGAGGGTAATAATAGTTTACTTAATAGACAGACTGGGTAAATGAACAGGTAAGTGAAAATTTTGCATGGTTAAATTAGCTGTACAGTTAGGTATACTGCTGGACATATCATTCTTAGTATATCTACTGCTGGACATATCATTCTTAGTATATCTACTGCTGGACATATCATTCTTAGTATATCTACTGCTGGACATATCATTCTTAGTATATCTACTGCTGGACATATCATTCTTAGTATATCTACTGCTGGACATATCATTCTTAGTATATCTACTGCTGGACATATCATTCTTAGTATATCTACTGCTGGACATATCATTCTTAGTATATCTACTGCTGGACATATCATTATTAGTATATCTACTGCTGGACATATCATTCTTAGTATATCTACTGCTGGACATATCATTCTTAGTATATCTACTGCTGGACATATCATTCTTAGTATATCTACTGCTGGACATATCATTCTTAGTATATCTACTGCTGGACATATCATTCTTAGTATATCTACTGCTGGGTTTCTGTATATCACTTTGTGACATTGGCTGATGTAAAAAGGGCTTTATAAATACATTTGATTGATTTATAGATTACACCTACATGAAGGGTAGGCTACCATTATCTGGATCCTCTGTTCTGAAGCATCAGGTCATTGTGTCATTACTAAGGCAGTTTGTTTTGCTTCATCAGAGGAACAATAGAACAGCAGTGGTATATTGTGATGTTATGTCAGTGTGTACTTTAACAAATTAGGACTAAGTCAAGAGAAAGTATAGCAATTTTTCTTTATTTAAATTTTTCAGGTGAAGAAAAATACCTTTTTTTGTTCTGTTTAATAAAATATGTTAACTTTATTAATTTTCTGAAGAAAAACATAACAAGAAAGAAATTAAAAACAAGGACAAAAACACATTTCTCACCCTCTTTGTAAACCTGGAGAGATTTGGTGCATTGCAGAGGAAGCAAGTACAACTGAGGCAGAGTGTGAGGGAGGGAGTGAGGAAGAAAGGGGGGGTCTTTCTCCAGGGTGAAGTTTTACCTAGGTACAGATCTAGAGTCAGCGCCCCCTCTCCCAGTCATAACCTTAACCATTACTGGTGGAGATGCTAAACTGATCTGCGATGGAGATGGGAGGAGGGACGGGTGAAAAAGGAGGAGGGATCAGACAGGATGATTATGACATAGAAGATAAGGCCAGGGACATAAAATAAAATGTTTTGAGTGTTGTAGAGCAGAGCTAGCCTGATGCCAGATCTGTCTGTGCTGTTTTGAGTGTTGTAGAGCAGAGCTAGCCTGATGCCAGATCTGTCTGTGCTGTTTTGAGTGTTGCAGAGCAGAGCTAGCCTGATGCCAGATCTGTCTGTGCTGTTTTGAGTGTTGTAGAGCAGAGCTAGCCTGACGCCAGATCTGTCTGTGCTGTTTTGAGTGTTGTAGAGCAGAGCTAGCCTGATGCCAGATCTGTCTGTGCTGTTTTGAGTGTTGTAGAGCAGAGCTAGCCTGATGCCAGATTTGCCAAACTGGCGTGACAACGATGAGTGACAAGGAGATGTTAAGATATCACCAACAGATCTGGGAGCCAGGCTAGAGCAGGGCTGCGGTGATGGCCCAGTAAGAACAAGATGTTTACGTCTTTTCAACCAAAAATACATATGAAAAAAAAAGACATTTTCAACATATTTTCAACCAGACATACGTATTTTTAACCAAAAACACATATTTTCATCGTCTTGTGCACACTGGGAGGGCAGTAGGAGGGTTTTGCAGGCGGTGGTGAAAGCAGGTAGACTGGTGAGTGACCTCATAGGGCATAACCTCCCAGGTCAGGGGTCGAAGGTCACTCAAAGGTCGCTCAGAGGTCACTCTCTCCGTACAGTGCAGTGGAGAAGGACATGTAGTCCAGGGCGCCGGGTACGGCGTCTGCGCCGGTGTAGGGAGCCATGCGGGCGATGCAGTACTCTGCCTGGTCAGGAGGCAACTCACGACGAAGCTCATCAGCCAGGATGAAGTTCTGGTGAAGGAGGACAGATACCTGTAGATCTGTATAACCCTGCCAGATACCTGTAGATCTGTATAACCCTGCCAGATACCTGTAGATCTGTATAGCCCTGCCAGATACCTGTAGATCTGTATAACCCTGCCAGATACCTGTAGATCTGTATAGCCCTGCCAGATACCTGTAGATCTGTATAACCCTGCCAGATACCTGTAGATCTGTATAACCCTGCCAGATACCTGTAGATCTGTATAGCCCTGCCAGATACCTGTAGATCTGTATAACCCTGCCAGATACCTGTAGATCTGTATAACCCTGCCAGATACCTGTAGATCTGTATAGCCCTGCCAGATACCTGTAGATCTGTATAGCCCTGCCAGATACCTGTAGATCTGTATAGCCCTGCAGATCTGTATAGCCCTGCCAGATACCTGTAGATCTGTATAACCCTGCCAGATACCTGTAGATCTGTATAGCCCTGCCAGATACCTGTAGATCTGTATAGCCCTGCCAGATACCTGTAGATCTGTATAACCCTGCCAGATACCTGTAGATCTGTATAACCCTGCCAGATACCTGTAGATCTGTATAACCCTGCCAGATACCTGTAGATCTGTATAACCCTGCCAGATACCTGTAGATCTGTATAACCCTGCCAGATACCTGTAGATCTGTATAACCCTGCCAGATACCTGTAGATCTGTATAACCCTGCCAGATACCTGTAGATCTGTATAACCCTGCCAGATACCTGTAGATCTGTATAACCCTGCCAGATACCTGTAGATCTGTATAGCCCTGCAGATCTGTATAGCCCTGCCAGATACCTGTAGATCTGTATAGCCCTGCCAGATACCTGTAGATCTGTATAGCCCTGCCAGATACCTGTAGATCTGTATAGCCCTGCCAGATACCTGTAGATCTGTATAGCCCTGCCAGATACCTGTAGATCTGTATAGCCCTGCCAGATACCTGTAGATCTGTATAGCCCTGCCAGATACCTGTAGATCTGTATAACACTGCCAGATACCTGTAGATCTGTATAACCCTGCCAGATACCTGTAGATCTGTATAACCCTGCCAGATACCTGTAGATCTGTATAACCCTGCCAGATACCTGTAGATCTGTATAACCCTGCCAGATACCTGTAGATATGTATAACCCTGCCAGATACCTGTAGATCTGTATAACCCTGCCAGATACCTGTAGATCTGTATAACCCTGCCAGATACCTGTAGATCTGTATAACCCTGCCAGATACCTGTAGATCTGTATAACCCTGCCAGATACCTGTAGATCTGTATAACCCTGCCAGATACCTGTAGATCTGTATAGCCCTGCCAGATACCTGTAGATCTGTATAGCCCTGCCAGATACCTGTAGATCTGTATAGCCCTGCCAGATACCTGTAGATCTGTATAACCCTGCCAGATACCTGTAGATCTGTATAGCCCTGCCAGATACCTGTAGATCTGTATAGCCCTGCCAGATACCTGTAGATCTGTATAACCCTGCCAGATACCTGTAGATCTGTATAGCCCTGCCAGATACCTGTAGATCTGTATAGCCCTGCCAGATACCTGTAGATCTGTTTAGCCCTGCCAGATACCTGTAGATATGTATAGCCCTGCCAGATACCTGTAGATCTGTATAGCCCTGCCAGATACCTGTAGATCTGTATAACCCTGCCAGATACCTGTAGATCTGTATAACCCTGCCAGATACCTGTAGATCTGTATAGCCCTGCCAGATACCTGTAGATCTGTATAGCCCTGCCAGATACCTGTAGATCTGTATAGCCCTGCCAGATACCTGTAGATCTGTATAGCCCTGCCAGATACCTGTAGATCTGTATAGCCCTGCCAGATACCTGTAGATCTGTATAACCCTGCCAGATACCTGTCTGTGGTGTCTGTGTATGTCTGTGTGTGTGTCTAGTTGGAGTACCTTGTCCCCAGCCAGGACCTTGAAGGAGGCCATGACCTGGTCAGCGGTATCAGTATCGGCCGTCTCCCGGGACATGAAATCAATAAAGGCCTGGAACGTGACCACGCCCACCCGGTTGGGATCCACGATGCTCATAATGCGAGAGAACTCTGCTTCACCCTATTGGACAGAAGCCATGAACACTATCACCATGGGGACCATAGCCAGAGCAACAAGTAAACACACTGCAAGCATCACATCAGCTAGCAGATGGCACTTTCACATAAAGGTGATATATAGACTATGTTCCAAATGGTACACTAGTCCCTATAATATAGTGGACTACTTTTAACCAGGTCCCATAGGGACCCATTGTATGACAGATGTGACTAAGACCAGGCTATACAGACAGTAAACTAACTATAATTTTGATACTGTAAATGAGAGACGAGACATACTTTCTGGTTAGCGATCAATGTGATCGTGGTGGAACGTTTTGTTTCCAATTCAATGTAGACTAATCATGAAAAGACAAGTGAACAGTAGTTACCTTTCCACAAATGACTACAAGACAGAGACACATACTGATAGGTTCATAGGTTCACATAGGAGGGTACTTTACAGAGGGCGGGATGGAACGGGTGGTTTGGCTTTACCATGTTGTAACCGAGGGAGATAAGGCAGGTTTTGAAGTCTTCCGCTTCCATCATGCCTGATTTCTTCTACAGGTACCAGCGAGGGACAAACAGTATGAAGAAGGAGGAAGAGATTGAAAGGTGGAAGAGGAGGTATTGGGGAGAGAAATAGAGAAGGAGAGGGATGTCACAGGAAGAAGAAGAAGAAGTAGGTGGGGATAGAAGGGGTACAGGGAATACATTGAGGTAGGGTAGGAAGGGATAGAGGGGGTACAGGGAATACATTGAGGTAGGAGGGGATAGAGGGGGTACAGGGAATACATTGAGGTAGGAGGGGATAGAGGGGGTACAGGGAATACATTGAGGTAGGAGGGGATAGAAGGGGTACAGGGAATACATTGAGGTAGGAGGGGATAGAAGGGGTACAGGGAATACATTGAGGTAGGAGGGGATAGAAGGGGTACAGGGAATACATTGAGGTAGGAGGGGATAGAGGGGGTACAGGGAATACATTGAGGTAGGAGGGGATAGAAGGGGTACAGGGAATACATTGAGGTAGGAGGGGATAGAAGGGGTACAGGGAATACATTGAGGTAGGAGGGGATAGAAGGGGTACAGGGAATACATTGAGGTAGGAGGGGATAGAGGGGGTACAGGGAATACATTGAGGTAGGAGGGGATAGAAGGGGTACAGGGAATACATTGAGGTAGGAGGGGATAGAGGGGGTACAGGGAATACATTGAGGTAGGAGGGGATAGAGGGGGTACAGGGAATACATTGAGGTAGGAGGGGGTACAGGGAATACATTGAGGTAGGAGGGGGTAGGAGGGAATACATTGAGGTAGGAGGGGATAGAGGGGGTACAGGGAATACATTGAGGTAGGAGGGGATAGAGGGGGTACAGGGAATACATTGAGGTAGAAGGGGGTACAGGGGGTACAGGGAATACAAGGTACAAAACAAAGAAAACAAAACAACATTGTTAACCTCAGACCCCTGCAGGGTGGAGCTGTGTTCAGTACCTGTGCATCGTTGGCGATATCGAAGCCCAGGCTGATCAGGCAGGCCTTGAACTCCTCAGCCCCCAGAGTGCCTGAGTGGTCCTGGGGCGTCAGGTGCGGTAGGGGGCCAGGTGTGAAGGGCCAGGTATGAAGCCAGGCCATGTGTGCCAGGTGTGAAGGGCCAGGTATGAGGCCAGGCCATGTGGAGGTGTGCCAGGCATCAGGTGGAGCAGGGTGAAGCCACAGTTCATGCAGCACAGCACACATGGAAAGGGTGTGTCAGAGATGTGTTAGAGGGGTGTCAGTAGAGGGGTGTCAGTAGAGGGGTGTCAGTAGAGGGGTGTCAGTAGGTAAAGTAGACAGGAGGGGTAGGAGTGTGTCATGCAGAAGGAGAGGGGGTGTGGGGTTGGAGATAGGGGTGGATGGTTTATAAGGGGTTGGAGATAGGGGTGGATGGTTTATAAGGGTTGGAGATAGGGGTGGATGGTTTATAAGGGTTGGGGATAGGGGTGGATGGTTTATAAGGGGTTGGGGATAGGGGTGGATGGTTTATAAGGGTTGGGGATAGGGGTGGATGGTTTATAAGGGGTTGGGGATAGGGGTGGATGGTTTATAAGGGTTGGGGATAGGGGTGGATGGTTTATAAGGGTTGGAGATAGGGGTGGATGGTTTATAAGGGTTGGTGATAGGGGTGGATGGTTTATAAGGGGTTGGAGATAGGGGTGGATGGTTTATAAGGGTTGGAGATAGGGGTGGATGGTTTATAAGGGTTGGGGATAGGGGTGGATGGTTTATAAGGGGTTGGGGATAGGGGTGGATGGTTTATAAGGGTTGGAGATAGGGGTGGATGGTTTATAAGGGTTGGAGATAGGGGTGGATGGTTTATAAGGGTTGGAGATAGGGGTGGATGGTTTATAAGGGTTGGGGATAGGGGTGGATGGTTTATAAGGGGTTGGGGATAGGGGTGGATGGTTTATAAGGGTTGGAGATAGGGGTGGATGGTTTATAAGGGTTGGGGATAGGGGTGGATGGTTTATAAGGGTTGGGGATAGGGGTGGATGGTTTATAAGGGGTTGGAGATAGGGGTGGATGGTTTATAAGGGTTGGAGATAGGGGTGGATGGTTTATAAGGGGTTGGGGATAGGGGTGGATGGTTTATAAGGGGTTGGAGATAGGGGTGGATGGTTTATAAGGGTTGGAGATAGGGGTGGATGGTTTATAAGGGGTTGGGGATAGGGGTGGATGGTTTATAAGGGGTTGGGGATAGGGGTGGATGGTTTATAAGGGTTGGAGATAGGGGTGGATGGTTTATAAGGGGTTGGGGATAGGGGTGGATGGTTTATAAGGGGTTGGGGATAGGGGTGGATGGTTTATAAGGGTTGGAGATAGGGGTGGATGGTTTATAAGGGGTTGGGGATAGGGGTGGATGGTTTATAAGGGGTTGGAGATAGGGGTGGATGGTTTATAAGGGTTGGAGATAGGGGTGGATGATTTATAAGGGGTTGGAGATAGGGGTGGATGGTTTATAAGGGTTGGAGATAGGGGTGGATGGTTTATAAGGGTTGGAGATAGGGGTGGATGGTTTATACGGGTTGGAGATAGGGGTGGATGGTTTATAAGGGTTGGAGATAGGGGTGGATGGTTTATAAGGGTTGGAGATAGGGGTGGATGGTTTATAAGGGGTTGGGGATAGGGGTGGATGGTTTATAAGGGTTGGAGATAGGGGTGGATGGTTTATAAGGGTTGGGGATAGGGGTGGATGGTTTATAAGGGGTTGGGGATAGGGGTGGATGGTTTATAAGGGGTTGGGGATAGGGGTGGATGGTTTATAAGGGTTGGGGATAGGGGTGGATGGTTTATAAGGGTTGGGGTTGGGGATAGGGGTGGATGGTTTATAAGGGTTGGGGATAGGGAGGGGTGGATGGTTTATAAGGGTTGGGGATAGGGAGGGGTGGATGGTTTATAAGGGTTGGGGATAGGGAGGGGTGGATGGTTTATAAGGGGTTGGGGATAGGGGTGGATGGTTTATAAGGGGTTGGGGATAGGGGTGGATGGTTTATAAGGGGTTGGGGATAGGGGTGGATGGTTTATAAGGGGTTAGGGATAGGGGTGGATGGTTTATAAGGGGTTGGGGATAGGGGTGGATGGTTTATAAGGGTTGGGGATAGGGGTGGATGGTTTATAAGGGTTGGAGATAGGGGTGGATGGTTTATAAGGGTTGGGGCCATGCACAAAAAGAGACAGAAAACACAACAGTGCACAAACGTTAGGACCTTACAGTGAGGTGCTGTGACTGTGACACTCCTGTATTTGGCCAGTGACAGGACATTCATTCAGAGGTGCTCGGCACAGTGTGGCAGGCAGACTTTACAGTATAGGGGCCTTGTGACAGGCTAGAATTCATACATCATATAGCACAGTGGTTCCCAATGTCAAGAGGTAAACATTTTGGTTTTTGCCCTAGCAACTGATTTAAATAATCAAAACTTGATGATGAGTTGATTATTTGGGGGGGGGGCACATATTTTTCCCTTCGTCTGAGACATGACTGTAAAACCTTGTAAGGGATACATTCTACAGCCATGTATCAGGGAAAGGTTGTCCCTACATATGTCTCCAATAGACTCCACATCAAAGAGAAAACCTCATGAAATCATAACCGCCCTAAAAAGGATTTTTATTAAAGGCTGCCTCATCGTGACAGTTTCCCTAGGACTCCTTCCACAGATATTGACTGAGGTTATTGACTGATGAACAATGGGCTGGCTATGGAAGAATGCATGAGGTCATGGAGAAATGTAGGAAGGAGGAGTCTAGCTATAAAGGCTGGGTTGGGGATATGGAGGAGTGCAGGAAGGAGGAGGAGTCTAGCTATAAAGGCTGGGTTGGGGATATGGAGGAGTGCAGGAAGGAGGAGGAGTCTAGCTATAAAGGCTGGGTTGGGGATATGGAGGAGTGCAGGAAGGAGGAGGAGTCTGTAAGAGAAATAAAAACTCTTGCATCTATAATAGGTGGTGTTCTGTTCTTCATACTGAGCTACTGTGGTATAAATGTAAACTGATCTGGGAGAGGAGGGGGAGGAGAGGAGGGGAGCAGGGGAGGAGAGGGGGAATGGAGGGGGAGGAGAAGTGGGACGGGAGGGGGCTAGGGGCTGCAAAAAGCTAGGGAGAATGTTTTCTGAGAGGAACAGTATATTTGTTGTCTTGAGGTTTGCTCATCAGTGGAGCCTGGAACACATGATCTTATCCTCTCCCGTTTCCAAGCAACAAATATGATAAACTTAATTAGTTCAACACCACTATTGATGTTATCAGTTGGTCAAGAATGATTATCTACACGATGCATCTTTGGTGACACAAAAACAAACCCTTCATAAGTCCTCTGCTTTGTTAGTCCACTATGAGATGGTTAATACTATTCAGTAGCTAGACATTGTAAAAACCTGCATTCTCTGTGAAACTGACCCTGTCGAAGTGGTTGAAGGAGGCTCTGAACTCGTTCATCTGGTCCTGGCTGATGCCCTTGGCGTCCCGCGTCAGAATCTGGTTCTCGATCTCGTTGATGGTTCTGGCGATGGTGGTCAGGAGCTGCTCCCAGCCCACACGGATATGCTGCAGGGGAGGGTAAGACCCAATGTTATCACATATTCCAAAACCTCTTCTGAAGGTTCTCCAGTTGTCAATAAGAATTGTACCCAATCTCGATATGTCAAAGCAAACATTGTTCCCAGTACGGTGGATATCATTTGCTTAATTACCTCCATGGTGTAGTTGGTGTGCTTGTTGTCGAAGATGAGAGCTTCCTGAATCAGCTGGTGGTCTCCCTCCAATTGGTCGATCTTTGGCTTGTAGTTGACAATGTTCTTCTCGTATTGGCGGAGATGGGTCAGCTGATCCTCCAGGGTTCCGTGCATCTCGATGGAGATACGACCAATCTCCTACAGACAGAGAAACATGGAAAGGAGGGGGTTCAGCAAAACATTGACATTCTAGTCATTTAGCAGACGCTCATATCCAGAGTGACTTACAGTTAGTTAGTTCATACATGTTCATACATTTTTCGTACTGGTCCCCCATGGGAATTGAACCCACAACCCTGGCGTTGCACGCACCATGCTCTACCATCTGAGCTTTGACAGTGATGAGGGGTGGTCGTTTGACCGCGGACCCATTACGGACGCAGGCAATGAGGCAGTGATCGCTGAGATCCTGGTTGATGACAGCGGAGGTGTATTTAGACGGCAAGTTAGTCAGAATGATATCCATGAGGGTGCCCATGTTTACAGATTTAGGGTTGTACCTGGTGGGTTCCTTGATAACTTGTGTGAGATTGAGGGCATCTATCTTAGATTGAAGTACAGCCGGGGTGTTAAGCATATCCCAGTTTAGGTCACCTAACAGTATGAACTCTGAAGATAGATGGGGGGCAATCAATTTACATATGGTGTCCAGGGCACAGCTGGGGGATGAGGGGGGTCTGTAACAAGCGGCAACAGTGAGAGACTTATTTCTGCTTTAGGACTTGGTCAGGTGGTTTAAGCATGTCCCAGTTTAGGTCACCTAGCAGGACAAATTCAGACTTAGTGTAAGGGGCCAGGAGAGAGCTTAGGGCAGGTAGGGTACAGGCCGGTGCTGATAGAGGACGATAGTACCCAGCAACAGTCAACAAAGAGTTATTTGAAAGTTTAATAGTTAAAACCAGCAAATCAAATTGTTTGGGGACAGACTTGGTGGAGACAACCGAGCACTGAAGGTGATCCTTGGTAAAGATTGCCACTTTTTCATGGTGGTCCTTCAAGCCTGATGGCAGGGGCTGGTAATATGAGTTGTGGGTTGTACAGCCAGGACACCAGTGTTGTAGTCAAGTCCCTAAACCTCAAATCCATGTCCAGTCACAAGTCCCTAGCATTCAGAGTCCTTTATTCTAAGTCCAAGTCCAGTCATAAGTCCCTAGCATTAAGAGTCCTTTATTCTAAGTCCAAGTCCAGTCATAAGTCCCTAGCATTAAGAGTCCTTTATTCTAAGTCCAAGTCCAGTCATAAGTCCCTAGCATTAAGAGTCCTTTATTCTGAGTCCAAGTCCAGTCATAAGTCCCTAGCATTAAGAGTCCTTTATTCTGAGTCCAAGTCCAGTCATAAGTCCCTAGCATTAAGAGTCCTTTATTCTAAGTCCAAGTCCAGTCATAAGTCCCTAGCATTCAGAGTCCTTTATTCTAAGTCCAAGTCCAGTCATAAGTCCCTAGCATTAAGAGTCCTTTATTCTATGTCCAAGTCCAGTCATAAGTCCCTAGCATTAAGAGTCCTTTATTCTGAGTCCAAGTCCAGTCATAAGTCCCTAGCATTAAGAGTCCTTTATTCTGAGTCCAAGTCCAGTCATAAGTCCCTAGCATTAAGAGTCCTTTATTCTGAGTCCAAGTCCAGTCATAAGTCCCTAGCATTAAGAGTCCTTTATTCTGAGTCCAAGTCCAGTCATAAGTCCCTAGCATTAAGAGTCCTTTATTCTAAGTCCAAGTCCAGTCATAAGTCCCTAGCATTCAGAGTCCTTTATTCTAAGTCCAAGTCCAGTCATAAGTCCCTAGCATTAAGAGTCCTTTATTCTAAGTCCAAGTCCAGTCATAAGTCCCTAGCATTCAGAGTCCTTTATTCTGAGTCCAAGTCCAGTCATAAGTCCCTAGCATTCAGAGTCCTTTATTCTGAGTCCAAGTCCAGTCATAAGTCCCTAGCATTCAGAGTCCTATATTCTGAGTCCATGTCCAGAACTGGAGTACTACAACATTACAGTGCAGTGTTCTGATATTGATGGCAATCTCTCAAAGGAACCTATGGAGCCAGTAAGTTCCAATACCACTACCATGTCTGCTTTGCTCTGCCTGGACTTTGGACCCACAGAAACAGAATGAATAGAACATTCTAGTTCTCTACTCTGGGTCACCTCCATCTGGTTCTCTACTCTGGGTCACTTCCATCTTGGTTTGGATCCAGGGCCCGAGGACGTTGGCCTGGTTGGGTTGGGGTTAGGCCTAGGGTTAGGGTAAAGGTTAGAGCTCAGGGGTTAGGTCTAGGATAAGTGTGTGGACTGACTTCCATCTTGGTCTGGATCCAGGGCCCGAGGACGTTGGCCTGGTTGGGTTGGGGTTAGGCCTAGGGTTAGGGTAAAGGTTAGAGCTCAGGGGTTAGGTCTAGGATAAGTGTGTGGACTGACTTCCATCTTGGTCTGGATCCAGGGCCCGAGGACGTTGGCCTGGTTGGCAAACTGCCTGCGGAGACGTTCGTTGTTCTGCTGCCGGGCGTGCTCTTCGATCAGAGCCTGGTCCCTCTGGGGCACCAGCTGTCTCACCTGGGGAATGACAGACAAGGGGACAAACACGTAGTTAGAGCCATGAGGGCTTGTTTTATCTCACCCTCTGCTACCTAAGTACAAGGTCTACCTTGGTCACCTGGTCAGGTTTAACACTTTGACACTAAAATAAAATAAGAAGTAAGTCCAGGAATCCTCCAACCAGGATTTATGGAGAACCTGGGTATTTGTGTTACAGGAATTCTGCAACTCTAGTTGCTAGTGTACCTTGTCCCATTTGGCGTTGATCTCCTGAGGGTTGATGGTGGTATAGGGGTTGGTGCCAGCCATGTTCACATGGTAGGTGGCCACTATCTTGGCGATCTCATTGTGAATGCCCAGGATGGCACCACGTTCCTTATCCGCCTCAGAGAGAGTGGCTTTAAACTGCTCATGGGCTGTACTGAGACCCTGGGAGGGAGAGAGAGACACACACACGATCAAAACATGCCAAGAATTGTGTTTTTAAATCTGTGTGTGTGTGTGTGTGCGTGTACGCAAACCTGAATCTCCTCTATGGTATGGACGATGAAGGTGTCTTGCAGATCCTCCATGGCCCCCTCCATCCAGTTGTTGAATGGAGCAGCTCGTTTGGCAAACTCTAGATATAACTGGTCTATGGTTTCCAGAAGCTTCTCAGTTCTCTGTTTCAGACACAGAGAGAGAAAGAAAACAGTCAGTGGATTGTTAGGCTGCGAGCAAGAAGAAAGTGAATTGACTGCAGTGAACACAAGGACTGCAGATGAGAATGATCTATGTAGCTCAAAGCTGGGGCAATGTTTATTGTACATGGTCCCAGTCAAATAAATTAATCAAATATTCATATACTCAGTATTGGACTGTCATTCCTTTGTGAAGAAGAGAGCCCATTCACAGTGAAGTTAACATTCTGTGGTCTGAGGGGCTTTGGCCTTTCTAGTCATTGCAGGCCCTCCTACAGTACCTGCAGAGCTTCACTGCGTTTCTGGGTTAGGGCTCCTAGGGCATCCCATTGGTCACATATCCTCTGGCATCGAGCATTCACACTGGGGGAGTCATAGTAGTCTAGTTCACTGGGGGACAAGACAGAGAGAGATGTTATATCAGCTCTATTACAATGTTATTACATTTCTATAACCACCATGTTAAAACATCCCTATTACCATGTTAAAACAGCAATATAACCATGTTATAAAAGCCCTATAACCATGTTAAAACAACTATAACCACCATGTTGTAACAGCCCTGTAACCACCATGTTATAACAGTCCTGTAACCACTATAACTATGTTATAACATCCCTATAAACATGTTATAACAGCCCTATAAACACCATGTTGTAACAGCCCTATAACCATCTTATAACAGCCCTATAACCATCTTATAACAGCCCTATAACCACCATGTTAAAACAGTCCTTTAACCATGTTATAACAACCCTATAACATCATATAACAGCCCTATAACCACCATGTTATAACAGCCCTATAACCATCTTATAACATCCCTATAACCACCTTAAAACATCCCTATAAACACCATGTTATAACAGCCCTATAACCATGTTATAACAGCCCTATAGACACCATAGTATAACAGCCCTATAGACACCATAGTATAACAGCCCTATAGACACCATAGTATAACAGCCCTATAAACACCATGTTAAAACAGCTCTATAACCACCATGTTATAACAGCCCTATAACCACCATGTTATAACAGCCCTATAACCACCATGTTATAACAGCCCTATAACCACCATGTTATAACAGCCCTATAACCATCTTATAACGGCCCTATAACCATCTTATAACGGCCCTATAACACCATGCTATAAAAGCCCTATAACACCATGCTATAAAAGCCCTATAACACCATGCTATAAAAGCCCTATAACACCATGTTATAACAGCCCTATAACACCATGTTATAACAGCCCTATAACACCATGTTATAACAGCCCTATAACACCATGTTATAACAGCCCTAAAACACCATGTTATAACAGCCCTATAACCATCTTATAACGGCCCAATAACCATCTTATAACGGCCCAATAACCATCTTATAACGGCCCTATAACACCATGTTATAACAGCCCTATAACACCATGTTATAACACCATGTTATAACAGCCCTAAAACCATCTTATAACAGCCCTATAACACCATGTTATAACAGCCCTATAACACCATGTTATAACAGCCCTATAACACCATGTTATAACAGCCCTATAACACCATGTTATAACAGCCCTATAACACCATGTTATAACAGCCCTATAACACCATGTTATAACAGCCCTATAACACCATGCTATAAAAGCCCTATAACCCCATGTTATAACAGCCCTATAACCACTATAACCATTAACCGTTAAAACTATAAGAATGGTGCTGCCAGCAACGGTTTGGGTCTCATGGTGCGTTCCTTTCAGATGGTTAAGCACTGCACCTGTACTACCAGAACTGTACCTC
The DNA here is from genome assembly GCA_023634145.1 of Thymallus thymallus. Lineage (NCBI taxonomy): Eukaryota > Metazoa > Chordata > Actinopteri > Salmoniformes > Salmonidae > Thymallus > Thymallus thymallus. The sequence continues at coordinate 34,455,548 of CM042406.1, read as the reverse complement.
AACTCCAAAGTTAGCATTTCCTTCTCATTTAACTTGTTAGGAGGGAGCAGGAGAGCCAGCGGAAGGGAGAGAGAGGAGGGAGCAGGAGAGCCAGCGGGAGGGAGAAAGAGGAGGGAGCAGGAGAGCCAGCGGGAGGGAGAGAGAGGAGGGAGCAGGAGAGCCAGCGGGAGGGAGAAAGAGGAGGGAGCAGGAGAGCCAGCGGGAGGGAGAGAGAGGAGGGAGCAGGAGAGCCAGCGGGAGGGAGAGAGAGGAGGGAGCAGGAGAGCCAGCGGGAGGGAGAGAGAGGAGGGAGCAGGAGAGCCAGCGGGAGGGAGAGAGAGGAGGGAGCAGGAGAGCCAGCGGGAGGGAGAGAGAGGAGGGAGCAGGAGAGCCAGCGGGAGGGAGAGAGAGGAGGGAGCAGGAGAGCCAGCGGGAGGGAGAGAGAGGAGGGAGCAGGAGAGCCAGCGGGAGGGAGAGAGAGGAGGGAGCAGGAGAGCCAGCGGGAGGGAGAGAGAGGAGGGAGCAGGAGAGCCAGCGGGAGAGAGAGAGAGGAGGGAGCAGGAGAGCCAGCGGGAGAGAGAGGAGGGAGCAGGAGAGCCAGCGGGAGGGAGAAAGAGGAGGGAGCAGAATGTCTTGTCTTGCATGCCTCGCAAATTCACCAAAGTATCCTAAAGTTCCCTCCTTACTTTAACTACTGTGCCTCCCTCCCTCTTCCATCCCTCCTCCCTCCCTCTCTCCCTCCCTCCTCCCTCCATCCCTCCTCCTCCATCCCTCCTTACTTTAACTCCTATGCCTCCCTCCCTCCCTCCTCCATCCCTCCTCCCTCCCTCCTCCATCCCTCCTCCCTCCCTCCTCCATCCCTCCCTCCCTCCTCCCTCCTCCATCCCTCCTCCATCCCTCCCTCCTCCATCCCTCCTTACTTTAACTCCTGTGCGATGGCAGCTATCTGCTCTACACGGTCCTGGTGTGCAGCCAAGTCGCTCTCGAAGGCCTCATGTTTCTTCAGCAGAGCCTTGATCTCAGACAGAGAGGCCGTCTCAAAGTCCCGCGCCTGAAGCATCTCCTCCTTACCTGCAGGGGGAGACACACATCACAGACGTCACACATCAATTTAAGGGCCAATGGAAAATGGATAAAGTAGTCCAGAATCTACAGTATGTTGAACAAACCCAGATAAAAGAGGCCATTATACATGTTTAAGGTGCTTCACACCGTGGTCTTAAATTCCATATCAAATCACTTATGGGTGACAATTAAAGGGGCAATCTGCAGTTGGTACTGTACATCCAGTTGTGTACTCATTGATTATTGATGAATGTAACTTATAAATGCCTCATGAGCGTAGTTCAACTGTTGTACTCTTAAACAAAGTAAACGGAAACAAACACTAAATAGCCTAAAAAGGCTATTAAAAAACTGAAATGTTGATATCATGGATGGTCAGTCCTTAAATCCATTGCTCCTTAAGGCCACATAGTGTTTGTTTTCAATGAAAAAGGAAATAGAAGTGATGTTTTAGCAAGATGCCTTCATCTGGTACCTTCAGTCCAGGCTTCGTGGATGGCAGCTTTCTGACGAAACTTCTCGGCCAGGTGGTCGAGTCTCTCCAGCCGACGTATCTCATTGAGGAGCCACTCTTCATAACCCTTCTCCGCCCCCTCAAGACCTCCCCACGCGTTAGAGATGTCCTGCACAGAAAGACAGAGACATGAAGAGAGAGAGAGAGAGAGAGAGAGAGGGGGGGGGGGGGGGGGGGGGGGGAGAGAGTGAGTGACAGACAGAGAGAGGTATGCGTTTAGTGTACCAGGTAGTGTACCAGGTAGTGTACTAGGTAGTGTACTAGGTAGTGTACTAGGTAGTGTACCAGGTAGTGTACCAGGTAGTGTACCAGGTAGTGTACCAGGTAGTGTACCAGGTAGTGTACTAGGTAGTGTACCAGGTAGTGTACCAGGTAGTGTACCAGGTGGGTTACGTACCGACACCATCTTCCCTTCGGAGGGCATGAAGGCAGGTCTGTTGCTGAGCCTCAGCTTGGTCTGCAGGGTGTTGAAGTTGATCTCCAGCTGGCACTTCTCCTGGACCTTAACATCATAGTAAAAACAGACATAAGACCCTTTCATCCAAAGCGACTAACATTCACACTTGCATCCATTTTTCTAATTATTATTAAACGTGTCTCTTTTAAAGGGGAACCATCCAACTCAAAGTACAGAACGAGGAATTAGTGATACGATTAGAACAAGTCGGTGGCGGCCCCAACGGGAATCAAACCTTGGGGGGTTTGTGTTGGCGGCGATAGTCCCTGAAGTCCTCCAGTTTTTGCTGCATAGCCTGCATGGTGTTCTCTGGGGCACGGTTCTCCAGCCAGGGGATGGTGCGACGGATCCACTCCAAGAGCTATGATTTAGGGAGAGGGGACAGAGAGAGAGAGTGACAGAGAGAGAGACAGAGACAGAGAGAAAGAGAGAGAGAGAAAGAGAGAGAGAGTGACAGAGAGAGAGTGACAGAGAGAGAGAGAGAGAGAGAGATAATGTTGCTACTAATAATGACTAACTAACTAACTCATCCTGAACATATTGGTGTATATTAATGATACTTGGTTGTCATCCTTAACATATTATTGTATATTAATGATACTTGTTTGTCATCCTGAACATATTGGTGTATATTAATGATACTTGGTTGTCATCCTGAACATATTGGTGTATATTAATGATACTTGGTTGTCATCCTGAACATATTGGTGTATATTAATGATACTTGGTTGTCATCCTGAACATATTGGTGTATATTAATGATACTTGGTTGTCCTCCTGAACATATTGGTGTATATTAATGATACTTGGTTGTCATCCTAAACATATTGGTGTATATTAATGATACTTGGTTGTCATCCTGAACATATTGGTGTATATTAATGATACTTGGTTGTCATCCTGAACATATTGGTGTATATTAATGATACTTGGTTGTCATCCTGAACATATTGGTGTATATTAATGATACTTGGTTGTCATCCTTAACATATTATTGTATATTAATGATACTTGTTTGTCATCCTGAACATATTGGTGTATATTAATGATACTTGGTTGTCATCCTGAACATATTGGTGTATATTAATGATACTTGGTTGTCATCCTGAACATATTGGTGTATATTAATGATACTTGGTTGTCATCCTGAACATATTGGTGTATATTAATGATACTTGGTTGTCATCCTGAACATATTGGTGTATATTAATGATACTTGGTTGTCCTCCTGAACATATTGGTGTATATTAATGATACTTGGTTGTCATCCTAAACATATTGGTGTATATTAATGATACTTGGTTGTCATCCTGAACATATTGGTGTATATTAATGATACTTGGTTGTCCTCCTGAACATTGTGTCACCTGTGTGGTGTGACCTGGTGAGGTCTGAGTCTCTACGCTGTCAGAGGAATGAGCCTCTGGACTGGGAGAAGAAGGAGGAGGGGGGTGAGGGGAGCAGAGGAGAGACAGAGGAGAGACAGAGGAGAGACAGAGGAGAGACAGAGGAGAGACAGAGGAGGACAGAGGAGGACAGAGGAGGACAAAGTGCTCACATCACTAGCCAGCTTCTCGTAGTCCTCCATCAGCTGCTCATTCTCCTGGTTGACAGCCAACACCTTGCAGATCCTATTGGCCGCTGTCTCTGCCTGGGGGAGGAACAGGAAGGAATACATTCTGTCATTACCATGGGAACTGTTGCAGTAGTCAGTGAGTTAGACATGACACGGCTGCATTGCAGAATCAAGGAGATATCTAACTATCGCTCCCTCTAGACACCTACCTGTCTGTCTAGATATCTAACTATCGCTCCCTCTAGACACCTACCTGTCTGTCTAGATATCTAACTATCGCTCCCTCTAGACACCTACCTGTCAGTCTAGATATCTAACTATCGCTCCCTCTAGACACCTACCTGTCTGTCTAGATATCTAACTATCGCTCCCTCTAGACACCTACCTGTCTGTCTAGATATCTAACTATCGCTCCCTCTAGACACCTACCTGTCTGTCTAGATATCTAACTATCGCTCCCTCTAGACACCTACCTGTCTGTCTAGATATCTAACTATCGCTCCCTCTAGACACCTACCTGTCTGTCTAGATATCTAACTATCGCTACCTCTAGACACCTACCTGTCAGTCTAGATATCTAACTATCGCTCCCTCTAGACACCTACCTGTCTGTCTAGATATCTAACTATCGCTCCCTCTAGACACCTACCTGTCAGTCTAGATATCTAACTATCGCTCCCTCTAGACACCTACCTGTCTGTCTAGATATCTAACTATCGCTACCTCTAGACACCTACCTGTCAGTCTAGATATCTAACTATCGCTCCCTCTAGACACCTACCTGTCTGTCTAGATATCTAACTATCGCTCCCTCTAGACACCTACCTGTCTGTCTAGATATCTAACTATCGCTCCCTCTAGACACCTACCTGTCTGTCTAGATATCTAACTATCGCTCCCTCTAGACACCTACAGAAATTAAGTTATGTGTAATAATGTGAAATGACACAGGGAAAAAGTATTGAACACATGAAGAAAGGGAGGTTCAAAAAGGCATGGAAAGCCAAGACAACAGCTGAAAACTATCAGTAATTAAAAAGCAATCCAGCCCCCTGTCAGTGCAAATTAATATCAGCTGGTTCAGTCCCAACTGATGGCCTACAAAAAGGTCTCATTGCCAAGGTGTCACACAAGACACATCTCATGATGGGTAAAAGCAAAGAGCTGTCTCAAGACCTTCGCAACCTAATTGTTGCAAAACATAATGATGGCATTGGTTATAGGCGCATTTCTAAGCTTCTGAATGTTCTAGTGAGCACTGTTGGGGCCATAATACGGAAGTGGAAAGACAATAATTTCACCATAAATTTGCCTCGACCAGGTGCTCCTCGCAAGATTTCTGACAGAGGAGTGAAAAGAATAATCAGAAGAGTTGTCCAAGAGCCAAGGACCACTTGTGGAGAGCTTCAAAAAGACCTGCAATTAGCAGGTACTGTTTTCTCAAAGAAAACAGTAAGTAATGCACTCCACCGCCATGTGGCAAAATGGCTTAAGGACAACAAAGTCAAGGTATTGGAGTGGCCATCACAAAGCCCTGACCTCAATCCTATAGAACATTTGTGGGCAGAACTGAAAAAGCGTGTGCGAACAAGGAGGCCTACAAACCTGACTCAGTTACACCAGTTCTGTCAGGAGGAATGGGACAAAATTCACCCAACTTATTGTGGGAAGCTTGTGGAAGGCTACCCGAAACATTTGACCCAAGTTAAACAATTTTAAGACAATGCTACCAAATACTAATTGAGTGTATGTAAACTTCTGACCCACTGGGAATGTAATGAAAGAAATAAAAGCTGAAATAAATCATTCTCTCTACTATTATTCTGACATTTCACATTCTGAAAATAAAGTGGTGATCCTAACTGACCTAAAACAGGGAATTTTTACTAGGATTAAATGTCAGGAATTGTGAAAAACTGAGTTTAAATGTATTTGGCTAAGATGTATGTAAACTTCCGACATCAACTGTAGACTGTATACTATATACAGTATATGGGCTGTATATTATGGACTCTATATAGACTGTATATAGACTGTATGCTATATACACACTGAGTCCAGGGTATTAGACTTAACAGGGGACTATAGTCTACACACTATTACCCAGGACTCAGTGTGTAGACTATAGTCCCCTGTTAAGTCTAATACCCAGGACTCAGTGTGTAGACTATAGTCCCCTGTTAAGTCTAATACCCTGGACTCAGTGTGTAGACTATAGTCCCCTGTTAAGTCTAATACCCTGGACTCAGTGTGTAGACTATAGTCCCCTGTTAAGTCTGAGTCCTGGGTATTAGACTTAACAGGGGACTATAGTCTACACTGTGAGTGGTGGTCTAGTGGTGTGTGTCTATTATGGTTCCTAGTGGTAAAGGACTAATCGGATGGTGGGCTTCTAGTGATCTAGAGGGATTAGAACCTTCTGAGTGAAGTAGTAACACTGTGGTACTGTACCTTCTGTTTGTCTGAGAAGGTGAGGTAGTAACACTGTGGTACTGTACCTTCTGTTTGTCTGAGAAGGTGAGGTAGTAACACTGTGGTACTGTACCTTCTGTTTGTCTGAGAAGGTGAGGTAGTAACACTGTGGTACTGTACCTTCTGTTTGTCTGAGAAGGTGAGGTAGTAACACTGTGGTACTGTACCTTCTGTTTGTCTGAGAAGGTGAGGTAGTAACACTGTGGTACTGTACCTTCTGTATGTCTGAGAAGGTGGGTAGTAACACTGTGGTACTGTACCTTCTGTATGTCTGAGAAAGTGAGGTAGTAACACTGTGGTACTGTACCTTCTGTATGTCTGAGAAGGTGAGGTAGTAACACTGTGGTACTGTACCTTCTGTTTGCCTGAGAAGGTGAGGTAGTAACACTGTGGTACTGTACCTTCTGTACGTCTGAGAAGGTGAGGTAGTAACACTGTGGTAGTGTACCTTCTGTACGTCTGAGAAGGTGAAGTAGTAACACTGTGGTAGTGTACCTTCTGTATGTCTGAGAAGGTGAGGTAGTAACACTGTGGTAGTGTACCTTCTGTTTGCCTGAGAAGGTGAGGTAGTAACACTGTGGTAGTGTACCTTCTGTATGTCTGAGAAGGTGAAGTAGTAACACTGTGGTAGTGTACCTTCTGTTTGCCTGACAGGGTGAGGTAGTAACACTGTGGTACTGTACCTTCTGTTTGTCTGAGAAGGTGAGGTAGTAACACTGTGGTACTGTACCTTCTGTATGTCTGAGAAGGTGAGGTAGTAACACTGTGGTACTGTACCTTCTGTTTGTCTGAGAAGGTGAGGTAGTAACACTGTGGTAGTGTACCTTCTGTTTGTCTGAGAAGGTGAGGTAGTAACACGACACAAGTCATGATGGCCTTCTCATCTGGCCTCAACGTGCTAATGACGTCCGCCCAGGGAACAGAGGGAGGAGGAGGAGGAGGAGGAGGAGGAGAGAGGAAAGAAGAGAAAGCAGAGTAAAGATGTGCAGAGACAAAAGGGTCCAGCAGGGGGAGCAGAACAGTCAGACACCAGGGAGACAACAAGCTCCAGTCATCGTCTACAGCCTGACCAGGTTTGTTTGTTTAATTGGATCCCCATCAGCAACCACTACTGTTTCTGTGGTCTCCATCAGCAACCACTACTGTTTCTGTGGTCTCCATCAGCAACCACTACTGTTTCTGTGGTCTCCATTAGCAACCACTACTGTTTCTGTGGTCTCCATTAGCAACCACTACTGTTTCTGTGTCTCCATTAGCAACTACTACTGTTTCTGTGGTCTCCATCAGCAACCACTACTGTTTCTGTGGTCTCCATTAGCAACCACTACTGTTTCTGTGGTCTCCATCAGCAACCACTACGGTTTCTGTGGTCTCCATTAACAACTACTGCTGTTTCTGGGGTCTCCATTAACAACCACTGCTGTTTCTGGGGTCTCCATTAGCAACCACTACGGTTTCTGGGGTCTCCATTAGCAACCACTACGGTTTCTGGGGTTACCACTCTTCATCATACTTATTGGTAATACCCCCAATTCAAGCAGAGGCATAAGGTCTAATGTTTAGGGTGTGCTATGCCTCATGCTATGACAGTATTCTTACTGTCCAGTCATCTGATGTAATATTTTTTTTATTACATTTACATTGTAGTCATTTAGCAGACGTTCTTATCCAGAGCCACTTACAAACTGGTCCATTCAACTTAGGATAGCCAGTGGGACAACTTCATCTCCATCACAGCAAGTACATTTCTTTAAACAAGCAGCTGTGCGGAAAGGCAGTGCTAGCAGGTATACTATAAACTGTCCAGTCATCTGATGTAATTCTGTTTATATATAGTCTTCAGTCATCTGATGTAATTCTGTTTTTATATATTGTCCAGTCATCTGATGTAATTCTGTTTTTATATAGTGTCCAGTCATCTGATGTAATTCTGTTTTTATATAGTGTCCAGTCATCTGATGTAATTCTGTTTTTATATAGTGTCCAGTCATCTGATGTAATTCTGTTTTTATATAGTGTCCAGTCATCTGATGTAATTCTGTTTTTATATATTGTCCAGTCATCTGATGTAATTCTGTTTTTATATAGTGTCCAGTCATCTGATGTAATTCTGTTTTTATATAGTGTCCAGTCATCTGATGTAATTCTGTTTTTATATAGTGTCCAGTCATCTGATGTAATTCTGTTTTTATATAGTGTCCAGTCATCTGATGTAATTCTGTTTTTATATATTGTCCAGTCATCTGATGTAATTCTGTTTTTATATAGTGTCCAGTCATCTGATGTAATTCTGTTTTTATATAGTGTCCAGTCATCTGATGTAATTCTGTTTTTATATAGTGTCCAGTCATCTGATGTAATTCTGTTTTTATATTGTGTCCAGTCATCTGATGTAATTCTGTTTTTATATAGTGTCCAGTCATCTGATGTAATTCTGTTTTTATATAGTGTCCAGTCATCTGATGTAATTCTGTTTTTATATAGTGTCCAGTCATCTGATGTAATTCTGTCACAAATAATATCCAGATTTCACTCTTAAAAGAAACCTGTTAGAGCTAGGAGAACAACCACTGTAGGAACAACCAGAGGATATCACATAGTAAACTACAGAGCCAATCAAAGGTGACCGTCACCAGTACACATTGATGGTAGTTAAGGTAAGGTGAGTTTATCCCCCCTTGCTATGTAAAGTGATTTGAGCGTCTGTCTGGAAAGGTTTGGCCGGTGTAGGCCGTCATTGCAAATAAGAATTTGTTCTTAACTGACTTGCCTAGATAAATAAAATAAATAAATAAAATACTAGAAAGAGTGTAGTTGTAATGGTCTGACTGGTCTGACTGACTGGAGACTGGCTGGCTGGTACCTGATATCATAGCAACAGAGAAAGAGCAGTATTTTCTAACATGCATATGGAGGTGTGAAACTGTGAACCATGCAGACAGAGGAGAAGGGTGGGTGGTGAACTGAAGAGAGAAAGGTTAAGGTTAGATGAGACAGACAGAGGAGCAGGAACCGAACCAGGGGAGTGGTGGAGTGAGTTGAGGAGGAGGGGGAGCGTTTCATCCTGGGATACCTTTTGAGCGCCAGAGAAGGCGTGGTAGAAGCTAGATACGTAGGTCATGATGGCCTTCTCATCCGGGCGGGCCGTGCCCACGATGTCTGTGGAAAGAGAGGATGGATGGGGGGGATGGAGGGAGAAGGATGGGGAGGGGGTTGGGGAGGAGAGGAGAGGAGAGGAGAGGAGAGGAGATCGGGAGGGAGGTTATGGTAATGACCATTTTAAACACGATAGATAAATTACTGGGGGTTTCTCTACAAACACACCCTATTTTCTATATACAGTCAACTACTTCCTGACAGGTTAAACAGAACAGACAGATGAGTGCCATAGAGTTGAATAGAGGGCACAGTTTTGCATCGTTGCGATAATCCCAGCAAACATGAAACATGTAACGTAAAGTTTCACATGCACTTATTTAAGGATTTTTAGGATTTTGATGTTTCTGCTGATAATGTACACCATTTTGGTGGGCTATTTGTTTGTCAACTTGTCTATTAATAGATACATGCAGCTTCTCTTCTGTCATTATGTGTGTTCCTAGAAGCCTCAATAAACCCTGGCTCACCAGAATAATGTCATACATCGATAGAATGAATGCTTCAATCTAAAATGACATCGGTAAAGTTCTCTGTCATCTCTGCTTTAACCCATCTGAACAGTAGGCTACAGTTCTCTTGATGTGCCATAGGCCCGTTTCAAGTCTCCGTCTTGTGACTGTTGAATTTGTACAGCACCTCACAATCACCACACATAACACAGCAGGCGCTGCTATCATCCTCTTTCACCACTTCAACAAGTCTGTTCTGACCCTCCCTTCTCTTTATTTTCAACTCTCCATTTCACAGTTTTTCTCTGATTGAATTCAACTCTGACATTGTCCTTTTTGCCTCCGTGGATCGACATGAACTTTTTCAGCCCGTTCCCAAAGCTTTTGGCGATTGGCTTGTAGGTCTATTTGGTGTGTGTATAGTTAGGCCCTAAAGCTTAATTAGGGTTACGCACTAATGCCAGATAGCCTAAAATAATGAAAGAAAAACCTCAATGTAGCCTATAGATATAAATTGCACAAGAATTAAACATTTATGGATATTCTTAGGTATTATTTTATCTTTACTCAACCCCTCCACCACCCACCCACTCTTCATCCACACAATATTGAATTACCCTAAACCCGCCCGTCCGTCCCGCAGATATACAGTGGGGATTGCAGGTTATGAATCAAACCGCACATCACTACCGTGCTGGGCTGATACGGGATTGTTGTGGGTTAACCTGTGCTGGGCTAACCTGTGCTGGGCTAACCTGTGCTGGGCTAACCTGTGCTGGGCTAACCTATGCTGGGATAACCTGTGTTAGGCTGGTGTGGGCTAGCCCCTGACCAAATAGCCAAATGAGGACAATGGTGTCATGTTTGCTGGGATGGCTTCTATGACAGCATGTAATGATATGGAACAAAAACTCAATCCCAGGCTGAAATTCCAGGCATTTTTTTCAAACAGCTCTTACACAAAAAGGGCATTATCATACTTTTCACAATTTCAGTTATTTTGACGTCATAGTGTGGAAATATAATTAAAACAACATGAAAATGAGTGACTTTCTTCTTCTTCTTCCCTTAACAGGCTTTGTGACAAGTGTGCCCTCTATCCAACTCTATGGTAAAAGCTGGACAGTTCAACCCCACAATGACAGGCTGAGAATATCATAATATCCAGAAAGGGAAAGGTCACTTTGAGTCACTCCAGATTACGTGCTAATCTAGGTATAATTCAATAAATTTACTCACATAAGGTCGCACACACACACACACACACACACACACACACACACACACAGGTATGGAGCTAAGCAGTTAAAATGGGAAACAGGACCAACATTTAACTCAGAAATGAGCCATCAGAGCAAAGCCTTCTGTCATCTCAGTGACGTGTATTCTTTCAACGTACTGAAAACTAGGTAGGACCACACAATGTATGTGGGGTCAAAATATCTTGTTAAAAACACATTCCACTAAAAAACATGAAACGTTTTTTACAATGAAATAGTCGAGCTCCAGAACGACTACATTGAAGACGTTGCATTGCATCAACCGATGGTTACGTGACATAACAGATGATGTGTGAAACACCTATCGAGGCATTGTGAGATCTGGCATGTGTCTGCAATGTAGTCGGCCTGTAACGCGGCCATGTCAGTCTCGACTCAACTTCCACTTCCTCCTTGCCCCTTAACCCTCCTGGTCTTACCCTCAGCGTCCAACATCTTGGGGATGTCAAGGTACTTCTCTGCCACGTCAAAGGCTGTGTTCAGGTTGGTCATGGGGTCATCCTACAGGTGGGAGAAACAACAGAGGAGGTCAGACCACGTGGTTAGGTGTGGTTGTAGTACTATTCCAATGAATGCTAATGCTTCTGTGTCATTTCGCAAAAATAGTATGCAGCAACATGTAGATATGTGTGCAACAACAGTTCAACATTCACCTTCTGCTACCATTTCTGTCAAGCCGTCTACGCATACAGTTTGGCACAGGTTCAATAAATCCAAAAATGCACCACCCAGAACGCACTGCAACTGCCTCTGCAACGCAATGCTGCAAGGCAAACGCAGCGTTCCATTGGAAATGAATGTACTTCTGGTTTACCAAAACGCAATGACACAGTCGGTGTGTTCGAAGCATCAGTCATTTGAATGCAGTAGTGTAAGGTTATCCATTATGGAAACAGATTTATGCCAAATGATATTGAAAAACAATTGTATTTGTTTTAGCATTAATCTCCTTCCCTAAACCACATGTCTTAATCAGGGTTCCCAACCCTCTCCTCTGGAACCACCTGACCTTTCACATTATACAGAACTACAGTATATAGATCAGCACTTCCCAACCATCTCCTCTGGAACCACTTGACCTTTCACATTATACAGAACTACAGTATATAGATCAGCACTTCCCAACCATCTCCTCTGGAACCACTTGACCTTTCACATTATACAGAACTACAGTATATAGATCAGCACTTCCCAACCATCTCCTCTGGAACCACTTGACCTTTCACATTATACAGAACTACAGTATATAGATCAGCACTTCCCAACCATCTCCTCTGGAACCTATATGTGAAAGGTCAGGTGGTTCCAGAGGAGAGGGTTGGGAAGTGCTGATCAGTGGAGGCTGGTGGGAGGAGCTATAGAAGGACAGGCTGGGATGGAATAAATGTAACAGTCTCCGTCCCCCTGTAAATCCTCCCATCAGCCTCCTCTGGTGCTAATCTATATGGTTCTCTGTATGTCAGGCAGTACATGGACCTGTGAAGCTGTAACAGGACACTAATCTCTCACCTTGCGTAGCTTGCCATAGTCAATGAGCTCTGGACGGTGTCTGTGAATGAGAGCACAGAATCCCAACCCATCTTTCCAGCTGTGTAAGAGAGAGAGAGAGAGACACAGAGAGAGAGAGAGAGAGACACAGAGAGAGAGAGAGAGAGAGACGTAAGACAGAATCATGACAAACATGTCCTTAGCTATAGACCAGCACTGAGGAATCCCTACCCTATATTCTATTTAAATCATTTTGACCTGTCTCTCCCTGTCTGGCCCTGTCTCTCGCTGTCTCTCCCTGTCTCTCCCTGTCTCTCCCTGTCTGGCCCTGTCTGGCCCTGTCTGGCCCTGTCTCTCCCTGTCTCTCCCTGTCTGGCCCTGTCTCTCCCTGTCTGGCCCTGTCTCTCCCTGTCTGGCCCTGTCTCTCCCTGTCGAGACTCATAGCAAAGGGTCTGAATACTTTCCGAATGCACTGCAAAGTAGTGCAGTATATAGAGAATAGGATGCCATTTGGGACGCAGATCTTGTCCTCTGGCTTGACTCTGCTCTGAGGCCATCCTTAGATCTTAACTCTGCTCTGAGGCCATCCTTAGATCTTAACTCTGCTCTGAGGCCCACCTTAGATCTTAACTCTGCTCTGAGGCCATCCTTAGATCTTAACTCTGCTCTGAGGCCCACCTTAGATCTTAACTCTGCTCTGAGGCCCACCTTAGATCTTAACTCTGCTCTGAGGCCATCCTTAGATCTTAACTCTGCTCTGAGGCCCACCTTAGATCTTAACTCTGCTCTGAGGCCATCATTAGATCTTAACTCTGCTCTGAGGCCATCATTAGATCTTAACTCTGCTCTGAGGCCATCATTAGATCTTAACTCTGCTCTGAGGCCCACCTTAGATCTTAACTCTGCTCTGAGGCCATCATTAGATCTTGACTCTGCTCTGAGGCCATCATTAGATCTTGACTCTGCTCTGAGGCCATCCTTAGATCTTGACTCTGCTCTGAGGCCATCATTAGATCTTGACTCTGCTCTGAGGCCATCCTTAGATCTTGACTCTGCTCTGAGGCCATCCTTAGATCTTAACTCTGCTCTGAGGCCATCCTTAGATCTTAACTCTGCTCTGAGGCCCACCTTAGATCTTAACTCTGCTCTGAGGCCATCATTAGATCTTAACTCTGCTCTGAGGCCATCATTAGATCTTAACTCTGCTCTGAGGCCATCATTAGATCTTAACTCTGCTCTGAGGCCCACCTTAGATCTTAACTCTGCTCTGAGGCCATCATTAGATCTTGACTCTGCTCTGAGGCCATCATTAGATCTTGACTCTGCTCTGAGGCCATCCTTAGATCTTGACTCTGCTCTGAGGCCATCATTAGATCTTGACTCTGCTCTGAGGCCATCCTTAGATCTTGACTCTGCTCTGAGGCCATCCTTAGATCTTAACTCTGCTCTGAGGCCATCCTTAGATCTTAACTCTGCTCTGAGGCCCACCTTAGATCTTAACTCTGCTCTGAGGCCATCATTAGATCTTAACTCTGCTCTGAGGCCATCATTAGATCTTAACTCTGCTCTGAGGCCATCATTAGATCTTAACTCTGCTCTGAGGCCCACCTTAGATCTTAACTCTGCTCTGAGGCCATCATTAGATCTTGACTCTGCTCTGAGGCCATCATTAGATCTTGACTCTGCTCTGAGGCCATCCTTAGATCTTGACTCTGCTCTGAGGCCATCATTAGATCTTGACTCTGCTCTGAGGCCCTCCTTAGATCTTGACTCTGCTCTGAGGCCCTCCTTAGATTTTTAACTGCCATTGTTTAACTCTTGGTCTATTCAAATCGCATTGCCTGTAAAAAACCTCCCAGAGGCCTCTGTTGACTCTCAAATGGCATCCTATTCCCTATATAGTGCACTACATTTCTGGTATAATGCATCTAGGGAATAGTGTATCATGTCAAAGGTAGTACACTATATAGGGAATATGATTGTGACCAGTATTGCACTACATACATAAGGAACATTGTGCCATTTGGGACACACCCTTGGTATACTGGCTGTAAACCCTCTCAGACCAGAAGTCTTCACCTAATGTGAAAGTTCTGAATGTTGCCAAATGGCGCCTATTCGCTTTGTCATGCACTACTTTTGACCAGGTCCACAGGGTGCACTATAGGCAATAGGATGCCATAGGGGCTGCAGGTAGACTAGCGGTTAAGAGCATTGGGCCAGTAACCCAAAGGTCGCTGGTTCAGATCCCCAAACAGACTAAGTGAAACATCTGCCGATGTGCCCTTGAGCAAGGCACTTAACCCAAATTACTCCTGTAAGTCACTCTGCATAAGAGTGTATGCTAAGATGTAAATGTAAAATGGGACACAGATCCCTTCTACTACCTAATGTGAAAGTTCTGGATGTTGACGTTCTTGTAGGGAGCAGTCTTCCTCTGGCACCACAGAAGAAGACCCTCTTTAGCTGATGTTTCTGTGGGTGGATACACAATCAACAACAAGTTAGTTAGTTAAAATGTGCTGTGACATGGTCCCAAATGTCACCATATTCCCATGGGGCTCTGGTCCCAAATGGCACCTTATTCCGATGGGGCTCTGGTCCCAAATGTCACCATATTCCCATGGGGCTCTGGTCCCAAATGTCACCATATTCCCATGGGGCTCTGGTCCCAAATGGCACCATATTCCCATGGGGCTCTGGTCCCAAATGGCACCATATTCCCATGGGGCTCTGGTCCCAAATGGCACCATATTCCCATGGGGCTCTGGTCAAAAGTATTGCACTATAGAGGAAATTGGGTGCCATTTGAGACACAACGTTAATCTGGACTGTTTCAATTTAACCAGTCTGAACTAACCTTAACCTGGACTGTTTCAATTTAACCAGTCTGAACTAACCTTAACCTGGACTGTTTCAATTTAACCAGTCTGAACTAACCTTAACCTGGACTGTTTCAATTTAACCAGTCTGAACTAACCTTAACCTGGACTGTTTCTATTTAACCAGTCTGAACTAACCTTAACCTGGACTGTTTCAATTTAACCAGTCTGAACTAACCTTAACCTGGACTGTTTCTATTTAACCAGTCTGAACTAACCTTAACCTGGACTGTTTCTATTTAACCAGTCTGAACTAACCTTAACCTGGACTGTTTCTATTTAACCAGTCTGAACTAACCTTAACCTGGACTGTTTCTATTTAACCAGTCTGAACTAACCTTAACCTGGACTGTTTCTATTTAACCAGTCTGAACTAACCTTAACCTGGACTGTTTCTATTTAACCAGTCTGAATGAATCCCATTGTGGCTGTAGGGATTTCAAATGAGAGTGGGAGTCATGTGTCGTCTCTTAAACATGTCTCCATGTAAAGGAAGCTTTGTTTAATTAAATCAAAACACCAGTAGGAAGAACGTCTGTAATGGTTCCCATCTAGAGTCCCTCCACATCCTGGTACCTTCCACAGAGATGTCCTGGATGGCGAAGCGAAGGATTATGGTCCAGATCATTCCGAGGGTCATTTTAGCATTGCCGTCGACGATCTCTGCAGGAGAGGAGAGACCATGTTGGTGTGAGTTTATATTTACAGTTGACAGTTCCACTATAGGCTTATGTTGTTGTTGATGATGTGACCCTCTCCTCTCCTCTCCTCCTCCTCCTCCTCCTCCTCCCCAAACTAATCTCATAACACACAGCTAGGGCACACAGTGAATGTTAGTCACTGAACTGGAACCTGGTTAAACTCACTTCACTTTCAACATTAAAATCTCACAACAAACAAAACACAACAAAAGAAATATGGCATCACCAGGTTAGTTTGGGGCTTAACGTTTACTGCTTCAAAAGAACACAATATTTCAAGACAATATAACCAAACACTACAATATGGACTGAACATGACACAAATCACACCATATTCCCTATTTAGTATACTACTCTGGCTTCGTCCCAAATCACACCATATTCCCTTTATAGTCTACTACTTTTGACTATATGTGCTCCCCAGAGCCCATAGAAACATTCTATATGTGCTCCCCAGAGCCCATAGAAACATTCTATATGTGCTCCCCAGAGCCCATAGAAACATTCTATATGTGCTCCCCAGAGCCCATAGAAACATTCTATATGTGCTCCCCAGGGCCCATAGACACATTCTATATGTGCTCCCCAGAGCCCATAGACACATTCTATATGTGCTCCCCAGGGCCCATAGACACATTCTATATGTGCTCCCCAGAGCCCATAGAAACATTCTATATGTGCTCCCCAGGGCCCATAGACACATTCTATATGTGCTCCCCAGGGCCCATAGACACATTCTATATGTGCTCCCCAGGGCCCATAGACACATTCTATATGTGCTCCCCAGGGCCCATAGACACATTCTATATGTGCTCCCCAGGGCCCATAGAAACATTCTATATGTGCTCCCCAGAGCCCATAGACACATTCTATATGTGCTCCCCAGAGCCCATAGACACATTCTATATGTGCTCCCCAGGGCCCATAGAAACATTCTATATGTGCTCCCCAGAGCCCATTGAAACATTCTATATGTGCTCCCCAGGGCCCATAGACACATTCTATATGTGCTCCCCAGAGCCCATAGAAACATTCTATATGTGCTCCCCAGAGCCCATAGACACATTCTATATGTGCTCCCCAGGGCCCATAGACACATTCTATATGTGCTCCCCAGGGCCCATAGACACATTCTATATGTGCTCCCCAGGGCCCATAGACACATTCTATATGTGCTCCCCAGGGCCCATAGACACATTCTATATGTGCTCCCCAGGGCACATAGACACATTCTATATGTGCTCCCCAGGGCCCATAGACACATTCTATATGTGCTCCCCAGGGCCCATAGACACATTCTATATGTGCTCCCCAGGGCCCATAGACACATTCTATATGTGCTCCCAAGGGCCGAGATAGAGAGAGAGAGGGGGAGAGATAGAGAGAGAGGGGGAAAGAGAGTGGGGGGTGGGGAGTGAGGCAGTGAGAGAGAGCGGGGGAGAGAGAGTGAGGGCAGAGAGAGAGAGAGAGAGAGAGAGAGAGAGGGAGGGAGGTGAAAGAAGGAGGGTGAGAAAGTGAAAGAGGGGGAGAGAGCGAGAGAGTGAGAGATAGAGAAAAATGTCCTCCTGTGTGCTACCTACAGTTGAAGTCAGAAGTTTACATACACTTAGGTTGAAGTCATTAAAACTCATTTTTCAACCACTTCACAGATTTCATGTTAACAAACTATAGTTTTGGCAAGTCGGTTAGGACATCTACTTTGTGCATGACACAAGTAATTCTTCCAACAATTGTTTAGAGACAGATTATTTCACTTATAATTCACTATATCACAATTCAAGTGGGTCAGAAGTTTACATACACTAAGTTGACTGTGCCTTTAAACAGCTTGGAAAATTCCAGAAAATGATGTCATGGCTTTAGAAGCTTCTGATAGGTTAATTGACATAATTTGAGTCAATTGGAGGTGTACCTGTGGATGTATTTGAAGGCCTACCTTCAAACTCAGTGCCTTTTTGCTCGACATCATAGGAAAATCAAAAGAAATCAGCCAAGACCTCAGAAAACTAATTGTAGACCTCCACGTCTGGTTCATCCTTGGGAGCAATTTCCAAACGCCTGAAGGTACTACGTTCATCTGTACAAACTACAGTACGCAAGTATAAACATCATGGGACCACGCAGCTGTCATACCGCTCAGGAAGGAGACGTGCTCTGTCTCCTAGAGATGAACGTACTTTGGTGCGAAAAGTGCAAATCAATCCCAGAACAACAGCAAAGAACCCTGTGAAGATGCTGGAGGAAACAGGTACAAAAGTATCTATATCCACAGTAAAACAAGTCCTATATCGACATAACCTGAAAGGCAGCAAGGAAGAAGCCACTGCTACAAAACCGCCATAAAAAAGCCAGACTACGGTTTGCAACTGCACATGGGGACAAAGATCGTACTTTTTTTAGAAATGTCCTCTGGTCTGCTGAAACAAAAATAGAACTGTTTGGCCATAATGACCATCGTTATGTTTGGAGGAAAAAGGGGGAGGCTTGCAAGCCCAAGAACACCATCCCAACCGTGAAGCACGGGGGTGGCAGCATCATGTTGTGGGGGTGCTTTGCTGCAGGAGGGACTGGTGCACTTCACAAAAGAGATGGCATTATGAGGAAGGAAAATTATGTGGATATATTGAAGCAACATCTCAAGACATCAGTCAGGAAGTTAAAGCTTGGTCACAAATGGGTCTTCCAAATGGACAATGACCCCAAGCATACTTCCAAAGTTGTGGCAAAATGGCTTAAGGACAACAAAGTCAAGGTATTGGAGTGGCCATCACAAAGCCCTGACCTCAATCCTATAGAACATTTGTGGGCAGAACTGAAAAAGTTTGTGCGAGCAAGGAGGCCTACAAACCTGACTCAGTTACACCAGTTCTGTCAGGAGGAATGGGCCAAAATTCAACCAACTTATTGTGGGAAGCTTATGGAAGGGTGCCCAAAACGTTTGACCCAAGTTAAACAATTTAAAAGGCAATGCTACCAAATACTAATTGAGTGTATGTAAACTTCTGACCCACTGGGAATGTGATGAAAGAAATAAGAGCTGAAATAAATCATTCTTTGACATTTCACATTCTTAAAATAAAGTGGTGATCCTAACTGACCTAAGACAGGGAATTTTTACTAGGATTAAATGTCAGGAATTGTGAAAAACTGAGTTTAAATATATTTGGCTAAGGTGTATGTAACTTCCGACTTCAACTGTAGGTAGGGGTAAAGTGATTATGCATAGATAATAAACAGCGAGTAGCAGCAGCTTAGTCCGGGTAGCTATTCGATAAAGTGTTTAGCAGTCTAATGGCTTAGGGTAATAGACGTTGTCGTGCCCTCTTCACGACTGTCTTGGTGTGTTTGGGGGCGTGCTCTGCACACCCTTTTCCTGTAGTCCAAAATTATCTCACTTGTCTTGATCACGTTGAGGGAGAGGTTGTTATTCTGGCACCACACTGCCAGGTCTCTGACCTCCTCCCTGTAGGCTGTTTCATCGTTGTCAGTGATCAGGCCTACCACTGTTGTGTTGTCGGCAAACTAGTGGTTAAGCACGCATCATCTGTGGATCTGTTGGGGCAGTATGCGAATTGTAGTGGGTGTAGCTTTTCTGTGATGATGGTTACAAAGCACTTCATGGCTACAGACGTGAGTACTAAGGGGCGATAGTCATTTAGGCTGGTTACCTTGGTGTTCTTGGGCACAGGGGGATATGGTGATCTGTTTGAAACATGTAGGTATTACAGACTTAGTCAGGGAGAGGTTGAAAATGTCAGTGAAGACACTTGCCAGTTGGTCAGCTTATGCTCTGAGTACGCGTCCTGGTAATCCGTCTGGCCCCGCGACCTTGTGAATGTTGACCTGTTGGCTGGTTAGCTTGCGTCTGGGTTTCCCTTTGTAATCCGTAATAGTTTACAAGCCCTTCCACATCCGGCGAGCGTCAGAGCAGGTGTAGTAGGATTCAATCTTAGTCCTGTATTGATGCTTTGGCTGTTTGATGGTTTGTGGAAGGGCATAGTGGGATTTCTTATAAGCGTCAGGATTAGTGTCCCGCTCCTTGAAAGCGGCAGCTCTAGCCTTTAGCTCATTCGGAATGTTGTCTGCAATCCTTGGCTTCTGGTTGTTATATTGTACGTACGGTCACTGATGTATACTCCTCAATGCCATCGGATGAATCACGGAACATATTCCAGTCTGTGCTAGCAAAACAGTACTGTAGCTTAGCATCCGCATCATCAGACCACTTCCATATTGAGCGAGTCACTGGTACTTCCTGCTTGAGGAATCAGGAGGATAGAGATTTACCAAATGGAGGGCGAGGGAGATCTTTGTACGTGTCTCTATGTGTGGAGTAAAGGTGGTCTAGATTTTTTTAGGTAAAACGGATTTAAGTTTTCCTGCTTTAATTCCCGGCCAATAGGAGATCCGCTTCTAAGTGAGCATACTCTTATACAGCTCATTGAGTGCGGTCTTAGTGCCAGCATCGGTTTGTGGTGGTAAATAGACAGCTACGAAAAATATTGGTAGATAGTGTGGTAAACATCTTATCATGGGGTACTCTACCTCAGGCGAGCAAAACCTTGAGACTTCCTTAATATTAGAGATGTCAGCTGTTGTTGACAACAAATAGACACAGAGACACAGACCACCACCACTCTTCTTACAGGAGGTTGCTGTTCTGTCTTGCCGATGCACAGAAAACCAACTGTCCTCATTCATATATGACAGTATTTTATGTCCCGTTGGTAGGAGAGTTTCCCGATCGGGGCTCATCCAGTATTTTATGTCCCATTGGTAGGAGAGTTTCCCGATCGGGGCTCATCCAGTATTTTATGTCCCGTTGGTAGGAGAGTTTCCCGATCGGGGCTCATCCAGTATTTTATGTCCCATTGGTAGGAGAGTTTCCCGATCGGGGCTCATCCAGTATTTTATGTCCCGTTGGTAGGAGAGTTTCCCGATCGGGGCTCATCCAGTATTTTCTCCAGTGATTGCACGTTCACCAGTAGGACAAATGGTAAAGGCACATTCTCACCAAGCACCCGGATTTGCTCTTTTCGGTCATAAGAGACGGTGGCAGAAATATTATGTACAAAATAAGTTACAAACAACGTGAAAAAACACACAGAATAGCACAAGGAGCCCTGGTTAGGAGCCCTTAAAACAACAGCCATCCCCTCTGGCGCCATCTTATCCATCTTAGCCATCTTATCCTTCCGTCTTAACTCCTCCTCCACATTTACTAGATTGTTTGAAAACCTCCCCCTGCATTTTTTTTTCTTGTGAAGACCAGTATGTAGGGGACCTAGTTTCAGGTGTTTTATTGTTACATTAGGTTACTGTGTATATAGACAGTCCAGTATCATGTGACTATCTAAATTAATGCAGAGGTGTGTCAGTCACTTTTATTTTTACAGTCTTTAAGGTCTTCAACTCACCCTCAGCTCCGATGGACACCAGCTTGACTCCTTTACTGGTGATGTAGTGGAGAGCTTTGTTGACATTGGATATCTTGTGGACTCTCATCTTCCCTCTCTCTGGTTTGGCCAAGCGTTCACCTGGACAGGAAACAGAAGGGGTCAGGGGTTAAGGGTCAGACTTATGAAGTTAAACATCACCTCTATCATTTACCTTATATAACATATCAACAGGTGCAGTATCTTCATTTGATCATCCTGTTATTGCAAGATGATCACAGCAGGAAATTAAAACTTATAGTGTATTTAAGATTTAAAGGCCCACTGCAGTTAAAGACATGATACTTCCACACTAAGAGGTCAAAATAACACTGAAATTGTGAAAATGATGATAATGTCCTTTTTGTGTAATGTCAGGTGGGTTGGTGTTTTTGGCCCGGCATAACGCCACCCGGCGGTCTGATTGTAATAGACCAATGACAGTTCATGTTTGATTTAAATATCTCCTCCTACTGCTGCCGGTCCTGCCAGGTCAAATTGGTACCCGTGTTGACAACTTAGCAACTTTGTCGCTATATTTAGCGAGTTCTCAGACCACTCCAGCGACTTTTATTGGTAAAATATTCTAGCGACAAATTCAGCTACTTTTCAGGATGCCTTTGGGGAGTTTCTATGGAAGGGTTTCTATGGAAGTTCAGAAATCTAATCTGACAAAATTGAAAAGGAAGAGCCTGCGTTGGGAGCAGAGCACAGTTGGGAGCAGAGCACTGGAGCAGGTTTTCATCAAGGATCTCTCTGTACTTTGCTCAGTTCATCTTTCCCTCGATCGTGACTAGTCTCCCAGTCCCTCCCGCTGAAAAACATCCCCACAGCATGATTGTGCCACCACCATGCTTCACTGTAGGGATGGTGTCAGGTTTTCTCCAGACGTGACGCTTGGCATTCAGGCACAAGAGTTCAATCTTGGTTTCATCAGACCAGAGAATCTTGTTTCTCATGGTCTGAGAATCTTTAGGTGCCTTTTGGCAAACTCCAAGCGGGCTGTCATGTGCCTTTTACTGAAGAGTGGCTTCCGTCTGGCCACTCTACCATAAAGGCCTGAATAGTGAAGTGCTGCAGAGATTGTTGTCCTTCTGGAAGGTTCTCTCATCTGCTCTGTCAGAGTGACCATCGGGTTCTTGGTCACCTCCCTGACCAAGGCCCTTCTCCCCCGATTGTGCAGTTTGGCCGGATGGCCAGCTCTAGTAAACAGTCTTGGGGTTTCCAAACTTCTTCCATTTAAGAATGATGGAGGCCACTGTGTTCTCTGGGACCTTCAATGCTGCAGACATGTTTCAGTACCCCCAGATCTATGTCTCGACACAATCCTGTCTCAGAGCTCTACGGACAATTCCTTCGACCTCATGGCTTGGTTTTTGCTCTGACATGCACTGTCAACTGTGGGACCTTATATAGATAGGTGTGTGCCTTTCCAAATCATGTCCAATCAATTGAATTTACCACAGGTGGACTCCAATCAAGTTGTAGAAACATCTCAAGGATGATCAATGGAAACAGGATGCACCTGAGCTCAATTTTGAGTCTCATAGCAAAGGGTCTGATTATTTATGTAAATAAGGTATTTATATTGTTTATTTTGTATAAATTAGCAAACAATTCTAAAAACCTGTTTTCACTTTGTCCTTATAGGGTAATTTAATACATTTTAGAATAAGGCTATAATGTAACAAAATGTAGAAAAAGTCAAGGGGTCTGAAAACTTTCTGAATGCACTGTATATAGACCAAATATTGTTCTGCTATGGGGACAAAAGTTATATATACAGTATTACTTTTTCAGAGAGTGTAGTGGTTGAACAATGCCTCTATAACCGATTAGTAGGAATTGTCAATGGGTAGGGGCTATGAGTCTCTCTTGGATTGACTGTATGACTATTTATGTAGTGTGTGTAGGGGCAGTGGTAACAAACCATTCTCCTGGAGATCTATTCTCCGGTAGATTTTCACTCCAACCATCACATATCACAACAGATTCTGACAAGCAAGTTGTAGTTGAGAAGCTAGGTATTGCTGAGAAGCTAGATGTTGTTAAGAAGCCAGGTGTAGTTGAGAAGCTAGGTGTAGTTGGTGTAGTTGAGAAGCTAGGTGTAGTTGAGAAGCTAGGTGTAGTTGAGAAGCTAGGTGTAGTTGAGAAGCTAGTTGTAGTTGAGAAGCTAGTTGTAGTTGAGAAGCTAGGTGTAGTTGAGAAGCTAGGTATTGTTGAGAAGCTAGGTGTAGTTGAGAAGCTAGGTATTTCTGAGAAGCTAGGTGTAGTTGAGAAGCTAGGTATTGTTGAGAAGCTAGGTGTAGTTGAGAAGCTAGGTATTGTTGAGAAGCTAGGTATTGCTGAGAAGCTAGGTGTAGTTGAGAAGCTAGGTGTAGTTGAGAAGCTAGGTATTGTTGAGAAGCTAGTTGTAGTTGAGAAGCTAGGTGTAGTTGAGAAGCTAGGTATTGTTGAGAAGCTAGTTGTAGTTGAGAAGCTAGGTATTGTTGAGAAGCTAGGTGTAGTTGAGAAGCTAGGTATTTCTGAGAAGCTAGTTGTAGTTGAGAAGCTAGGTATTGTTGAGAAGCTAGGTGTAGTTGAGAAGCTAGGTGTAATTGAGAAGCTAGGTATTGCTGAGAAGCTAGGTGTAGTTGAGAAGCTAGGTGTAGTTGAGAAGCTAGGTATTGCTGAGAAGCTAGGTGTAGTTGAGAAGCTAGGTGTTGTTGAGAAAGATAGGTGTAGTTGCGTGTGTTCCTTTTGAAGTGTGAAATACTAATTATTCCACCGTTCCTGTCACAGGATGAGATTCTAGTTGTGTATAGACATGTCAATGTTGGAGAAAGCTGCAGATGGTTCTAGTTGAGTATAGTAATGTCAGTGTTGGAGAAAGCTGCAGATGGTTCTAGTTGAGTATAGTAATGTCAGTGTTGGAGAAAGCTGCAGATGATTCTAGTTGAGTATAGTAATGTCAGTGTTGGAGAAAGCTGCAGATGGTTCTAGTTGAGTATAGTAATGTCAGTGTTGGAGAAAGCTGCAGATGGTTCTAGTTGAGTATAGTAATGTCAGTGTTGGAGAAAGCTGCAGATGGTTCTAGTTGAGTATAGTAATGTCAGTGTTGGAGAAAGCTGCAGATGGTTCTAGTTGAGTATAGTAATGTCAGTGTTGGAGAAAGCTGCAGATGATTCTAGTTGAGTATAGTAATGGCAGTGTTGGAGAAAGCTGCAGATGGTTCTAGTTGAGTATAGTAATGCCAGTGTTGGAGAAAGCTGCAGATAACAATGTAAATAAAACCACTGGTTGTTTGTACTGCTCTGGTGCTGCTCTAGACCTCCTATCTGATGTTGTTTAACAGGAAGCACATGTAAAACAATAACTGGAAAAGATTCTTACATGCAATGATTTAGACTTTCATTATAGACTTGTTTATGATCTGTTTATTATGTTATGTAATAACTGACAAGAGAATTTATTAAGAATGACAAGAACCTTTCATTGCAGTCTGGTTTATTTTTTTTACTTTCAATAGCAGAAAACATTCAAAAATGTGTAATTCAAGAGTGTTTACTCATTACAAAATGTTTAATAAGTTATAATCTCCAGTATCATCAAAGTCTATTTCGTAAAATTATTAAATAAACATTGTAATGATACTGAAGATTATACCATAATGTCTTCCCTGTAGATTGCCTGGCATTCTGCAATGAATAACAGCAGACAGGATAAAGGGCAGGATGGACCACCATGCAAACAGGCTGACCTTTTGATGACCTCGCTTCTGCTGACCTATTGAAGCTGCTGCGTTACTACAGATCCTGGTTCGATCCTAGGCTGTGTTGCAGCCGGCCGCGACTGGGAGACCCATGAGGTGTTAGGGGAGGGTTAGGCCGGGATGTCATTGTCCAATCGCTCTCTAGTGAATCCTGTGGCGGGCCGGGCGCATGCACGCTGACACGGTCACCAAGTGTACAGCGTTTCCTCCGACACGTTGGTGCGGCTGGCATCCGGGTTAAGCGTGCATTGTCAAGAAGCAGTGCGGCTTTGCAGGGTCGTGTTTCGGAAGACGCACGGCTCTCGACCTTCGCCTCTCGAGTCCATAGAGGAGTTGCAGCCATGGGACAAGACTAACTACCAATTGCATATGATGAAATTGAGGAGAAAAAGGGGTAAAAAAAAAGATAATAATTAAGAAAACAGTAAAACAATGATATAGCAAATGGAAATGACGTACATGTATGCCTTCTGTTTGATGACAAAACAAATTAGCCTACACACCTGTGGAAGTTTGTTTGTTTTCAGGGTCCAGCTCCAACTGACAGGTTGAATACCATGTGACTTTGTTTTTGTTTTTATGAAGGGGTAAGGGGGTGGGCTCTAGATGATTATCTGCCAATCAGGGCTGTATGTAAATATATTAAATTCTATCCCCACGCCCACACAATTGGGCTGAGCATTTCACTGGCCCAAAGGAAGCTTAGGGAAATAAATAAACAATATAATTTTGAGTTATATGAAAAAAAATTATAAACACAGTGATTTATTAGACATGAAGTGATGATTTAAACATTTTAAAAACACTGAATGGGGGCTTTAAAGAATTCAAATTAAGATACGGCATCTGTATTTGTTTTTTGTTATACAAATGATGTTACATGGAAGGAACTGAGCATACTATCTAAACCTTTTCCCTGTTGCTATGTTCCTGTTGCCATGTTCCTGTTGCTATGTTCCTGTTGCTATGTTCCTGTTGCTATGTTCCTGTGGATATGCTGTTAGTAGGCTACAGTGTAAGTAGAGCACATACACACATCCTGG
The DNA here is from genome assembly GCA_023634145.1 of Thymallus thymallus. Classification (NCBI taxonomy): domain Eukaryota; kingdom Metazoa; phylum Chordata; class Actinopteri; order Salmoniformes; family Salmonidae; genus Thymallus; species Thymallus thymallus. Next base: position 34,429,297 of record CM042406.1, on the reverse strand, counting down.
CATCAATGCCAAGTCTGACAAAAGTTTGAAATCAGGAAAAGTTCTGGAAAGTTTAATTTTTCCAGCGTATACCCATATGTTCGCCATCATTGAAATACATGGCTTGGTCTCAGCTGCGAATATCTATGTTCTCTGCGTAGGCACCATTATAGATACATCATGTAGGCACCATTATAGATACATCATGTAGGCACCATTATAGATACATCATGTGGGCACCATTATAGATACATCATGTGGGCACCATTATAGATACATCATGTAGGCACCATTATAGATACATCATGTGGGCACCATTATAGATACATCATGTGGGCACCATTATAGATACATCATGTAGGCACCATTATAGATACATCATGTAGGCACCATTATAGATACATCATATAGGCACCATTATAGATACATCATGTAGGCACCATTATAGATACATCATGTAGGCACCATTATAGATACATCATGTGGGCACCATTATAGATACATCATGTAGGCACCATTATAGATACATCATGTGGGCACCATTATAGATACATCATGTAGGCACCATTATAGATACATCATGTGGGCACCATTATAGATACATCATGGAGGCACCATTATAGATACATCATGGAGGCACCATTATAGATACATCATGTAGGCACCATTATTGATACATCATGTAGGCACCATTATAGATACATCATGTGGGCACCATTATAGATACATCATGTAGGCACCATTATAGATACATCATGTAGGCACCATTATAGATACATCATATAGGCACCATTATAGATACATCATGTAGGCACCATTATAGATACATCATGTAGGCACCATTATAGATACATCATGTAGGCACCATTATAGATACATCATGTAGGCACCATTATAGATACATCATATAGGCACCATTATAGATACATCATGTAGGCACCATTATAGATACATCATGTAGGCACCATTATAGATACATCATGTAGGCACCATTATAGATACATCATGTAGGCACCATTATAGATACATCATGGAGGCACCATTATAGATACATCATGTGGGCACCATTATAGATACATCAAGGAGGCACCAGGCCTCTCCTCCTCACCTGAGATGACCTCCAGCAGCAGCATGAGTTTCAGTCCGTCTCTGAAGTCCTCCTCAATGTTCTCGATCTGCGTTCCTGCTTTCCTCAGGTGGGAGTTACACCAGGCTGTGAACGTCTGGGGAGGAAAGGAGACATGAGTTAGTAACCATGGTGTTAGTTACCTAACCCTAACCCAGATGGGATGGTGGGAGTCGTGAACATCTGGGGAGGAGACATGAGTTAGTTACCATGGTGTCCAGCACAGTGCGTAGAGTAGAGTAGAGTAGAGTAGAGTAGGGTAGAGTAGGGCAGGGCAGGGCAGGGCAGGGCAGGGCAGGGCAGGGCAGGGCAGGGCAGGGCAGATCCATCCTACCAACCAACCAACCCAGCTCTTCTGGAGAAAGAGAGGAGCTGTGACATGGACAGTCACTGGAGAGGGAAGGCTGTGTCTTTGTCTATGTTGGCCTACAGAGAGCTAGAACATGGGTAATGTAGCTAGAAGGGGTACTCACCCCATGACCAGGGCACTGAGACTGCTACAAAGACTTGTCTGTAGCCTGCTGCCTTCAAGCTGACCAGCTCTCTCTCTCTGTTTCCCTCCCCCTCTGTCTCCCTCCCCCTCTGTCTCCCTCCCCCTCTGTCTCCATCTCCCTCTGTCTCCCTCTCCCTCTGTCTCCCTCTCCCTCTGTCTCTCTCTCCCTCTGTCTCCCTCTCCCTCTGTCTCCCTCTCCCTCTGTCTCTCTCATGGCCAAGACATCCTGAAAATGTAATAACCAAAAAAGCCCAGCCAACAACAAATCAAATTCTTCAAAGTAGCCACCTTTTGCTTTGATGACAGCTCAACTGACTGCAGGAATGTCCACCAGAGCTGTTGGCATGCTGACCGCAGGAATGTCCACCAGAGCTGTTGGCATGCTGACTGCAGGAATGTCCACCAGAGCTGTTGGCATGCTGACCGCAGGAATGTCCACCAGAGCTGTTGGCATGCTGACTGCAGGAATGTCCACCAGAGCTGTTGGCATGCTGACTGCAGGAATGTCCACCAGAGCTGTTGGCATGCTGACTGCAGGAATGTCCACCAGAGCTGTTGGCATGCTGACTGCAGGAATGTCCACCAGAGCTGTTGCCAGAGAATTTAATGTTCATTTCTCTACGATAAGTCTCCTGCAACGTCGTTTTAGAGAATTTGGCAGTACGCCTCACAACCGCAAACCAAGTGTAACCACGCCAGCCCAAGACCTCCACATCCGGCTTCTTCACCTGCGGGATCGTCTGAGACCAGCCACCTGGACAGCTGATGAAACTGAGGAGTATTTCTGTCTGTAATAAAGCCCTTTTGTGGAAAAACTCATTCTGATTGGCCGGGGCGTGTAGGAAAATATCTGACCTACATTACCCATGTTTTAGAGTGTTGGAAAACATCTGACCTACATTACCCATGTTTTAGAGTGTAGGAAAATATCTGACCTACATTACCCATGTTTTAGAGTGTAGGAAAATATCTGACCTACATTACCCATGTTTTAGAGTGTTACAGCGGCCATGCCTGTTTCTAATAAAACATCTAATATGTAACATAACAGTGAGTATAGGACAGTAGAAACATTTTTCAATGGGAGGATCGAGGATGTCAAGGTCATACTGTAAATATCTCATCTCCCCCACTCTTCCCCCCACCTCCCCCATCTCAGCCTCTCAGAGCAGAGTTGAGGAGGAGGAGGGTAATGTCCCAAATGGCACCAATTTCCCTATATAGTGCACTACATATGAACAGGGCCCAGGGCTCTGATCAAAAGTAGTGCACTATGTAAGGAATAGGGTGCATTTGGGTCCGCTTGGCATCAACTCCAGTGACATCGTTGGTTGTTGTTGTACAGTTAGTACACAGTCAGTGAGTGCGTCTGAAATGGCATCCTATTCCCTACATAGTGCACTATATAAGGAATAGCATTCCATTTGGTACACACCCAGCATTTCTTTCAGTATGAGGAGGAGATCATGGAAGCTGCTGTCTGCTTTTGTGCTGGTCCAAGACATCCTGAAATAACTTTCCCCCATATCTCTCCTCGACTGGTTTCCTCCCTCTCTCTCTTTCTCAATGCTCTACTCCCCCTCCCTCCCTCCTTCTTCCCATCGCTCCCTCCCTCCCCTCCCTCTCTCATCCCTCCCTCTCCTCCTCCCTCTCTCTCCTCCTCCCTCTCTCTCCATTCTCCCCCTCAGGTCAGAAAGGGTTTCCTGCCTCACTGCCAGCTCCATATTAGAACTTTCACTCAAGTTGAAAGTTCCGACCCTTTGACCTTTTCCATAATAAGCTTTATTCCACTTTGTTTCCTCATTAATCTACACACAATACCCCATAACCAATACCCCATAACCAATACCCCATAACCAATACCCCATAACCAATACCCCATAACCAATACCCCATAATAAATACCCCATAACCAATACCCCATAACCAATACCCCATAATCAATACCCCATAACCAATACCCCATAACCAATACCCCATAACCAATACCCCATAACCAATACCCCATAATCAATACCCCATAATCAATACCCCATAACCAATACCCCATAACAAATACCCCATAACCAATACCCCATAACCAATACCCCATAACCAATACCCCATAATCAATACCCCATAATAAATACCCCATAACCAATACCCCATAATAAATACCCCATAATCAATACCCCATAATCAATACCCCATAACCAATACCCCATAACCAATAACCCATAATCAATACCCCATAATCAATACCCCATAATCAATACCCCATAATAACAAAGCAAAAAATATCACATATGAGTGGTATTCAGTAATGTGTTGTATTGGATTTGCCCAAAACACTTAATTAAGTGTTTTTTTTTTTTGCAGTATTACTTTAGTGCCTTGTGCAAACAGGATGCATGTTTTGGAATATTAAATACAGTTTCTCCTATCACAGCCATAACTGTTTTAAAGTCATCCTCTCCGGCAACTGAGTTAGGAAGGACGCCTGTATCTTTGTTGTGACTTGGTGTATTGATACACCATCCAAAGTGTAATTAATAACTTCACCATGATCAAAGGGATATTCAGTGTCATCTACCAATAGGTGCCCTTCTTTGTGAGGCATTGGAAAACCTCCCTGGTCTTTGTGGTTGTATCTGTGTTTAAAATTCACTGCTCGACTGAGGGACCTTACAGATAATTGTATGTGTGGTACAGAGATGAGGTAGTCACAGAAATCATGTTAAACACTATTACTGCACAAAGAGGGAGTCCATGCAACTTAAGTGACTTGTTAAGCAAATGTTTTAGAGAAAGCCTGTGCCTTTTGCACATTTTAGAACGTTGTGTTCCCGCTAATTGCACTTTGGACCACATTTTTCAATTTTAATCATTTAGCAGACGCTCTGGGCCCATATATGCAGTTCCTGCTCCAGAGACGAGTTCCAATATCAATGTTGGTGCCTATGTATGGAGTTCCTGCTCAGGGCCACGTTCGTAAATTAAAGTCTGTGGCCATATATGGAGTTCCTGCTCTAAGGCTGGATTTCAATACGGACGAAAGCTGTAAACTGTGGTTGTGCCAAGCCTGCTGACGAGGTTGAGCCGGCCCCCCCAAAAGGAAAATCAAGCCAACTGGACATAAGGTTTTAGCCTACTGTTTGTTGAATGAGTGTGAATGCGGGCAAGGCCCTTTTCAGCTGGATTGGGGGGCTGGATTGTTGATGGTGGAGGTTGGGCTCATTGTGGAGTATGTGGGGGAATCCAGGTGTATCAGACATGCATTGGGTTTGAGAGGATGTAATTGTAGTATGTTTCGGATGACCCGCGGTCCAGGTGCGAGATGAGGCCGTTATGTGCTGATGAGCCCAGTGGTGGTGGTTGTAAAGAGAAGATGAGCCCAGTGGTGGTGGTTGTAAAGATAAGATGAGCCCAGTGGTGGTGGTTGTAAAGAGAAGATGAGCCCAGTGGTGGTGGTTGCAGAAGAGAAGATGAGTGAGGGCAGGAGGCCCAGTCTGGGTTCGGTTGCTAGAGAGACGGTGAGCGAGGGAGGAGGCTCTGTCCAATCTTAGCATGGAGAAAGCCATGCAATCAAATCTTAAGTTGAGTCCCGAGTCAGTTGGGAGCTCTAAAGCTGTGGTCTAATAATTTAAGCCATAAGAGACCAATTTTCGGAATGTTTCATGGTCTAACAAACACCGCTCTAGCTCAGTCACCTTTTACCGCAGATGCGAAAGTGTTACATAGGCGAATGCGGTGGATAGAGAAGCACACAATGCAAATATCTCCAGCTTAAACTGTAGCTGGAGGATCTGTTCCGTCTCTGTGTGGCGAGACACGTGTGGAGAAGCCTGTGTGATGGCCGTACGGTGGAAGTGGAACATTCGGTTACTTCTGGCGCCTGTGTAGCAGGCTGCGAGAATGGAACCGGAGGTGTGGAGCGCAGAGAGGAAGTTCAGGAGGTCCAGGGTTTGGTCTACAAAACATGTAGCCTACACAATAAATAACTCATATTGATAACCCTCTAGATGTCGCCTTGATACAAGCATGAGCGGCAACAACACCGGGACACAGTGTCTTCGCTCCCTGTGTCAAACACTGCAGTCATACAACAGCGTGGGAAGTAGCTGGGCTAGTGTAGCCGTTATCAGGATGACAGTCGCAGGAAGTACCTGAGTTAGTGTAGCCGATATCAGGATGACAGTCACAGGAATTGGCTGGGCTAGTGTAGCCGATATCAGGATGACAGTCGCAGGAAGTACCTGAGTTAGTGTAGCCGATATCAGGATGACAGTCACAGGAATTGGCTGGGCTAGTGTAGCCGATATCAGTAGTAAGCACACGCATACAGAGCATACAAGCAACAGTACACCCATCAGTACTTTCATTGAAAATAAACAATTGTACATTTCATTAATGGAAAATGTACAATTATTTTGTGTAAAACTAACAGTGACTCAGACTCATTCATTGCCTACTATGCCAATACTCTGTATAAAATGGGCCAGAACTTTAAGTGGCACAGTGGTCTAAGACACTACATCTCAGTACTAGAGGAGTCACTACAGACAACCTGGTTCAGTGGTCTAAGACACTACATCTCAGTGCTAGAAGCGTCACTACAGACAACCTGGTTCAGTGGTCTAAGACACTACATCTCAGTGCTAGAGGAGTCACTACAGACAACCTGGTTCAGTGGTCTAAGACACTACATCTCAGTGCTAGAGGAGTCACTACAGACAACCTGGTTCAGTGGTCTAAGACACTACATCTCAGTGCTAGAGGAGTCACTACAGACAACCTGGTTCAGTGGTCTAAGACACTACATCTCAGTGCTAGAGGAGTCACTACAGACAACCTGGTTCAGTGGTCTAAGACACTGTATCTCAGTGCTAGAGGAGTCACTACAGACAACCTGGTTCAGTGGTCTAAGACACTACATCTCAGTGCTAGAGGAGTCACTACAGACAACCTGGTTCAGTGGTCTAAGACACTGCATCTCAGTGCTAGAGGAGTCACTACAGACAACCTGGTTCAGTGGTCTAAGACACTGCATCTCAGTGCTAGAGGAGTCACTACAGACAACCTGGTTCAGTGGTCTAAGACACTACATCTCAGTGCTAGAGGAGTCACTACAGACAACCTGGTTCAGTGGTCTAAGACACTGCATCTCAGTACTAGAGGAGTCACTACAGACAACCTGGTTCAGTGGTCTAAGACACTACATCTCAGTGCTAGAGGAGTCACTACAGACAACCTGGTTCAGTGGTCTAAGACACTGCATCTCAGTGCTAGAGGAGTCACTACAGACAACCTGGTTCAGTGGTCTAAGACACTGCATCTCAGTGCTAGAGGAGTCACTACAGACAACCTGGTTCAGTGGTCTAAGACACTGCATCTCAGTGCTAGAGGAGTCACTACAGACAACCTGGTTCAGTGGTCTAAGACACTGCATCTCAGTGCTAGAGGAGTCACTACAGACAACCTGGTTCAGTGGTCTAAGACACTGCATCTCAGTGCTAGAGGAGTCACTACAGACAACCTGGTTCAGTGGTCTAAGACACTACATCACAGTGCTAGAGGAGTCACTACAGATAGATAGATAGATAGATAGATAGATAGATAGATAGGTACTTTATTGATCCCCCGGGGGGGAAATTTCATTATCAAGCAGCTACAACAAAAACACAGGGCAGGTGCAAAATGCCACAACGAAAGTACACAAAAGACAGATACACGGTACATGATACATAGAGCGGCAGTATGAAAAAGTATAGAAATACAGGATATCTGGAGTGCAAAAAAAAGCTATGAAAAGGACATTGCGTAGTATGAGTGGTTGGCTGAATATGTACACTATACATTGGTGGATGTTGGATGGTTAACTATACTATACAGGTTGATGGCAGAGAAATACTTCAGTAGCTAATGCGTATGATATGAGCGAGGGTAATAATAGTTTACTTAATAGACAGACTGGGTAAATGAACAGGTAAGTGAAAATTTTGCATGGTTAAATTAGCTGTACAGTTAGGTATACAGTTATATTTACAGATAAGTGAATACTTGCATGTTTACACAAACTGTACAGGTAAATGACAGGAAGAGATACTATAATAGCTAAATGTGTGTATGATATTATTGGGCTAGTAATAGTAATTCCCTTAAAATACAGTCCTTAGTGCGCAGGGTTTAATTACAGACAACTGCACTTATTGCACATTTGATATACTAAAAGCAATGAGAAAAGGTGCAACTGGCAGGATACTAATATGCATTCCTGAGTGAATGCCTAGGTCCAATAATTACTTACAATATTGCATGTGATATAATATAACAACTGTACATGGGTATGTATATACAGACCTGTATGAATAAGTAGGTCCTGAGTGGATGAGTGCTGACGGAACAGAGTTACTCACGGATGGATGCATAATTGTTAAACTAGGTCCTAGCACCCCAACAGTTCCAGATCTATGTTGCCGACGGCACGGCACCCCGGTGAGGCATTATATAGTCTCACAGCCGCCGGCAGGAAGGACCTCCTGTGGCGCTCTCTGGCACACCGTGGTGGGATCAGTCTGTGACTGAAAGAGCTCCTCTGCGTCATAACCATAGCGTGCAGAGGGTGGGTGACGTTGTCCATGATGGCCAGCAGTTTGGCCAGGATCCGTCTCTCCGCCACCTCCTCTAGAGTGTCAAGGCTCATCCCCAGGACAGAGCTAGCCTTCCTGATCAGCTTATTTACCCGAGAAGCATCACCGGCTTTGATGTTTGCTCCCCAGCACACCACTGCAAAAAAGATGGCACTGGCCACCACAGACTGGTAGAAGGTATGCAGTAGTTTACTGCACACGTTGAAGGACCTGAGCCTCCTCAGAAAGTAGAGTCGGCTCTGGCCCTTTTTGTACAGGGCCCCGGTGTTACCAGCCCATTCCAGTCTGTTGTCCATATGGACCCCCAAGAACTTGTATGACTCAACCATTTCCACATCCATCCCCTTTATAGGGACTGCAGTCAGTTGTGCCTTGGTTCTCCTGAAGTCCACCACCATCTCCTTAGTTTTGCTGATGTTGAGCTGAAGGTGGTTCTGCTCACACCACAACACAAAGTCACTGATTGTGCTCCTGTACTCCTCCTCCTGCCCACCCCTGATGCACCCTACAATAGCAGAGTCATCCGAGAACTTCTGTAGGTGGCATGTTTCAGAGTTATATCTGAAGTCTGAGGTGTAGAGGGTGAACAGGAAGGGGGACAGGACCGTACCCTGGGGGGCCCCTGTGTTGCTAACTGCCCGTTCTGACACACAGCTCTGTAGTCGCACAAATTGTGGCCTACCGGTCAGGTAGTCCGTGACCCAGGAGACTAAGGGTGCTTCCACTTTCATCCTCCTCATCTTCTCACCCAGTAGCAGGGGCTGAATGGTATTGAAGGCACTGGAGAAGTCAAAAAACATGACCCTCACAGTGCAACCTGCGTTGTCCAGGTGAGAGTAGGCCCTCTGCAGAAGGTAGATGATTGCATCATCCACCCCGATGTTGCGCTGGTATGCAAACTGCAGGGGGTCCATTGATGAACACACCAGGGGTCTGAGGTGAGCGAGGACTAACCTTTCCAGGGTCTTCATGATGTGGGATGTTAGCGCTACAGGTCTGAAGTCATTCAGGACAGTGGGGTGTGCCTTCTTGGGCACTGGGACGAGGCAGGCAACCTGGTTCAGTGGTCTAAGACACTACATCTCAGTGCTAGAGGAGTCACTACAGACAACCTGGTTCAGTGGTCTAAGACACTGCATCTCAGTGCTAGAGGAGTCACTACAGACAACCTGGTTCAGTGGTCTAAGACACTGCATCTCAGTGCAAGAGGAGTCACTACAGACAACCTGGTTCAGTGGTCTAAGACACTACATCTCAGTGCTAGAGGAGTCACTACAGACAACCTGGTTCAGTGGTCTAAGACACTGCATCTCAGTGCTAGAGGAGTCACTACAGACAACCTGGTTCAGTGGTCTAAGACACTGCATCTCAGTGCTAGAGGAGTCACTACAGACAACCTGGTTCAGTGGTCTAAGACACTGTATCTCAGTGCTAGAGGAGTCACTACAGACAACCTGGTTCAGTGGTCTAAGACACTGCATCTCAGTGCTAGAGGAGTCACTACAGACAACCTGGTTCAGTGGTCTTAAACACTGCATCTCAGTGCTAGAGGAGTCACTACAGACAACCTGGTTCAGTGGTCTAAGACACTACATCTCAGTGCTAGAGGAGTCACTACAGACAACCTGGTTCAGTGGTCTAAGACACTACATCTCAGTGCTAGAGGAGTCACTACAGACAACCTGGTTCAGTGGTCTAAGACACTGCATCTCAGTGCTAGAGGAGTCACTACAGACAACCTGGTTCAGTGGTCTAAGACACTGTATCTCAGTGCTAGAGGAGTCACTACAGACAACCTGGTTCAGTGGTCTAAGACACTGCATCTCAGTACTAGAGGAGTCACTACAGACAACCTGGTTCAGTGGTCTAAGACACTGTATCTCAGTGCTAGAGGAGTCACTACAGACAACCTGGTTCAGTGGTCTAAGACACTGCATCTCAGTGCTAGAGGAGTCACTACAGACAACCTGGTTCAGTGGTCTAAGACACTACATCTCAGTGCTAGAGGAGTCACTACAGACAACCTGGTTCAGTGGTCTAAGACACTACATCTCAGTGTTAGAGGAGTCACTACAGACAACCTGGTTCAGTGGTCTAAGACACTACATCTCAGTGTTAGAGGAGTCACTACAGACAACCTGGTTCAGTGGTCTAAGACACTACATCTCAGTGTTAGAGGAGTCACTACAGACAACCTGGTTCAGTGGTCTAAGACACTACATCTCAGTACTAGAGGAGTCACTACAGACAACCTGGTTCAGTGGTCTAAGACACTGCATCTCAGTGTTAGAGGAGTCACTACAGACAACCTGGTTCAGTGGTCTAAGACACTACATCTCAGTACTAGAGGAGTCACTACAGACAACCTGGTTCAGTGGTCTAAGACACTACATCTCAGTACTAGAGGAGTCACTACAGACAACCTGGTTCAGTGGTCTAAGACACTGTATCTCAGTGTTAGAGGAGTCACTACAGACAACCTGGTTCAGTGGTCTAAGACACTGCATCTCAGTGCTAGAGGAGTCACTACAGACAACCTGGTTCAGTGGTCTAAGACACTGCATCTCAGTGCTAGTGGCGTCACTACAGACAACCTGGTTCAGTGGTCTAAGACACTGCATCTCAGTGTTAGAGGAGTCACTACAGACAACCTGGTTCAGTGGTCTAAGACACTGCATCTCAGTGCTAGAGGAGTCACTACAGACAACCTGGTTCAGTGGTCTAAGACACTGCATCTCAGTGCTAGAGGAGGCACTACAGACAACCTGGTTCAGTGGTCTAAGACACTGTATCTCAGTGCTAGAGGAGTCACTACAGACAACCTGGTTCAGTGGTCTAAGACACTGCATCTCAGTGCTAGAGGAGTCACTACAGACAACCTGGTTCAGTGGTCTAAGACACTGCATCTCAGTGCTAGAGGAGTCACTACAGACAACCTGGTTCAGTGGTCTAAGACACTGCATCTCAGTGTTAGAGGAGTCACTACAGACAACCTGGTTCAGGGGTCTAAGACACTGCATCTCAGTGCTAGAGGAGTCACTACAGACAACCTGGTTCAGTGGTCTAAGACACTACATCTCAGTGTTAGAGGAGTCACTACAGACAACCTGGTTCAGTGGTCTAAGACACTGCATCTCAGTGCTAGAGGAGTCACTACAGACAACCTGGTTCAGTGGTCTAAGACACTGCATCTCAGTGCTAGAGGAGTCACTACAGACAACCTGGTTCAGTGGTCTAAGACACTGCATCTCAGTGCTAGAGGAGTCACTACAGACAACCTGGTTCAGTGGTCTAAGACACTGCATCTCAGTGCTAGAGGAGTCACTACAGACAACCTGGTTCAGTGGTCTAAGCCACTACATCTCAGTGCTAGTGGCGTCACTACAGACAACCTGGTTCAGTGGTCTAAGACACTGCATCTCAGTGCTAGAGGAGTCACTACAGACAACCTGGTTCAGTGGTCTAAGACACTGCATCTCAGTACTAGAGGAGTCACTACAGAAAACCTGGTTCAGTGGTCTAAGACACTGCATCTCAGTACTAGTGGCGTCACTACAGACAACCTGGTTCAGTGGTCTAAGCCGCTACATCTCAGTGCTAGTGGCGTCACTACAGACAACCTGGTTCAGTGGTCTAAGACACTGCATCTCAGTGCTAGTGGCGTCACTACAGACAACCTGGTTCAGTGGTCTAAGACACTGCATCTCAGTGCTAGAGGAGTCACTACAGACAACCTGGTTCAGTGGTCTAAGACACTACATCTCAGTGCTAGTGGCGTCACTACAGACACCCTGCTTCGATTCCAGGCTGTATCACAACTGGCCCAGCATCGTCCGGGTTTGGCCGGTGTAGACCGTCATTGTAAATAATCATTTGTTCTTAACTGACTTGCCTAGTTAAATAAAGGTTAAAAATGTTTGGTCCTGGTTTCATCTGGGATCACAGTAGGACAGAGCAGGACACTCAAAAATGATCTCAATTAAATTGAACTTTATTGATCTTCAGGGTAGGAAGTGAAATGTTTCATGGGAAGCAAAATTATTTCAATCTTAACATTTGAATTTCAGTTCTCTTTTACAGTTCCTGCTTTTTACAGGACAATGCAGCCTCTATCTTTTGATGCCATGACCTGAAAAATATCTGGCTGAAAAAAATATCCATACAGACGGATCTTATCACCAATATTGGGTCGATGCCTGGGTGGCATAGTGGTTCGATGCCTGGGTGGCATAGTGGTTCGATGCCTGGGTGGCATAGTGGTTCGATGCCTGGGTGGCATAGTGGTTCGATGCCTGGGTGGCATAGTGGGTTGAGAGAAGCCTCAGCCATCACAGCAGACAGGGCAGGCTGGGGCAGGACAAGTAACAACCCATCTGTGTGTGTCTTCTAAAAGACACCATAGTGAGGGAGGATACCTCTCCCCTCCATACTGCTAATAGAAACAGGAGATGTATGGTACCTCTCCCCTCCATACTGCTAATAGAAACAGGAGATGTATGGTACCTCTCCCCTCCATACTGCTAATAGAAACAGGAGATGTATGGTACCTCTCCCCTCCATACTGCTAATAGAAACAGGAGATGTATGGTACCTCTCCCCTCCATACTGCTAATAGAAACAGGAGATGTATGGTACCTCTCCCCTCCATACTGCTAATAGAAACAGGAGATGTATGGTACCTCTCCCCTCCATACTGCTAATAGAAACAGGGGATGTATGGTACCTCTCCCCACCATACTGCTAATAGAAACAGGAGATGTATGGTACCTCTCCCCTCCATACTGCTAATAGAAACAGGAGATGTATGGTACCTCTCCCCTCCATACTGCTAATAGAAACAGGAGATGTATGGTACCTCTCCCCTCCATACTGCTAATAGAAACAGGAGATGTATGGTACCTCTCCCCTCCATACTGCTAATAGAAACAGGGGATGTATGGTACCTCTCCCCTCCATACTGCTAATAGAAACAGGAGATGTATGGTACCTCTCCCCTCCATACTGCTAATAGAAACAGGAGATGTATGGTACCTCTCCCCTCCATACTGCTAATAGAAACAGGGGATGTATGGTACCTCTCCCCTCCATACTGCTAATAGAAACAGGAGATGTATGGTACCTCTCCCCTCCATACTGCTAATAGAAACAGGAGATGTATGGTACCTCTCCCCTCCATACTGCTAATAGAAACAGGGGATGTATGGTACCTCTCCCCTCCATACTGCTAATAGAAACAGGAGATGTATGGTACCTCTCCCCTCCATACTGCTAATAGAAACAGGAGATGTATGGTACCTCTCCCCTCCATACTGCTAATAGAAACAGGGGATGTATGGTACCTCTCCCCTCCATACTGCTAATAGAAACAGGAGATGTATGGTACCTCTCCCCTCCATACTGCTAATAGAAACAGGGGATGTATGGTACCTCTCCCCTCCATACTGCTAATAGAAACAGGAGATGTATGGTACCTCTCCCCTCCATACTGCTAATAGAAACAGGGGATGTATGGTACCTCTCCCCTCCATACTGCTAATAGAAACAGGAGATGTATGGTACCTCTCCCCTCCATACTGCTAATAGAAACAGGAGATGTATGGTACCTCTCCCCTCCATACTGCTAATAGAAACAGGGGATGTATGGTACCTCTCCCCTCCATACTGCTAATAGAAACAGGAGATGTATGGTACCTCTCCCCTCCATACTGCTAATAGAAACAGGAGATGTATGGTACCTCTCCCCTCCATACTGCTAATAGAAACAGGGGATGTATGGTACCTCTCCCCTCCATACTGCTAATAGAAACAGGAGATGTATGGTACCTCTCCCCTCCATACTGCTAATAGAAACAGGAGATGTATGGTACCTCTCCCCTCCATACTGCTAATAGAAACAGGAGATGTATGGTACCTCTCCCCTCCATACTGCTAATAGAAACAGGAGATGTATGGTACCTCTCCCCTCCATACTGCTAACAGAAACAGGAGATGTATGGTACCTCTCCCCTCCATACTGCTAATAGAAACAGGAGATGTATGGTACCTCTCCCCTCCATACTGCTAATAGAAACAGGAGATGTATGGTACCTCTCCCCTCCATACTGCTAATAGAAACAGGGGATGTATGGTACCTCTCCCCTCCATACTGCTAATAGAAACAGGAGATGTATGGTACCTCTCCCCTCCATACTGCTAATAGAAACAGGAGATGTATGGTACCTCTCCCCTCCATACTGCTAATAGAAACAGGGGATGTATGGTACCTCTCCCCTCCATACTGCTAATAGAAACAGGAGATGTATGGTACCTCTCCCCTCCATACTGCTAATAGAAACAGGAGATGTATGGTACCTCTCCCCTCCATACTGCTAATAGAAACAGGAGATGTATGGTACCTCTCCCCTCCATACTGCTAATAGAAACAGGAGATGTATGGTACCTCTCCCCTCCATACTGCTAACAGAAACAGGAGATGTATGGTACCTCTCCCCTCCATACTGCTAATAGAAACAGGAGATGTATGGTACCTCTCCCCTCCATACTGCTAATAGAAACAGGAGATGTATGGTACCTCTCCCCTCCATACTGCTAATAGAAACAGGGGATGTATGGTACCTCTCCCCTCCATACTGCTAATAGAAACAGGAGATGTATGGTACCTCTCCCCTCCATACTGCTAATAGAAACAGGGGATGTATGGTACCTCTCCCCTCCATACTGCTAATAGAAACAGGAGATGTATGGTACCTCTCCCCTCCATACTGCTAATAGAAACAGGAGATGTATGGTACCTCTCCCCTCCATACTGCTAATAGAAACAGGAGATGTATGGTACCTCTCCCCTCCATACTGCTAATAGAAACAGGGGATGTATGGTACCTCTCCCCTCCATACTGCTAATAGAAACAGGAGATGTATGGTACCTCTCCCCTCCATACTGCTAATAGAAACAGGGGATGTATGGTACCTCTCCCCTCCATACTGCTAATAGAAACAGGGGATGTATGGTACCTCTCCCCTCCATACTGCTAATAGAAACAGGGGATGTATGGTACCTCTCCCCTCCATACTGCTAATAGAAACAGGAGATGTATGGTACCTCTCCCCTCCATACTGCTAATAGAAACAGGAGATGTATGGTACCTCTCCCCTCCATACTGCTAATAGAAACAGGGGATGTATGGTACCTCTCCCCTCCATACTGCTAATAGAAACAGGAGATGTATGGTACCTCTCCCCTCCATACTGCTAATAGAAACAGGAGATGTATGGTACCTCTCCCCTCCATACTGCTAATAGAAACAGGAGATGTATGGTACCTCTCCCCTCCATACTGCTAACAGAAACAGGAGATGTATGGTACCTCTCCCCTCCATACTGCTAATAGAAACAGGAGATGTATGGTACCTCTCCCCTCCATACTGCTAATAGAAACAGGAGATGTATGGTACCTCTCCCCTCCATACTGCTAATAGAAACAGGGGATGTATGGTACCTCTCCCCTCCATACTGCTAATAGAAACAGGAGATGTATGGTACCTCTCCCCTCCATACTGCTAATAGAAACAGGAGATGTATGGTACCTCTCCCCTCCATACTGCTAATAGAAACAGGGGATGTATGGTACCTCTCCCCTCCATACTGCTAATAGAAACAGGAGATGTATGGTACCTCTCCCCTCCATACTGCTAATAGAAACAGGGGATGTATGGTACCTCTCCCCTCCATACTGCTAATAGAAACAGGGGATGTATGGTACCTCTCCCCTCCATACTGCTAATAGAAACAGGAGATGTATGGTACCTCTCCCCTCCATACTGCTAATAGAAACAGGGGATGTATGGTACCTCTCCCCTCCATACTGCTAATAGAAACAGGAGATGTATGGTACCTCTCCCCTCCATACTGCTAATAGAAACAGGAGATGTATGGTACCTCTCCCCTCCATACTGCTAATAGAAACAGGGGATGTATGGTACCTCTCCCCTCCATACTGCTAATAGAAACAGGAGATGTATGGTACCTCTCCCCTCCATACTGCTAATAGAAACAGGGGATGTATGGTACCTCTCCCCTCCATACTGCTAATAGAAACAGGAGATGTATGGTACCTCTCCCCTCCATACTGCTAATAGAAACAGGAGATGTATGGTACCTCTCCCCTCCATACTGCTAATAGAAACAGGAGATGTATGGTACCTCTCCCCTCCATACTGCTAATAGAAACAGGAGATGTATGGTACCTCTCCCCTCCATACTGCTAATAGAAACAGGGGATGTATGGTACCTCTCCCCTCCATACTGCTAATAGAAACAGGAGATGTATGGTACCTCTCCCCTCCATACTGCTAATAGAAACAGGAGATGTATGGTACCTCTCCCCTCCATACTGCTAATAGAAACAGGGGATGTATGGTACCTCTCCCCTCCATACTGCTAATAGAAACAGGAGATGTATGGTACCTCTCCCCTCCATACTGCTAATAGAAACAGGGGATGTATGGTACCTCTCCCCTCCATACTGCTAATAGAAACAGGAGATGTATGGTACCTCTCCCCTCCATACTGCTAATAGAAACAGGAGATGTATGGTACCTCTCCCCTCCATACTGCTAATAGAAACAGGAGATGTATGGTACCTCTCCCCTCCATACTGCTAATAGAAACAGGAGATGTATGGTACCTCTCCCCTCCATACTGCTAATAGAAACAGGAGATGTATGGTACCTCTCCCCTCCATACTGCTAATAGAAACAGGAGATGTATGGTACCTCTCCCCTCCATACTGCTAATAGAAACAGGGGATGTATGGTACCTCTCCCCTCCATACTGCTAATAGAAACAGGAGATGTATGGTACCTCTCCCCTCCATACTGCTAATAGAAACAGGGGATGTGGGACACAAAAAGGGTCTTCTCTGTATAATGGAGACGTTGTTGTACTAATGTACAGAATAAGGACATTTATATGGTGATCAACTTTACAATGACATGGAATTACACTGGAATTACACACAAGGAATAAGTTAGTCCTAAACATTTCTAAAACTAAAAGCATTGTATTTGGGACAAATCATTCACTAAACCCTAAACCTCAACTAAATCTTGTAATGAATAATGTGTAAATTGATCAAGTTGAGGAGACTAAACTGCTTGGAGTAACCCTGGATTATAAACTGTCATGTTAAAACATATTGATACAACAGTAGTTAAGATGGGGAGAGTTCTGTCCATAATAAAGCTCTTAACAGCACTATCAACAAGGAAGGTTTTGTCACACCTGGACTACTATTCAGTCGTGTGGTCAGGTGACACAAAGAGGGACGTAGGAAAATTGTAGATGGCTTGAACAGGGCCGCCGGGCTGGTCCTTGGATGTACACATAGAGCTGACATCATGCCAATCTCTCATGGCTCAAAGTGGAGGAGAGATTGACTGCATTACTACATGTATATGAGAAGTATTGACATGTTGAATGCACCGATCTGTCTGTTTAAACTACTAGCACACAGCTCAGACACCCATTCACACCCCACAAGACGTGCCACCAGAGGTCTCTTCACAGTCCCAAGTCCAGAACAGACTCTGGGAAACGCACAGTACTACATAGAGTCATGACTACATGGAACTCTATTTCACATCAGGTAAATCATGCCAGCAGTAGAATAAGATTTTAAAAAACAGGTAAAAATAGACCTTACGGAACAGCAGAGACTGTGAAGCAACAAACACAGGTACATGCACACACACGCATGATAACATAAGCACAATACACACAATAACACATGGGGAACGTGTTGTAGATATGTGGTAGTGGAGTAGGGGCCTGAGGGAAAACACTTAGTGTGTTGTGAAATCTGTTATGAAGGTACTGTAATGTTTTTAAAATTGTATAACTGCCTTAATTTTACCAGACTGCAAGAAGAGTAGCTTCTGCCTTGGCAGGAACTAATGGGGATCCATAATAAATAAAAATAAACTGAGTCATGACATGCCTTGACCCAAAACCATTTGTTGCCATAAGTCACAGTGGTAGATGGGAGACAGTGTGGTGGGATGTGGTCTAACGTGCTAGAGCAGGTTTTCAGCTTGAGTCCCAAATGGGTAGAAGTTAAGGTTAGGAGTTAAGGGTAGGAGTTAAGGTTAGGAGTTAAGGTTAGGAGTTAAGGTTAGGTTAGGGTAGGGTAGGATTAATGTTAGGGTAGGAATTAAGGTTAGGGTAGGAATTAAGGTTAGGTTAGGATTAAGGTTAGGTTAGGGCAGGTTTAAGGTTAGGGTAGCGTTAGGGACGTCCCAAGGATCCCGGATAGCACAACCCCTCAGGAGAGGCTTAGCCACAACAACTTTCTGTTCTTTCAGACTGGACTCAACAGTACTTCCACACACGGCCCCTGCCACCTTCACAATACAACTCTATTCTGAACCACCAGCAGATGTGACACCACACATGGGAAGCAGCACAGGGTCAGTTTCACATATTTGAAACCTAATTTCAGTTCAGTAAGAACTGAGAATTGACACCGAGTTGGTTCATGTTTTTACAGTAAGTAGAGAGCTTCACATGTTTTTACAGTAAGTAGAGAGCTTCACATGTTTTTACAGTAAGTAGAGAGCTTCACATGTTTTTACAGTAAGTAGAGAGCTTCACATGTTTTTATAGTAAGTAGTGAGTTCAAAAGAACAGAGCCAGCAACAAATAACAAAAGTTCAACATTTCATTGTTATGGCTGGGCATGTTGCTACTTCAAACAGATCAATGTTGACCTCCATTACCATGCAGAATAACCATTTGACACCTGACCCCTGCTGTCCTCCTAACAGTCTACAACCCATCACCTCCAGAAAAAACACAGTTGTGCATTGTTGTGCCCCACAGCCCTTACAGCCCCACAGCCCTTACAGCCCCACAGCCCTTACAGACCTTACAGCCCCACAGCCGTTACATCCCCACAGCCGTTACATCCCCACAGCCCTTAGAGACCTTACAGAGAGCCAGAATGCCAGCTCTAACAGACGCAGGGGTGCGATATGGAGAGAGTCATGAACACCCACACTGACAGCTCTAACCCCTGTACCCAGAACAGTTCTTCACTATCTAGAATCCAGCACCCAGCTAGAAAACCCCTGTCAGCACTTTACACAGATGCAGGACCTGGCCGGCTTGCTGGCTAGCCAAGGGCCCTCAACACCACAGTAGTGGAGCTGGGCCTGGCCGGCTGGCTGGCTAAGGGCCCTCAACACCACAGCAGTGGAGCAGGGCCTGGGCGGCTGGCTGACTAACCAAGGGCCCTCACAACACCACAGCAGTGGAGCAGGGCCTGGGCGGCTGGCTGACTAACCAAGGGCCCTCACAACACAACAGCAGTGGAGCAGGGCCTGGCCGGCTGGCTGGCTAGCCAAGGGCCCTCACAACACAACAGCAGTGGAGCAGGGCCTGGCCGGCTGGCTGGCTAGCCAAGGGCCCTCACAACACCACAGCAGTGGAGCAGGGCCTGGGCGGCTGGCTGACTAACCAAGGGCCCTCACAACACCACAGCAGTGGAGCAGGGCCTGGGCGGCTGGCTGACTAACCAAGGGCCCTCACAACACCACAGCAGTGGACACACACAAAGCACAGCCGAACACAAACACACACTTCCCTGTTGCTGTGTCAGATCAGCAGCCATAAGAATTGGACAACAGAAGAATGGAGAGGGAGAGGTTGGTTGGTCTAAGGAGGAACAGCCCTTAGCCGTGATATATTGGCCAGTATTCCACAGTTAGGGGCTGTTCTTAGGCACGACATGAAGCAGTGTGGTATACTGGCTAATATACCACGGCTAAGGGCTGTTCCTAGGCATGACATGAAGCAGTGTGGTATAATGGCCATATTCCACGGCTAAGGACTGTTCTTATGCATGACGCAATGCGGAGTGCTGGACACAGCTATTGCTATTATAAAATGGTTACCAACTTAATTAGAGCAGTAAAAATAAATGTTGTGATATACGGTCTAATATACCACAGCTTTCAGCCAATCAGCATTCAGAGCTCGAACCACCCAGTTGATTTATTTTATTTAAACTTTATTTAACTAGGCAAGCCAGTTAAGAACAAATTCTTATGCAGGCCTGGGATTAAAAATATAATTTAATTAACTAAAAATATAGGACAAAACACAGGGACCCAGGGATGTGTGACCTTCAACAGAATGTGACTGGAAGAACGGGTGTTGTATGTGGAGGATGAGGGCTGCAGTAGATATCTCAGATAGGGGGGAGTGAGGCCTATGAGGGTTTTATAAATAAGCATCAACCAGTGGGTCTTGTGACGGGTAAACAGAGATGACCAGTTTACAGAGGAGTGTAGAGTGCAGTGATGTGTCCTATAAGGAGGCTGATTGGTGGAAAATCTGATGGCTGAATGGTAAAGAACATCTACGATAGAGGAAACCAAGTCTAGATTTAACTTTAGCCTGCAGCTTTGATATGTGCTGAGAGAAGGACAGTGTACCGTCTAGCCATACTCCCAAGTACTTGTATGAGGTGACTACCTCAAGCTCTAAACCCTCAGAGGTAGTCATCACACCTGTGGAGAGAGGTGCAATGAACAATCATTTATCCTGGAATTGAATGGATCGTGGAATCAACTCAAACATCTTCCCCCTGGCACAGAGGAGACAGGCTGGGCTGGGGAATGTAGGAGGGCCCGAGGCTGCAGAGGGAAAAGGGCCGGGGCTTACCGGTAGGCAGCAGGGCCAAATTGAAGGTACAACAACGCAATCGTTTCCTTATAAGGACAAGCCTGGACAAATTAGCCCTCAGCAACCAGTCAGTCTGTAAACACCTGCACTCACTACACCCCTGGGCTCTGGCAACAGATACACAGGAAGTCTATTCTAGATGATGAGATTATGAATCTGTAGATGGAAATATAGAGAAGTACAAAGAAAGAACGATAGAACGATAGATAGATCGATAGATCGATAGATCGATAGATCGATAGATAGATAGATAGAAAGAAAGTATGAAGCTGTGGTGTCATTATTAAGTTATAATATATACAGTTGAAGTCGGATGTTTACATACACTAGGTTGAAGTCATCTTACACTTAGGTTGAAGTCATCTTACACTTAGGTTGAAGTCATCATACACTTAGGTTGATGTCATTCAACCACTCCACAGATTTCATGTTAACAAACTATAATTTTGGCAAGTCGGTTAGGACATCTACTTTCTGCATGACACAAGTAATTCTTCCAACAATTATTTACAGATAGATTATTTCACTTATAATTCACTATATCACAATTCCAGAAAATGATGGCTTTAGAAGCTTCTGATAGGCTAATTGACATCATTTGAGTCAATTGAAGGTGTACCTGTGGATGTATTTCAAGGCATACCTTCAAACTCAGTGCCTCTTTGCTCGACATCATGGGAAAATCAAAAGAAACCAGCCAAGGCCTCAGAAAAAAACTGTAGACCTCCACAAGTCTGGTTCATCCTTGGGAGCAATTTCCAAACGCCTGAAGGTACCACGTTCATCTGTACAAACAATAGTACGCAAGTATAAACACCATGGAACCACGCAGCTGTCATACCGCTCAGGAAGGAGACGCGTTCTGTCTCCTAAAATCAATCCCAGAACAACAGCAAAGGACCTTGTGAAGATGCTGGAAGAAACAGGTACAAAAGTATCTATATCCACAGTAAAACGAGTCCTATATCAACATAACCTGAAAGGCCGCTCAGCAAGGAAGAAGCCACTGCTACAAAACCACCATAAAAAAGCCAGACTACGGTTTGCAACTGCACATGGGGACAAAGATTGTACTTTTTGGAGAAATGTCCTCTGGTCTGATGAAACAAAAATAGAACTGTTTGGCCATAATGACCATCGTTATGTTTGGAGGAAAAAGGGGGAGGCTTGCAAGCCCAAGAACACCATCCCAACCGTGAAGCACGGGGGTGGCAGCATCATGTTGTGGGGGTTCTTTGCTGCAGGAGGGACTGGTGCACTTCACAAAATAGATGGCATCATGAGGAAGGAAAATTATATGGATATATTGAAGCAACATCTCAAGACATCAGTCAGGAAGTTAAAGCTTGGTCGCAAATGGGTCTTTCAAATGGACAATGACCCCAAGCATACTTCCAAAGCTGTGGCAAAATGGCTTAAGGACAACAAAGTCAAGGTATTGGAGTGGCCATCACAAAGCCCTGACCTCAATCCTATAGAACATTTGTGGGCAGAACTGAAAAAGTGTGTGTGAGCAAGGAGGCCTACAAACCTGACTCAGTTACACCAGTTCTGTCAGGAGGAATGGGCCAACTTATTGTGGGAAGCTTGTGGAAGGCTACCCGAAACGTTTGACCCAAGTTTAACAATTTAAAGGCAATGCTACCAAATACTAATTTAGTGTATGTAAACTTCCGACATCAACTGTAAGTACCTACTACAAATGTATTTTCTCCAGTCTTATTTCAGTATTGTAAGAGCCCTCGCGGCAGCACACAGAACGGTGCCAGGCAGACCAGCGATGGGCAGAGCTGGGTTTGTATTGCTCAGTGGGTTCGCCTGGGCATGTTCACTACAAAAAAATTACCGACACGATTCCTTAGAATCTGAGGCATGTTTGTTCTACATAATACATTTCTATCTGAACGTTGGCTAACGTTGTGTCTCCTCCTACTGAACCTATGTGAAGCTAGCCACAATAACGATTAGACACAATAGTGGAATTTGCAGTTCGCCTTCGAAATAAAAGTCCCTAATTGAAAGTGATGCAAAGTGATTAGTCAAAATGCATATTTCAATGGAGACTTGCTCACACAACGAGAGGGAGCCGATGCGGTGCACTCTGCTTGTTTCCGCAGAATGGTCGGGGAGAGAAGCAGCGGCCGGTGTGTGGAGGGAGAGAAAGTAGCCGAACCGACTCACGCTAGTTAGATAACCTAGCAGCAACAAGTTTGTCTATCATACCATCTGGTAGTTAGCCAGCTAAAGTAGCAAGGCTAATTGAGGCCATTTTGCTGCACTCCCCGTTCTTGTCTACAACAACTCCATTCCTATGAAACAACAGCTTACCTGTTGGTTGATCATTGTAAGATACTTCTCATTTTGGCAACTTTATCCACTTGCTACACATGGCCTCTTGACTGTAGCGCCGCTGTGATTGACCGACAATAAGAACAAGCTACATGTGTCTAGGCTACCGGTGTGTCTACACTCAGAAAAACTTTAATAAAACTAGTAGGCTGATACCTATGGATTGTGCACTCATGAAACGGGGTAAGGCTGTACAGTGAAATAAGTATGCCCCCAATGCAATTATGCAGTCTAATACAGCCACAGTGGGATTTCAACAGTTTTCTGTTTATTGTCAAACTCATTAATTACTGATTAATTACTGATTTACTTTTCAATTATGTAACATTCCAACATTGTTTAGCATAATCTAGTTAAAATATGGCATGATCAGCCGGCCGCGACCGGGAGACCCATGAGGCGACGCACAATTGGCCCAGCGTCGTCCGGGTTAGGGAGGGTTTGGCCGGCCGGGTTGTCCTTGTCCCATCGCGCTCTAGCGTCTCCTGTGGCGTGCCGGGCGCATGCGCGTTGACTCAGTCGCCAGGTGGACGGTGGTTCCTCCGACACATTGGTGCGGCTGGCTTCCGGGTTAAGCGTTCATTGTGTCAAGAAGCAGTGCGGATTGGTGGGTTGTGTTTCGGAGGACGCACGGCTCTCAACCTTCGCCT
The DNA here is from genome assembly GCA_023634145.1 of Thymallus thymallus. Lineage (NCBI taxonomy): Eukaryota > Metazoa > Chordata > Actinopteri > Salmoniformes > Salmonidae > Thymallus > Thymallus thymallus. The sequence goes on along the minus strand of CM042406.1, from coordinate 34,405,330 downwards.
CTCCCGAGTCCGTACGGGAGTTGTAGCGATGGGACAAGACTGTAACTACCAATTGGATATGACGAAATTGGGAAGAAAATGGGTTTAAAAAAAAACCGTTTGGATCACTTTTAACGGGGACCTTTATTTTGAAGGCAAACCGCAACTCCACACACAGTGACGCTCCGGTGACCATAGTAACGGAGTAAACAAAGGTTTTCCATGTAAGCACGCGTACATAAAAACAGAAATGATGAACCCAAAAATCGATTAGATGTATTTTTATTGTTAGACATGACTCTGTGTAAACCTACAATGTTAGCCAGCTACTTATCTGTTAGAACCAATGAAAAGGGCGGCAGGTAGCCTAGCGGTTAGAGTGTTGTGACAGTAACCGAAAGGTCGCTGGTTCAAATACCCGAGCAGACAAGGTGAAAAACCAGTCGATGTGTCCTTGAGCAAGGCACTTAACCCTAATTTGCTCCAGTACCCTGTAGGTACTCATTGTAAATAAGAATGTGTTCTTAACTGCCTAGTTAAAAGGTGTGGCCGACCCCGCCCTGTTCCATGTGCTGCAGCAAGGGATACTTGGAGGAGGGGAGAGGCATTCACATTCCACAGATAAGGAGATCTGGAGAGGGCCTTTATACCTTAGAGAGTCAAGTTCAGACATGCTTTGTTAACAACACTATATCCCTCAGTCATAAAAACAACCCTGTTAGAGGAAACCATAGACATCCTATTAAATTACTAGAGGGGCTATGTCATAAACCCTCAAAGTTCAAGAATGGGATGAAAATGGCAGCAGTCTTGGTCAGGGAGAAATCCTAATCAGTCTAATTGGAATGAATGGTAGTAGGTGATGCACTTCCTGCTTTTACTGACTCAGGACAATTAAAGTAAGGCGTGTGATGTATCAGAAATTGTGAAATGGAATTATAGTCAACCTAAAATAGTCATACAATTATAAAGACAGTTTTCTGTATAAATAGCCTTTAAAATACATGCGAACAGACTCGTTTTTGTTTTCATGGAAAGCTGTGAGCGGTATTATATGATACAATATCAGTATTTGTTGCATTTACAACTTGCCTGTCATATCATCAACTGATTTCAACCAGTGTATGGCTGTGGATTGACTGCATTGTTTGAATGGAATGTTGGCATATTGGCAGTTAATGGAAAACATTTATGGAATCATTCCTCTAAAACCAGCAGGCTAGCTAACACACATACAGTGCAGATAAAGTCTTCACTTTCATTATTTTACACTATCTTACCACAGCACTGCAAACTATGGTTGACCAACTTCCTGATCAAAATGGCTGACACAATAACCCACTTCTCTCGCTCTCTTTCTGTCCTCACATTCAGAAACACATGATACAATTATGAATCTGGCTATGTGTGACCATACCGCAATCAAGCCACTTAAGAGGGATGAGCCATGAGGAGTTCTCCCCCCAAAACACAAACTCCATCAGAGTATGACTACACTCACTCAAAACACAAACTCCATCAGAGTATGACTACACTCACTCAAAACACAAACTCCATCAGAGTATGACTACACTCACTCAAAACACAAACTCCATCAGAGTATGACTACACTCACTCAAAACACAAACTCCATCAGAGTATGACTACACTCACTGTTTATGTTTTGGTTATGATATGATTTGTTGTCATTCCTTCCCAACTACTGATATATCACATATATCAAGTGCTAGTCTGAACACTCACAGGATACCTTCTGACCCATTGTTTACAGTGTGTGGCCCAGGCCCTTCTTTCTCAGTCTGCTGATGTAATATGAAAGCAGAGGGCGGTTTGAGCGTTGGGCCAGTAACCAAAAGGTCGCTGGTTTGAATACCCAAGCCGACAAGGTGAAAAACCTGTCGATGTGTCCTTGAGCAAGGCACTTACCGCTAATTTGCTCCAGGGACTAACCCTGTAGGTAGGCCATCATTGTCTAGTTTAAACATGTCACCTCTACTGTAAGTCCTTGTTTGGTCTAGTTTATATGTCACCTCTACTGTAAGTCCTTGTTTGGTCTAGTTTATATGTCTCCTCTACTGTAAGTCCTTGTTTGGTCTAGTTTATATGTCTCCTCTACTGTAAGTCCTTGTTTGGTCTAGTTTATATGTCACCTCTACTGTAAGTCCTTGTTTGGTCTAGTTTATATGTCACCTCTACTGTAAGTCCTTGTTTGGTCTAGTTTATATGTCTCCTCTACTGTAAGTCCTTGTTTGGTCTAGTTTATATGTCTCCTCTACTGTAAGTCCTTGTTTGGTCTAGTTTATATGTCACCTCTACTGTAAGTCCTTGTTTGGTCTAGTTTATATGTCACCTCTACTGTAAGTCCTTGTTTGGTCTAGTTTATATGTCACCTCTACTGTAAGTCCTTGTTTGGTCTAGTTTATATGTCACCTCTACTGTAAGTCCTTGTTTGGTCTAGTTTATATGTCTCCTCTACTGTAAGTCCTTGTTTGGTCTAGTTTATATGTCACCTCTACTGTAAGTCCTTGTTTGGTCTAGTTTATACGTCACCTCTACTGTAAGTCCTTGTTTGGTCTAGTTTATACGTCACCTCTACTGTAAGTCCTTGTTTGGTCTAGTTTATATGTCACCTCTACTGTAAGTCCTTGTTTGGTCTAGTTTATACGTCACCTCTACTGTAAGTCCTTGTTTGGTCTAGTTTATACGTCACCTCTACTGTAAGTCCTTGTTTGGTCTAGTTTATACGTCACCTCTACTGTAAGTCCTTGTTTGGTCTAGTTTATACGTCACCTCTACTGTAAGTCCTTGTTTGGTCTAGTTTATATGTCACCTCTACTGAATGCATCTCCTGTAAATATCTAAGGATTATCTTGTCATAAACTGGGAACATGGCTTGATGTCTATTTAGTGGTCCTTTTCTTTGCTCTAAACAAATGGTCATATTATTCAAAGAAGGGCCAGCAACAGTACCAGTGGATTCTCATTTATTCCATGGTAGTTGGCTACTATGATAACTACTTTAACAGCACCAACTGCTGTATTCAGTGCCTCCAGATGATAATGTCTTAAGGTAGGCAGACAGGCTTGTGCTAGTTGTTGGCCCTGCATCTGTAATTATTTACGTGAGACCCCTGACCTCGCATACCTAGCCACCCCGGTCGTTTTTTCCCTCTCACCGGTAGCCGTCTGGCAGTGACTGCATAATTCAGGAAACTACAAGCTGAAACTTTCAAAGCAGAAAAAAAAAAAAATGAGGAAAGGAAAACGTTTTTCCAACTGTAAGAGAAGGGGGCCGATTATTACCATTTTAGGGCACGCTCGCTCACATCCAAGCCCAACCCTTCTAACCACACTGCTTACTCAGATTCCACCCCATTTTCTTCCCTCTTTTTCAAAGCAAAAAGGAAAAGTGTAAGAGAGAGAGAGAAAAAAAGAGAGTGAAAAAGAGAGAGATGCAGTGAAAGTGCCATAACTCAGTCAACTGTGGAATTTTGGACACAGTAATTTCAGAATAACTGCAGTGTATTGCTGTTGAACTGCAGTTATACTGCATTGTAAGTGTAGTTACACTGCAAAAGTACTGCAGCAAAAAACTGACTGCAATCTTTTTTCTTAAGGGTATTTAATGATATTATAGGCCTATCAATCCAATGTATCATCAACAATAACAAAAACAAGCATGTTCTGTAACTGTATGATAAATTAGGCCTCAATCATCACATAGACCATTATAATATGGTTCACATCACCAGAGATTATGCAGATAGGAAGGCCTACAATAGAAGGAGATGAGATGAGAGAGGAAGAGGAGACATGATACAGCAGTTCAATGTAGGAGTGCATGTCTGACATCTGCTGCTCGGTGAGATGGGTGGACTATATCCAATATTCATCGTTTTTTCCAGGGGGGGATGGGTGTTTGAGAGATTAGGCCATTCGTCGGGGCTACAGACACTATGCTGCTTCAATTACAGGCTAGCCGGATGTTTTTACGCATGATGATAAATCACACAACCTTCATGTACCGTTTATGCTAGTCTTCCAGTGGTTCTAGTAAGCTAAACCCTTATTAAAAAAAAGTTTTACTGAATTTTGCCTAACTCCGAGCTGAATAAATGTAGTATAAAAACATTACCAAAAAATTGCAAAAGCTTATTTGTTTGTTGTCATGGACCAATATATTTTGGACAATGATCATGTTCCCAAGTTCCAACTATCAAAGAGCCGTATCAATGTAAGAGCAGCCTCCAGGTTGGCTGCTGCGCTTTTATGTCCCGTTTCCCCTCTCATCTCTCATCTCTCATCTCTGCTGCATTCAGAGGTGGAGGTAGAGCCATTCAAACACCTTTACCCAACAGGAAGGACTCTAGATAGATCACACGGTCAAATGTATTATATTCACCTTTCTCTGCTGCTTCTCCCACGCCGGGTCCAACAGCATATCCCGGTCCCAGTCATCTTCCTGGGGCATATAATCGTTTTCGTCTCCGTCATACGGGTCCATGTCGAAAGTAGGCATGGATTATACTTCCCCGCGCTCCTGTGTTCCCCGGTACGGTACTCGGCGGTGGACCGGAGGTTGCAGCCGTACTTTACGGTGTGGATGAAACTAACGGTCCTCCGGATTCACAGTCTCTCTCGCTGCTGACTCAATTTTTTTTTTTTTATCTCGCTCTCTCCGCTAACTCACACTCACCTTCTGTCTTTCTTTTTCTATTTCACCCACCGATCTAAAGCGGGTAAGTAGGCAGGTCCTTGAACACTGCTGCCGACAGAAGCAAATTTTTGCTGTAAAAAAAAATAAAATAAAGGCAAAATAGACAACGTGATTGGATACAAGGGAGTTATATGGCCCGCCCACCATCAACAAGTCCCACGTAATTGGCTGTAGCAGCTGTCAGTGCAGAGACATAATATAGGCTATGTGGACTGTATTAGTAGAGGTTGGGTGCTGTAGATGATGGGATACTTTGATTGGATACATTCTAAAGTGTCAGTGTTTCATGTCGCTTAAAAAAATGCAAATTTAGACCTAAATGCGTAATGGGTGCACATTTTACCACCCGTATTATTGGTCATTTAACCTTTCAGTCTACTGTGTATACCTATGCCAAAAGCACACATCCCCCTAGCAGTAACCTACCTGTAGCTGGAGGCTATTTCCTTCTTCAAAAGCTGCACTTGCCACCTGGAAGAGGAGACCACAGCCATCCTAGGCATCTAACTTGTTGACAAACAGACACACATGCCATCTAGGCCAGAGGTTCCCAAACCTTTTCACTAAAGCCCCCCCTTCCAGCATTCAGGAACATCAGCATAAAAACCATACTCGCATTTTCCCACCAGAGATGTTTTTCCATCAAATTGACTTGTTGCAAAGAATGAGTGTGTGATGGCGTAGCTTCTGAGGTTAAATTTCCATGTACCAAATAAAAAATATGTGTTAAATGGGTTTCCATCTTGTTTTCAACTTTACTGATGGTTTTGTCACAAAGAATGTTGTATTATATAGCCAATGTGCCGAGTCTGGTATTGGCACATGCACTCTAGCCAACAGCTTACCGATAAAATGTGAGAAAAGCCTACATGAGGAAATTATTATGCACAAAAGAGGAAGACAATTTTTATTTTGTCAAATGGCAGCCAAGTATCGATCATCATGTCACCAGAACAAGACCCTTGATATTTATTGTAAAGGAACATCTAACTAATCAACTGCTCTTTCATCACGCTGTGAAGTTCATCATCATGTATTTAATATGTAGTCTAATAAACGGCATGCTTTCCTGAGTCATAGTGGGAGGAACACACAACATCTGCTTAAGGTGTGCTTAGTCTCCTCCTGCACTCCGTGTTCACCCAAGACTGCGTGACCATGCACGACTCCAACAACATCATCAGGTTTCCTGACCACACAACAGTGGTAGGCCTGATCACCAATGGCGATGAATAATCCTACAGGGAGGTGGTCAGACAAGTAGCAGTGTGGTGCCAGGACAACAACCTCTCCCTCAGTGTCAGTAAGACAAAGCAGCATTTGGAAAGTATTCAGATCACTCGACTTTTTCCAAATTTTGTTACGTTACGGCCTTATTGTAAAATTGATTAAATAGTTTTTTCCCCTCATCAATCTACACACAATACCCCATAATGACCCAATACCCCATAATGACCCAATACCCCATAATGACAAAGCGAAAACAGGTTTTTGGAAATGTTTGAAAATGTAAACAAAATAATAAAAATAGCTTATTTACATAAGTATTCAGACCCTTTGCTATGAGACTCTAAATTGAGCTCAGGTGCATCCTGTTTCCATTGATCATCCTTGAGATGTTTCTACAACTTGATTGGAGTCCACCTGTGGTAAATTCAATTGATTGGACATGATTTGGAAAGGCACACACCTGTCTATATAAGGTCCCACTGTTGACAGTGTATGTCTGAGCAAAAACCAAGACATGAGGTCAAACTAGTCCCCAAGAACACAGTGGTCGCCATCATTCCTAAATGGAAGACCTTTGGAACCACCAAGACACTTCCTAGATCTGGCCGCCCGGCCAAACTAAGCAATCGGGGGAGAAGGGCCTTGGTCAGGGAGGTGATCAAGAACCTGATGGTCACTCTGACAGAGCTCCAGAGTTCCTCTGTGGAGATAGGAGAACCTTCCAGAAGTGCAACCATCTCTGCAGCACTCCACCAATCAGGCCTTTATGGTAGAGTGGCCAGACGGAAGTCACTCCTCAGTAAAAGGCACATGACAGCCCGCTTGGAGTTTGCCAAAAGGCACCTAGAGGACTCTCAGACCATGAGAAACACGATTCTGTGGTCTGATAAAACCAAGATTGAACTCTTTGGCCTGAATGCCAAGCGTCACGTCTGGAGGAAACCTGGCAGCATCATGCTGTGGGGATGTTTTTCAGTGACAGGGAAACTAGTCAGGATTGAGGGAAAGAGATCCTTGATAAAAACCTGATCCAGAGTGACAGAGCCATTGAGAGGATCTGCAGAGAAGAATGGGAGAAACTCCCCAAATACAGGTGTGCCAAGCTTGTAGCGTCATACCCAAGAAGACTCAAGGCTGTAATTGCTGCCAAAGTTGCTTCAACAAAGTAGTGAGTAAAGGGTCTGAATACTTATGTAAATGTCATATTTCAATTTAAAAAACAATTTTTCTCCCATTTTAGAATAAGGTTGTAACGTAACAAAATGTGGAAAAAGTCAAGGGGTCTGTATACTTTCCGAATGCACTGTCGGAGAAAGAGGGGAGAGCACGCCCCCATCCACTTCAGAGGGGCTGTTGTGGAGCGGGTCAAGTTCCTTGGCGTCCACATCACTAAGGACTTAACATGGTCCACACACACCCGCGAAGAGGCCACGGATACGCCTCTTCGCCCTCAGGAGGCTGAAAAGATTTGGCATGGGCCTGGTTCCTCAAAACGTTCTACAGCTGCACCATCTTGAGCATCTTGACTGGCTGCATCACAACTTGGTGTGGCAAATTCACTGCTCTAGACCACAAAGCGCTACAGAGGGTGGTGCGGACAGCCCAGTACATCACTGGAGCTGAGCTCCCTGCCACAAAGTTGGCTGCACAGAATCATCTAGAATGTCATTGTATTTTGTAGTGTTAAGATTTCCTTTCACTGGAACTAAGGGGCCTGAACCATGAAAAACAGCCCCAGACCATAATTCCTCCTCCAACAAACTTTACAGTTGGCACTATGCATTGTGGCAGGTTCTCCTGGCATCCGTCTGACTGCCAGATGGTGAAGCGTGATTATTACTCCAGAGAACGTGTTTCCACTGGTCCAGAGTCAAATGGCAGCGAGCTTTACACCACACCAGCCAACGCTTGTCATTCCGCATGGTGATCTTAGGCTTGTGTGTGGCTGCTCGGTCATGGAAACCCATTTCATGAAGCTCCCGATGAACAGTTATTGTGCAGACGTTGATTCCAGAGGCAGTTTGGAACTCGGTAGTGAATGTTGCAACCGAGGACAGATGATTTTTACGCGCTTCAGCACTCAGCGGTCCCGTTCTGTGAGCTTGTGTGACCTATCACTTCACTGCTGAGCCGTTGTTGCTCACAGTCGTTTCCACTTCACAATAACATAACTTACAGTTGACCCGGGGCAGCTCCAGCAGGGCATAAACGGACTTGTTGGAATCATGGCATCCAATGACAGTGCCACGTTGAAAATCACAGAGCTCTTCAGTAAGGCCATTCTACTGCCAATGTTTGTCTATGGAGATTGCATGGCTGTGAGCTCGATTTTATACACCTGTCAGCAACGGGTGTGGCTGAAATAGGAAAATCCACTAATTTGAAAGGGGTGTCCACATACTTTTGTATATAAAGTGTAAGTAGCTCCATTCTTGTGTATTTTATTTTATTCTTTGTGTTTACTATTGTATTTATTTTTAAACTCTGCATCATTGGGAAGCAAGCATTTCACAGTAAAGCATTCGGGGCATTTGATTTGATGTACTGTACCACCGGGCAGCTTCCTTCAGCGCTGTCATGTAAACACACAGAGCTGCGGCCACGGTCTGTCTACCTTGTAAGGTAAAACAACATTCTGAAACTCCTCACTGCATGGAGGCCTCTCTCTTCTCCCTCTCTCCCTCCCTCCCTCACTCTCCCCCTCTCTGCCAGGGAAATCTAAACTGCATAGCATACACCGGTTAGCTCTGGTCGGTCTTAAATATTTCTTTGCTACATGAAACTGGAGCGCTCTTCCATATATGGACAAACTTCCAAGCTGGTGAATGTTTGGGAAAGTGATGTCACAGATTAAGAGCAGGCTACAGACTGCCAACTCACTGAATGGCCTGTGTTTAAAGAGACAGAGTTCCTTTCACAGCAGGGTGTGAGTTACTACTGTGCAGACCAAGAGAGGAGAGAACCTCAACCAAACAATGAGAGACAGTGTAGCCTACAGTCTGCAACAAGGTTGAGACAGTTAACGTAGCATTTCTTCTAGCTTTGTCATTATTTCTCAAAGAAACATTCATAGGTTAGCAGTAAATACCTGTCCTGGAGGAGGAGGAGGAGGTTGAGGAGGAGGAGGAGGACAGGCAGACCCACTAGTGGACCCTAGATGATGTGCTCCTGATAAGGCTGATCACAAACACATAACAATAGAGTAGTAAGAAAAGGAGCTTGACGGAATGTTCTCTGAAGCTGTGATCACTCTCTGGCCTCTGCACTCTGCACTCTCTGGCCTCTGCACTCTCTGGCCTCTGCACTAGGCATTCCAACCACGTTGTAGTGAATATAAATGCAGCCATCCTGCCTTCAGTTGCAGAGATCATTCCTTGTACGGTATAGCTAACTGGGAAAACAATGACAACGTTTTTATTCATTTTATAAAGTATTACGAGAGTTATGTCCATTCCTTCTCAAAACAATGAGGGCAAAATGTGTCACACGAGCAGTAAGGCAAGGATACAGAATGACTAGCAAGTGCTCTAGAATCAACACGTAGACCAGGATCACCACCACTTCAACACAGACCAATGATATTCTGGTCCCAGATCTGTTTGTGCTGTATCCAGCTCCTAAGGGACCATATAAGTTTAATGAAGCACTAACAGATCTGGGTCCAGGCTAGGCCCATGAGGAAATGATTAGACGACTTTATATATCTATGCATGAGGTCATGTCAGGTATGGAATAGATAGAATTGTCAGATAGAATCGTGTGAGCTCTATTCATTATATTTCTGTCTGCTAGGTTCAGAATGTCACTTGTCCCTCTGCGTCATTGTTCTGATGAAGGCCGAAACATTAAGCTTTTAATAATCGCTCCAATAAATAATATGTTTTAATTAGTGAGCGAGCGTTAGGCCTTTTCCTTTTCAGTGATGTTCAGGTTTCACATCACTAAATAAGCCTCAGGCTGAGCCAGGAGAGACTCAGGAATTAGGATGTGGAGTCATAAAACTGTCTGTTTTTTTTACTTTTTCTACTTTGCGTAATGTATACAGTAGGCTATGTACAATGACATAGACTACTAGACAGTACAGCCAGCCACAATGACATAGACTACTAGACAGTACAGCCAGCCAGCCACAATGACATAGACTACTAGACTGTACAGCCAGCCAGCCAGGATGACAGACAACTAGACAGTACAGCCAGCCAGGATGACAGACTACTAGACAGTACAGCCAGCCAGGATGACAGACTACTAGACAGTACAGCCAGCCAGGATGACAGACTACTAGACAGTACAGCCAGCCAGGATGACAGACTACTAGACAGTACAGCCAGCCAGGATGACAGACTACTAGACAGTACAGCAGGATATCATTCACCTATTTACCTTATGGCCTATAAGCACGGCACAATAACACACATTTCTCACGCTGGCTGTTCAAGCTGTGGGCTCACCTTCCTCTCTCTCAACCAATGGGTGTACATCTTGGGATGTATTTATATGTCAACTCATCCTCGCTCTCTCACTTCCTGTTTTTCAGCAACAGTTTTCTTTGGAGACGAGGCCATTCCCCAAACTATTTAATACAATTCCATATTTCCACTTTGTAGCCGTTAGCAAGGAAACCTGGCACCATCCCTACGGTGAAGCATGGTGGTGGCAGCATCCCTACAGTGAAGCATGGTGGTGGCACCATCCCTATGGTGAAGCATGGTGGTGGCAGCATCATGCTGTGGGGATGTTTTTCAGCAGCAGGGACTGGGAGACTAGTCAGGATCGAAGGAAAGATGAACGGAGCAAAGTACAGAGAGATCATTGATGAAAACCTGCTCCAGAGCATTCAGGACCTCAGACTGGGGTGAAGGTTCACCTCCCAACAGGACAGCAACCCTAAGCACACAGGACACAACCTGCCGATGTGTCTTTGAGCAAGGCACTTACCCCTAATTTGCTCTGTGGATAGGCCGTCATTGTAAATAAGAATTTGTTCTTAACTGACTTGCCTAGTTAAATAAAGGTTAAATAAGCTATGTGACTAAAATACAGTAGAAATTAATACAGTATATACATATGAGATAAGTAAAGCAAAACTATGTAAACATTATTAAAGTGGCTAGTGTTCCATTATTAAAGTGATTATGAGCGAAAACCTGCAAATCAAGGACAAATCTGAAACCTGGAAAACCTCAACTCTGAAAACGGAATAGGCGGGGCCTCCCGAGTGGCGCGGGGCCTCCCGAGTGGCGCGGGGCCTCCCGAGTGGCGCGGGGCCTCCCGAGTGGCGCGGGGCCTCCCGAGTGGCGCGGGGCCTCCCGAGTGGCGCGGGGCCTCCCTCCCGAGTGGCGCGGGGCCTCCCTCCCGAGTGGCGCGGGGCCTCCCGAGTGGCGCGGGGCCTCCCGAGTGGCGCGGGGCCTCCCGAGTGGCGCGGGGCCTCCCGAGTGGCGCGGGGCCTCCCGAGTGGCGCGGGGCCTCCCGAGTGGCGCGGGGCCTCCCTCCCGAGTGGCGCGGGGCCTCCCGAGTGGCGCGGGGCCTCCCGAGTGGCGCGGGGCCTCCCGAGTGGCGCGGGGCCTCCCGAGTGGCGCGGGGCCTCCCGAGTGGCGCGGGGCCTCCCGAGTGGCGCGGGGCCTCCCGAGTGGCGCGGGGCCTCCCGAGTGGCGCGGGGCCTCCCGAGTGGCGCGGGGCCTCCCGAGTGGCGCGGGGCCTCCCGAGTGGCGCGGGGCCTCCCGAGTGGCGCGGGGCCTCCCGAGTGGCGCGGGGCCTCCCGAGTGGCGCGGGGCCTCCCGAGTGGCGCGGCAGTCTAGATAGATAGTTACTTTATTGATCCCCGAGGGGAACTTTCTTTGCCAGTGCTAGCTGTGTCACTACAGATCCTGGTTCGATCCCAGGCTGATCGATTTTATAGGGCCCTATACTATAGGGCTTATGGTCTATTCCTGGGTTACATTTACATATTTTCCTGCTGTACCGAAACCAAAGCGAACCGTGACCCCAAAACCTCAATACGAACCGGACCGTGGGTTTGGTGAACAGTTACACCCTTAATTATTATTGTAAAAATGGATAAACAGGCTCAGAAATGGAAGTAAAATGATTGATAATGAATGATTCTTTAATTGAAGAAAACAACAAAAAAGACATTTGCTGCTGTTGGTGAAAGAGGGCGGGGTCAGGGCGGAGAGGAGAACAATCATTTATTTTAATACTGAAATCATAATAATATCTTTAATGATGCACAACTCAAACAGCTGGTTGGCTGGCTCCACCAGATTGCCATGGAAATGCTGAAACTTCACCAAGCGAAGCAGAGAATCTCACCGAAAAATCTAAATGAATCAAATCTCATTAACTCCAACTAACACAGATACGCTGTCTGAAAGCTTTAGTCCTCAGGAGTGTCCTCTTAAAATAAAAACATGAAAATAACCACAACATTTCTGCCTTAAGACTAAATGACTAGCAAATGCATTAACAATACCATTATTGTCAATATGATTACTTATATTTTCATATTATTAATGTCATCTTTGTGGTTTGACCGCAGAAGTGATGATGATGTCACTGTGTCCTGCTCACAGAACAATGTGTGTCCCAATGGGCGGTGGGTGGAGATTTCACTTAAGTACCAATGGAATGGTCTGAAATGTGCTAACTCCACCCACCGGGGCCACCGGGCCACGCAAAACAAACTCGCCCAATGTCTCAAAATTGCAAATTTCAACACCCTTTTTAGAGTGACGCCAAACCAAAAAACTGGATTATAGAAACCCATAGACAAGCCACCCTAAGGTGAGTCTCAGGCTTCTTAAAAGGGCACACTATCCCTTATATAGTGCAATACTTTTGACCAGAGCCCTATGGGTTACTTTAGCCCTAAAGTAGTACACCGTAGGGAATAGGGTGTCATTTGAGACACAACCTGTCCTAAACCAAATGTTCACCTGACACCTCTCATGTCTTGAACTTCTTCTCTGAGGTCTCCGATCCCCCTGACCCCTCCCCTGACCCTTGACCTCTTGACCCCAGGTGAGTCCGTTTCAGTGCACCCTGGGCTGGGGTTGGGCTTCTCTGAGACGTTGACCCCCCGTCCCCCCCGTCCTCTGCCAGGGTCCTAGTGCCTGCTGATTTCACCTCTAAGTTCTCTCTCTCTCCCTCTGAATCAGAGGATTCAAACAGGTCTGGAGCTAGACGACCCCTACAGCCTACTGGCCCCTCAGTCATGTCAAGGTGCTGCAGCCCGTTCACCTCAGGGCTGTGGTGTCTGGAGCTCGGGGAGACCCATCCACTATGATCCTCCTCCTCCTCGGCCTCTTCAGGACTATCCAAGCCCTCTGCCATTCTCTCTAAAGCTGCCCCCCTCTCCACCCCGCTTCCTGCCCGTGACTCGGCCCTCTGCTGTAGGGCATCTTGAGACAGAAGGGAGGCGATGAGGAGCCCCTCCTGCTCTGCTCGGTCGTCCTGGCTGTCCAGAGACACTGCAGGGCTAGAACCAGGGAGGGTGTGTGACTTGCGTCTCCCCGTTTTAGAGCCACTCCTGTGGGGTCCGATCTGGTCCTGCTGCAGCTCCGTGGAGGATGCGGAGGAGGATGAGGCCTCGTCGATGGAGATCTTGGGGTAGGAGCAGGAGTCGACCCCCCCGGGGGACAAGGCCTGGGCGGACTCGGGGCGCCCCCCACTGGACAGGCGGGGGAAGTGCATGCGGCGCTTCCTGGCTGCAGTACGTTGTCTCCTACAGGCTCTCCTCTGCTCATCGTCCTCGGAGCTGGTGGAGGAGGTGGAGGAGGAGGAGCTGGAGGAGGCGCCGGCGGGGGAGGAGGTGGGGCTGGAGAGGGTAGAGTTGTCTCGGGGGCTGGGAGAGCGAGGCCGGGGCATGGGGTCCGGCCAGAACCCACTGGAGTCAGAGTCCTCTCCCACCAGGTCCAATAAGAACACAGACTGCTGATATCTGCTGCCACGCCTCCTCAGCTGAGGCGGCTCCAGCACTTCAGGATGCTCCGTCCCCGTGTCCTCGGGTGCAGCCAACGAGGATGAAGAGGAGTGGTCTGAGGTGGCGGTAGCAGCAGACTGTACAGGCATGGCGACCCCACTCCCAACCAGGAACCTGGAGCTGTCTCTTATAGCCCGTGTGGAGCGTCGCCCCCTGGCATGAAGCTGCAGGAGGGCCCCCTCACTCAGGTCACTGTCTGAGTCCGAACTCCAGCCTTCGATCTCCCGACGCACCAGAGAGTCGAAGAAGGCCATCATACGAGGGTCCTCCTGGATGGACTGAGATGAGAGAAGATTGTACTTAATTAATCCCCACAAAATGTGTTTGTGGGCGGGATTTTGGGAAAAGTAGTGCACTATGTAGGGAATAGGGTGCCATTTGGGACTGTGACCTAGTGTTACCTGTGAGACGTAGTCGTGGCTCAGGCCGCTGCCGCTGTTCAGCACCAGACTGATATACTCCTCATGACTGTACAGACTCCTGGACTTATCCTCCACACAACCATCCAGGTCTCCCACACTCTCCGGCTGCTGGTAGGGGCTCCACGCCTGGGGAGGGAGGGAGAGGGGAAGGGTTTCAGGGGGAGAGGAGAAGGACAGGGGTGAGAGCAGGGTTGGGCCTGTAGCAGCTTTCACACCTCTGGTACTTTGAAGAAGATAACGTAGCAGCTATGGGAACACCTGGAGGACGGAGGGTATGACGAATCAAGACCCCATCCTTTCCTCCTCCAGGCCACTAGGTCTGTCTGGGATGGACAGTGGATAGTCGTCTCAGTCCATCTTCACCTCAAGCCCTCTGATTCATAAGGGAATCACCTAGAGAATAATGTTGCTGGCTTTACCTTTCAGGGGGTTTGAGTAAAAAGAGCTAATTCATTCATGTCAGACGATCACGATCAAGTGTGTACGATATTCTGATAACGCTGAAGGAGGATCCACTTTGTTGTGTTAACAAGAAGTTTAGTTTGTGCATTTTTGAAGGGTAAGTAGCATGTAACATATGGGTTTCCATTAGTATACACATCAAGTCACAATACAAAGTTAGCTCACTTTTCAATTTTTCGAATTCTAACATGAAACCGATCGTAATATCGAAGAATGCCTAAGTCATGCCATAAAATGTTTTTTTTGCGGGGTGTGATGTCATATGGAGCATCAACCCAGCCTATTCCCTACAGTGTAAACTCTGACATAAATATCTTCAAAAGTAGAACTTCAAATTAAACAAAATCCTATATACTCATGACTACTGGTTTCAATTACATTTTCTGCAAGAAAATACTTTGACTTTGCAAATCAGCTTGCAAGGTTGCTATCCAACTAGCCTGCTAGCGTTAGCCCTACCAGCCTGTAGCACTGCAGAGTAAGCAGGTCATCAACACCTAGCTAGCTAATTCACAGCTTTAATAGCAAAATTGAGCGACAAAGTAAACGGTTTCAAATTACTCAATGCCATCTAACTAGTTATCAATTAAAATTATCCTAGCTAGCAAGCAATCTAGCCAGCCAGCTAACTTTAGCCATTTTAGCCTGCTAGCTAGCCTAGCCAGCTAACTAGCCTAGCTAGCCAACTACCACGGTCGACATAGCTAAGTAGTAAACCAAATAACAACTCAAGACCAACTAGCACAAGAATGAACCCACAGAACACAACTAAAACAAAGCCAGCAGATAAAAAGCAACAAGAGAGCGGAGACTTACAGATTGACAGCTGATACCCATTCAATGGTAAAGAGTGGCTGAGTTTCAGTGGGTCTTCCTATTGAATTTCTTCAGTTTGTGTTGGAAAAAGAAGGGTTAATATCCAAGAGAAAAAAATATCAAAATCAGAATTTCTCTTTGGTAATCTCTTGGTAGAAATATCCTAGCTGGGCTCAACGCTCATTGGCCCTCAGTCTTTGAATAGAAGGCACCAGCCAACGTCATTGACATTGACTTCAATTAGAAGGCCTAAGTATATGAAATTCAGAGCCAATAGCGAGCCTTATCTTGTTTTCTCACGCTTGAGCCTAGCTAGCTGGCTAGCTTTTTACAGTGAGTGTATGTAACCATGGCGATGGCAACTGCAGAGAGAGTAATCGAGGACGATGTCGCGGCTAAATTGTTAGCATCACCCTTTTCTTATAATGAAAAGTTCAATCTTGTACAGACCGGGAGACCAACTCCTGCACTGCCTGATTTGGTGCAACGAGGAAAGAGTTTTGAAAGGCATTTTCAAGTGAATAATTATGAGCGCTATCCGAGGATAACCGGCTGTGAGCTGACAAAAAAGGAAATGCCAAACTTTCCAAAGGCTGCGTTCTCAAGTCTCGAGGAAAGCTATGGCCCTAATTTTGATTTGCTGCGACTGAAAACAGAACTCACCGTTATGTACTCAATGTCTGACTTGGAGGGTAAGAGCCCGGCTGATCTGCTCCACTTTCTCCAGCAGAAGAGACTAATTGATAGTATGCACCAATTGTATCTGCTTACCTGTCTAGTTCTGACCATTCCAGTGTCCACTGCATCAGTAGAAAGAACATTTTCTGCACTAAAAAGGATCAAGACATATTCCAGGAACACCACTGGACAGGCCGACTGTCAGCCCTGGCTTTGATCTCAATCCAAAAATAACTTATTTCGGATTTAAAATCAAAAGACAAGCTATATGAACCTGCCATTGGCCATTTCATAAAGAAGGACTTGGTTTTTAAATGATAATAATAATGGTGAGTGGACTTTTTGTTTTCATCTACAGCTTGCTTTTCGTTGCTATCTCGTTCATATCATTTAGAATAAAATGGGTGAAATATTATTTCAACTTGTGTGGTAAAAACAAAGGTAATGATGTTGCATTTGGGAGTACTGGCTACATGACATTTCGTGTTGTGGTGCCTTTTTTTTTATTGTTGCTGGAGATTTAACATTGAATACAGCACAACTGTTTGTCTCTGACAGCATATGTTTGTTTTGGCAAATGTTTCTTTGAAACGACGCAACCGTATTTTCTTCTAACTTGGTTCCTGCTATCGAACCGCTGTGTACGTGCGCTGCTTCTGTGAGCCACACAGCCGAGGCGTGGCTTAGGACCGTTTGACTCTGTCATCATAGAATTGCTTCTCCTACATAGGTCTGCAAAAGAAAGGTCTCAAGTCACGCTCTGTATACACAGGCATCCTGAGTTCTCTATCTGTATGTATGACATCAGATCTTTTTCCACAACTGAGGGCCTAGCTCAAAGTCACGGTTCACCAATGCTGAGTTCGCTACCAAAAGAAGTGTCTAGGAGGGAGGCGCTTCAGAGGGAGAGACCATTTCACCAGCCAAGGAAGAGTCAGTGAGGGTAGCTAACCCAATAGCGATATAGCGAGGCAAATCTGAAGTAGATGGATTCCAGAGGCAATAATCCAAAAGGCGGCATGGGGCGCAGGACAGGAGACGAAGGGAACAGTCAACAAGCCGGCGATCGGAGGAAAGCTCCAGGCAGATGGAAATCGTCACAACAGCAGTCGGACAGCACTAGCACTAAGCCGAGGTTGAACAACTCTGGAAGCCTACTTCAGAGAACAGGTTGAAAAGTTGACCAAACAAATATTAGAGGAAGAACAGAGAAGGTTCTAAAATATTAGAGCAGCAGGATGATGCAGCCCCCACGTGTGGGGAATCTGATTGGTTGTTTACGTCACACCTCCTAGTGATTGGTGGATTGTAGCTCACCACTGCCAATACTCGGTCTGCATGGCTGGCTAAGGTTTGCCAGAATCGCCAAATGACGTTGAGAAATAGTGCATTCTGGGTAGTTTCCAAGATATCCGAAAATAAAATAAGAAATATTTAAAAAACCCAAGTAATTTTACAAATAACTGTAATTCACACACCCACACCTTAACTGTTAAAAATTATGGAAATTGCGAGAAACTCAATGATGTCAGGTACACTACCGTTCAAAAGTTTGGGGTCACTTAGAAACTGAAGATCTCCTACAACGTTATGTACTACTCCCTTTACAGAACAGCCAAACTGGCTCTAACCAGAACAGAAAGAGGAGTGGGAGGCCCTGGTGCACAACTGAGCAAGAGGACAAGTACATTAGAGTGTCTAGTTTGAGAAACAGAAGTCCTCAACTGGCAGCTTCATTAAATAGTACCCGCAAAACACCAGTCTCAACGTCAACAGTGAAGAGGCGACTCCGGGATGCTGGCCTTCTAGGCAGAGTTGCAGAGAAAAAGCCTCATCTCAGACTGGCCAATAAAAAGAAAAGATTAAGATGGGCAAAAGAACACAGACACTGGACAGAGGAAGATATGGCTTTTTCTTCAAAAACAAGGACATTTCTAAGTGACCTCAAACGTTTGAATGGTAGTGTACCTTGAGTGACGAAATTCAACCATGGAGTGATGAAAATCTAAATCATGACATAATGATTAATTGAAATGCTAGCATCACGACAACGTAATGGGGATGTCACTGATGACATCACTAACGTACCTTGATGACCTTCTCGACCCCGGAGGAGCAGATCATATAAGTGCTGGGGTTGAACCGGACCTGGTTGACGATGGAACGGTGACCCTTTAGGACCATGAACGCTCCGTTCACCACACGACCCGGGCCTCCTAGGGGAGCACGGCGGAACAAGAGAGAGATTATAATCTGTGAAACAAGATTGACAAACAATACAGAAACAACCATCTCTTACCTGCTTCAGGATCCTTTGGGATTCTCCACATATAAAGGTTGAAGTCATCCGATCCAGACAAGATGTACTGGAGGAGGAAAGCAGGGATTAAGACAGTTCAACCCCAATGGCCCCCTAATCCTTATGTAGTGCACTAGTTTTGACCAGAGCCCTGATGAAAAAGTAGTACACTACATCAGGAATAGGAGGCCATTTGGGACAGAGGCTAAGAGTTCAAAGTTCAGGTTCTCTGAATAAACCATCATCATTACAAACAACTATTAGGTCATATTCTCTGCCACCTCTTGATAAAAAGAGAAGTTAATTCCACACAATAATCACCAAAACAAACGCTGGCTACATAGTCAGGGAGCGTCTACAATTCCTTATGATCTCTAAAGAAAGATGGGATTATTCCATTTCAGAAGAGGTACCCTATCCCTGTGGGCTCTGTTTAAAAACTTAGTTCACTATATAGGGAATAGGGTTCCATTTGGGATGGACCCATAGACAGACAGGACAAAAGAAACCCAAACATCCGGCCCAGTCCTTTTTGAGAGTCAAGGTCCCATATTCATAAAGCCTCGGAGTGAAAGACGCAGCATGATCAATCCGACGTCTGCATCGGCCGTGCGGCATTCACGGTGATACGGCCTCAGCAGAGGTCAGGGCATTCATACTTCTTGCTGTTGTGAAGGAAGTGAGTTTGTTTATACAGGACCTCCCGCCCCTACATACCATCAACCAATCATGTCAATGCGGAGATATTTGGAGCACTCCGCATTGTTACAAACTTTGAGGCGAAGCGGAACGGAGCTCAATTTGGCCAAATCGCGTCACACCATCTATACGGCACCTCCGACCACCAAACATGGCTCTTAGAGTGCTGATCTAAAGTCAGTTCAGTCATCATGAATAAGATGACATGGACAGCACTGACTACCATTCACGCCGATAATGATAACTGTCTTCTGGGAAGACAAAGACATCCCCAAAACCTTCTCAACTAAAAGTAAACGGCAAAGTAAGGTTTACCTGGCAGAATTTCATCATGATTATTTGAATCGATCGGGTGGGCGTCTGTTTCGCTAATTTTGTCATGACATATGTAGGAGCAAGAACATGCTAGTCCAGCACATCCCCGCTCTTAAAATGCACAACTCATCATTTGAAACAGGGCTCAACTTCGCAAGTTGAAATACATTAAACACTGCATGGGGATGTATTATGGCCAGGACATCTGTACGGTCAGTAGGCCTAGGCTTAATGATTCTGATGAAAATATGCTCTGTCTTTATCAAACTAATGTTTTTGCATATTTTCAGTGTGGAACCTGTATGCAGTTCACAAAGTAGTACTAGTTACCACAGCCAGAAAGACATTAACCCCGCCTATTTCTACAACTTTTAACCCTTAACCACACTGCTAACCTTATGCCCAAGCATAAAACCAAAAAGCTAATTTATTATTACGAAACTGCTGTTTGTTTTTGCTTCAGTCAACCAGTCGATAAGGGTTCACAGACGAGCTTCCTCTCCCTGCCTGTTCCATTATACTACGATCAGAGCCGAGTACAGACAACGACCAGCTAGGGGAAGCAGATTTAACATTGATGCCATTTATAATTAATACACTATATATACAAAAGTATGTGGACACCCCTTCAAATTAGTGGATTTGACTGTTTCAGCCACACCCGTTGCTGACAGGTGTATATAATCAAGCACACAGCCATGCAATCTCCGTAGACAAACATTGGCAGTAGAATGGCTTTACTGAAGAGCTCAGTGACTTCCAACGTGGCACCGGATGCCAGCTTTCCAACAAGCCAGTTGGTAAAATTTCTGCCCTGCTAGAGCTGTCCCAATCAACTGGAAGTGCTGTTATTGTGAAGTGGAAATGTCTAGAAGCAACAACGGCTCAGCCACGGAGTGGTAGGCCGCACAAGCTCACAGAACGAGACCGCCGAGTGCTCTCCTCGGTTGCAACACTCACTACAGAGTTCCAAACCGCCTCTGGAAGCAACGTCTGCACAAGAACTGTTTGTCGGGAGCTTAATGAAGTTTCCATGGCGAGCAGCCGCACACAAGCCTAAGATCACCATGCGCAATGCCAAGCGTCGGCTGGAGTGGTGTGAAGCTCGCCACCTTCCGACTCTGGAGCAGTAGAAACGCGTTCTCTGGCGGGATTAGTCACGCTTCACCATCTGGTAGTCACACACGCTCACGGCCTAAATATTAGGTACGCCACCCCCTTTCTACAGACGGTGAGTGGCTTGCTATAGAAAATGTTAGTGTGGGCAACTTTGAGCATGGTATGATCGTTGGTACCAGGCACGCCGGATCCAGTATCAGAAACTGCCACTCTCCTGGGCTTTTCACGGACGATAGGGTCTACCTCACCTGGTCCTCGTCTCCAGCGAAGCAGCAGCTCTTCATGGTACAGGAGTTGAAGTAGCCCTGGTTGTCGAACTGGAAGCTGGGTAGGCGGGAGTGTAGTTCATAGAGGACTGGGGGTAGCCTGCGACGTAGGGCCAGGAGCTGGGTCCCCGTGCTGTTGAAACGCACCGACATAGCACTCTGGAGGGACATGCTACCACCATACCGCAGCAGAGAACTGGGACAGAGGAGACAGAAATGAGAGGTGGATTAGGAAGGAAAGGAAACGTCTCGTCTTTGGGGTGCGTTTGTTAAAGAACTTTGACAGCTGATACATGTTAGTGTTGTCACGATACCAACATTTTACAAACTATACGATACCAGGCCAAATATCGAGATACCACCGTAAAAAATAAATGAAACAAATCTGTGGACTAGCATCCTGCTCTCCCTGTCACTGGAATGTACACTTCTACTCAATACAACACATTGAATTCAACTATACACTCGTATTTGCAAAGGCCTACCTGTGATTTGGCTGGAGGCTGGGAGGATCTGCATGTCATTGTGTCAGTAAGGAGACAACACTCTTCAGTTAACACTGACACTCTCACTCCCTCACTCCCTCCCTCACTCTCATAAACACACTCAACTCTCTCCCACATACACACACTCTCCCTCGCTCACACTGTAGTCTTCCATTAGTCCTGTATGAATCCTACCTGTAGTCTTCCATTAGTCCTGTATGAATCCTACCTGTAGTCTTCCATTAGTCCTGTATGAATCCTACCTGTAGTCTTCCATTAGTCCTGTATGAATCCTACCTGTAGTCTTCCATTAGTCCTGTATGAATCCTACCTGTAGTCTTCCATTAGTCCTGTATGAATCCTACCTGTAGTCTTCCATTAGTCCTGTATGAATCCTACCTGTAGTCTTCCATTAGTCCTGTATGAATCCTACCTGTAGTCTTCCATTAGTCCTGTATGAATCCTACCTGTAGTCTTCCATTAGTCCTGTATGAATCCTACCTGTAGTCTTCCATTAGTCCTGTATGAATCCTACCTGTAGTCTTCCATTAGCCCTGTATGAATCCTACCTGTAGTCTTCCATTAGCCCTGTATGAATCCTACCTGTAGTCTTCCATTAGCCCTGTATGAATCCTACCTGTAGTCTCCCATTAGTCCTGTATGAAGTAGAGTCTATATAAATGTATATACACTACCGTTCAAAGGTTTGGGGTCACTTAGAAATGTCCTTGTTTTTTTAAAGAAAGCACATTTTTTGTCCATCAAAATAACATAAAATTGATCAGAAATACAGTGTTGACATTGTTAATGTTGTAAATGACTATTGTAGCTGGAAACGGCTAATTTTTTATGGAATATCTACATAGGCGTACAGATGCCCATTATCAGCAACCATCACTTCTGTGTTCCAATGGCACGTTGTGTTAGCTAATCCAAGTTTATACATTTAAAAGGCTAATTAATCATTAGAAAACCCTTTTACAATTATATTAGCACATTCAAAAACTGTTGTGCTGATTAAAGAAGCAATAAAACTGTCCTTCTTTAGACTAGTTGAGTATCTGGAACATCAGCATTTGTGGGTTCGATTACAGGCTCAAAATGGCCAGAAACAAAGAACTTTCTTCTGAAACTCGTCAGTCTATTCTTGTTCTGAGAAATGAAGGCTATTCCATGTGAGAAATTGCCAAGAAACTGAAGATCTCCTAAGTGTATGTAAACTTCAACTGTGTATGTATGTGTGTGTGTGTGTGTGTGTGTGTGTGTGTGTGTGTATGTATATGTGTGTGTGTGTGTGTGTGTGTATGTGTGTGTGTGTGTGTGTGTGTATGCATGTAAAATGTGCGTGAATCCCAGTAATATGGTTGTTTTTTTAACCGTTTAGAGACAAGCCGTTTTCTTTGCTGTAAAGCTGTAAGAATGCCCATCTTCTCCCTCGGACACTTAGAGCCTACATGACAGTGAACTTGCAAAGTCTACTCAGACTGGTCTGTGCTCTTGGTTATAACAGGCGATGAAATTATACAATGTATTAACATTGCTCGCTGCTCCAACATAACAAAGGTAGAAATCTAACAGCAGATGGGTCTTAGCCTGCATCCCCACTCACCATCACAGATAAATTATATATTTTAAAAAACTGACGGATTAATAGACATGCGTGAAGAGCAGACTCAGGAGAGAAGCAGGTGAGTGAGGGGATGTAGCTGGCTGATTACAGCTGCCACACCTGATATATGCATGGAAGTGAAGTGGATATTATTGGACCTGCACATACGGGACTAGTGGCTGTTGCTTAAATTCAACTGAATTTATATACAAAACTGACTTTCTAAAAAAATGTATTAAGGGCGCCAGCAGGTTCTTTAGGTCAGTAGGGCTGAAAAAGTCGGTAGTATCATATGAAACGGTATTCTAAACTGTTGGTATCATGAGTATCATGATGTTTTGGTACCGTGATATTACCGCGGTACCGGTATACTGTGTAAAACACTAGAAGCAATTATTTAACAATTAAAACAAAAGTGCCCTCTGGTGGACAAATTGGGTCAGACAGATGCTGGATTAAAGCCTGAAAGTTCTGAGAGTTAAGAGTGATAAAGGTTCTGAAGTTCTGAGAGTGACAGTTAACGGCGGCCATGTCTCACGTGCGAGGTTTGCGGATGTCCCACAGCCCCACCCCCTCCTTGGAGTTGGCTGTAGCCAGCAGTCGGGGCTCTGCCGGGTTGAACATGACACTGTGAAAGGCTGACGGGTAGCTGGCCAGACAGAAGGGCTCTGAAACACACAGGGAAGGACATGGATTTAACTTGAATGACATGGTTATTAATCAGGGGGAGGCCTATTGCATGTTTCATATACTGTAATACACTGAAAATATAGCTTTATATACAGTAATACACTGAAAACAGTCTGCTGTTGTAAATATTCAGTCAATGACAGGACGTGTATTTAACTCAGATTACATTATGTATGTTAAGATTTTGCTCTTGAAGCACAAACTTCAATCAAATGTTTTATCTAATGGTTATGGATGGAAGGAAGCCTAATAGATGTGTCCAGGAAATACCTGGGTTTACAGACCCCCAGATTAAGACTACTTTAATTTGAGAGCTGGTTTACAGACCCCCAGATTAAGACTACTTTAATTTGAGAGCTGGTTTACAGGACCCAGATCAAGCCTATTCCAGGACTAAAAGCTCTCACTGGAGTCTCCCCCATTGGGCACGCTTTCTAGTCCAGGAGTGGGTTAATCTGGGTCGTACAGGAAACCGGCCATGAACGTTTCAAAACACCAATGACTGTCATCTTCGAGATTAACAGGTTAATCTGAAGGTCACCAGTATGAAGTGTAACGTAACAAAAAGCGCATTTCGGAAAATATTCAGACCCCTTCATTTATTGCACATTTTGTTACATTACAGCCATATTGTAAAAATGATTAAATAGTTTTTTCCCCTCAATCTACACACAATACCCCATAATGACAAAGTAAAAATCCTCTCAAGCTCTGTCAGGTTGGATGGGGAGCGTCGCTACACAGCTATTTTCAGGTCTCTGCAGAGATTTTAGATCAGGTTCAAGTCCGGGCTCTGGCTGGGCCACTCAAAGACATTCAGAAATTTGTCCCGAAGCCACTCCTGTGTTGTCTTGGCTGTGTGGTTAGGGTCATTGTCCTGTTGGAAGTTGAACCTTCGCCCCAGTCTGAGGTCCTGAGCAGGTTTTCATCAAGGATCTCTCTGTACTTTGCTCCGTTCATCTTTCCCTCGATCCTGACTAGTCTCCCAGTCCCTGCCAAGTTCAATCTGGGTTTCATCAGACCAGAGTATCTTGTTTTTCATGGTCTGAGAGTCCTTTAGGTGCCTTTTGGCAAACTCCAAAAGGTGGTTCCAAACTTCTTCCATTTAAGAATAATGGAAGCCACTGTGTTCCTGGGGACCTTCAATGCTACAGACATTTTTTTGGTACCCTTCCCCAGATCTGTGCCTCGATAAAATCCTGTCTCTGAGATCTACAGACAATTCCATCGACCTCATGGCTTGGTTTTTGCTCTGACATGTACTGTCAACTGTGGGACCTTATATAGACAGGTGTGTGCCTTTCCAAATCATGTCCAATCAATTGAATTTACCACAGGTGGACTCCAATCAAGTTGTAGAAACATCTCAAGGATGATCAATGGAAACAGGATGCACCTGAGCTCAATTTCCAGTCTCATAGCAAAGGGTCTGAATACTTATGTGAATAAGGTATATGTTTTTAATTTTTTATAAATTTGCAAACATTTCTAAATACTTATTTTCACTTTGTCATTATGGGGTTTTGTGTGTAGATTGATGAGGACATTTTTGTTATTTAATCAATTTCAGAATAAGACTGTAACGTAAGAAAATGTGGAAAACGTGAAGGGGTCTGAATACTTTCTGAATGCACTGTATATGTATGTATGCATGCATGCATGTTAAGTACCTCCGTGTGGCGGCTCCCGTGTGTCCCAGATGAGGACGCGTCCGTCATCAGAGGAGCTGGCGAACACGTTGTCGTTAACGGGGCTGACTGACAGGCCGTACACTGCATCATCATGGAGGAACACGTTCAGAGTCTCACCTCTGGAGGAACAAAAAAACTCTGTATTTAAATGTTGTTTGATTTATAATAAGGTCTCTGCAACAAGATTGGGGTCAATTCCATTTCAATTCACAAAGTAAACCAA
The DNA here is from genome assembly GCA_023634145.1 of Thymallus thymallus. Taxonomy (NCBI): domain Eukaryota; kingdom Metazoa; phylum Chordata; class Actinopteri; order Salmoniformes; family Salmonidae; genus Thymallus; species Thymallus thymallus. The sequence continues at coordinate 34,379,649 of CM042406.1, read as the reverse complement.
ATTCCACATTTTTCTTATTGAAAAGCATGGAAGAGAATTAGAATTTCAGTGTACTTCCTGAACTAGCTGGAAATAAAATAGAATTGAGCCCAACCCTGCTGAGGAGTATTTCAGACAGAGTAAATACTGCGGCAGCTTGTGGCAGATACGGTACAGGTTGGAACGAGCTGGAGAAGACTGCCCAGAACAGACGGCGATGGAGAGAAGTGGTCAATGGTCTATAACGTTAAATAAGTACACAATGCAGCTGACAATGAAGATGTATATTATACTCACCGCTCTACATCATGAAGGATGACCTGTTCATCATTGCCTTTGAAAAAAGAGACAACAAATAAACACATGAAACTAAAAAGGTATAACATGCCAACTCTAACCCCATAGAAACACTATTTCAACGGTAGTAGGATAGCTATGTAAAGAACGACTGCATGAGAGACAAGCAGTAAGTACATACGACATACTAAATGCATACCGGTAAGTACATACGACATACTAAATGCATACCGGTAAGTACATACGACATACTAAAGTCAACAACTGCATGTTTTTCATTGCAGTATTTCTGATATTTGTACTGATACACAAATATACAGTATAAACTTATGGTTAAGAAATTATTATGCACAGCTTTTGAATTTATTATGTATGGGGGTCTCTGAACATAACATATCTATTTCTATAAACAGCTGAGGTCAAGTAACTCAAGCCCTCTACAGATCACTGGGAAGTGAACCACTAACCCAAGATAGCCAGTACTAGCCACCAAGCCTAGACCCAGATCTGTTTGTGCCATGTTGCCAAATCAAATCATTGTTATGCCAAACAGGTCAATTTGCAGGTCAATGTTTGGCATGACAATGGCTGTGTCCCAATCAACAAGAATGCTGCCTTTTGAGGAAGGACGTTAACATTGGCATGTCCCAATCCCAAGGTACCTTAAAATGCTGCCTTCTCATGTGTGACAAGAGAACAAACCGATCTGGAACTCTGCCAGAAGCCACCACCCACAGATAAGTCTCTCAAACATTGATCTAAATCACTAAAGTACAGGGTTTTTCCTGCATGGAATATTATTGGGTGGGCGGCCTAAGGGTTTCTCAGGCTACCTAGGTTTATTTTTTTGATAAAAATGGAAAAAACGTTTTCAGTGTAAACTTAAACGACTAACAATTACCCCCAAAAAAGCTACAGTCAGGGAGAATAACAAAGTATTATTATTAATTTTTTTTTAATGCATTCAGGAGTATTTTTGTCATGGCATGAGGCCCCCAGTGATTTTGTTATAATGTTTGAATCACTCAGATAGCATAAGCCATGGTAAAATGTGTAGAATTGCAGGAAATGTGCTTTAAACTGGAAATGCTACCTCTGCAGCCAACAGGAGGGCCTCTAAAATGTTTAGTCTGGATGCACGATTGGCTACGCCCCCGCCACGCCCACCACCTAAGGCCAATTTTGAAAAAACCTTGAGTCTGAATTTCTACTCTGTAAAGTAATGAAAGTCCTCTCACCCCAGAGA